>JAJEOU010000152.1:842955-1379919 GCA_021534815.1 Acrocephalus arundinaceus
CATTTTCCTTCTAGTCAGAGAAGAGGAAGTAAGAACATGTGAGGGAAAGCAACATGGTGGCACTATGGTCAGTGGAAAAAGAGGGGGAGGAGGTACTCCAAGTGCCAGAGCCAAGATTCCTCTGCAGGCTGTGGTAAAGACTGTGGTAAATAAGCTGTCCCCCTGCAGCCCATGAAGTCCACAGAGGATGCAGAGATCCACTCGCAGCCTGTGAGAGAAGTACTCACGCCAGAGCAGGTGGACGCCGGAGAAAGCTGTGTTCCAGTGAGAGACCCGAATACAGAGAGAAGGCCCCTACTCCCAGAGATAGAGAGAGAGAGGGGCCCTGCTTCCAAACTAGAGCAGTCTATCCTTCAAAGACTGCACCCCGTGGATGAGTGACCCACGCCACAGCAGTTTTGGCAAGACTGTGCCCATGGGAGGGACCTCACAGCATAGCAGAGAAAGACTCCTCTCCCTGAGCAAACAGAAGATCTCGAGTGGCGAACTGACCAAAACCCCTATGCCCTGTCTTCCTGCATTGTTAGTGGGAAATAGGGAGGAGAGGGGCTGGGGGAAAAAAGGTGTTTTAAAGGCTGATTTTACTTCTCTTTATCCTCTGACTCTGTTAATAATAAATTTACTTTACACCTTTAAATTTTAACCTGTTTTGCCCTTAGAGTGTTTTTCTCCCAGTCCTTATCTCAACTCATGAGACTTTCATTAATTCTTTTTCCTTCTACGCTGCCCAACTATAGCAGAAGAGGGTGAGGGAAGGACTTTGTGGGTGCCTGCATTTAGCCAGTATCAAACTACAACAGCCCATTCTTGCTAATCCCATCAAGTTCAACAATGCCAAGTGCAAAGTCCTACACCTGAGTCAGGGCAATCCTCATCAGAAATAAAGGCTGGGTGAAGAATGGATTGAGAGGGCAGCCCTAAGGCAAAGGACTTCGGGGTGCTGGTGGACAAGAACCTTGACATGACCCAGCAATGTGCACTTGCAGCCCAGAAAGCAAATTGTGTCCTGGGCTGCATCAAATGCAGAGTGATCAGCAGGTCATGGGAGGTGATTCTACTCCTACTCATGAAATATAGGATTCCTAAGATGTCAGTAACCCCTGGGTTAGAGGGGGCTGCATCTCGGCAAAAAATATAGAGTAATTGAGAGAGGATTTATTATCATAATGGAGAGAAAAAAGTTAGTACAGTTTGGGATTCTTTCATCAAGGTTTGTTTATACCAGAGTGCACACTGCTTGATTCTGAAATTGATTTAGGTTTGTTAAAGCATCATGTCTAACTTACAAAGTTTGATTGGTTTTCTTAGAAATGGAACGGCTGCGACTGAAACAGCTGGGAAGAAACACTGATAGACACCAGTTATTTGTGGATGGAAGAAGACGCAATTTGTTAAACCCTTGATTTCCAGAAAGGTTTTGTTATTCATTAGTCTTGCTGATGTTATGTCTTCCATGGGCGGCATGGAAGGATCTGTGATAATTTTACATTGTGGTTATTATTGGTTGTAAGATGTTTTTGTGAATTCTCTACATTTTATCTTAAAATCATAAATATATAATAATTTAGAAAGATATTATCTCAGCTTCCTAGGGTGATTAGGACTGAGGTGTCAGTTGTTTGATGTAAATTTGTCGAGTTTTCTATGAGGGGACATCACTCCAGTTTAAAGCCTGAGTCCTGGCCAGACTCTTGACTTTATCTGGACAGATGTTTTGCCAAATAAGCTCAGATGTTGTCTGCCTTGAAAGTAAACTCAAGTCGCTTTTGACTTGGCAATTCGATCCGATAAAAAATAACAGCTGGACCAGTTTGGAGTGGACCTAAGCACCTTGCCCGGGAAAGAGTGTTTGGGTCTTCCCTAAAAAGGGGGTTCCAAGAGCTGTTCGCAGACTCTGAGATGATGGAACAGTATTTCAAAAAATTAATAATCGTTTAATTCCGTACGTGTCATCATTGATAGCCATCAATCATATTATCATTTAAAGTATGTACTAGAAGTTTTTCTAGTCGTTGTCAAGAAAGTCATGCATCTTTTGAGTATCAATGCACGTATGTAGTTTTTGTATTTCCAAATATCAAACAAGGTAATCATAAAGATATACCCAGAAACAGGAAGAACTGAAGGTACACTTTCCATTAACCTGGGGCAAGGGATATACTTGTATTTCTACAGGGCGAGGACCGAAGTGGGTGTCAGCGAGACACGTGAAGCCCTATCGAGTCCAGGCGCGAACAGACGCTGATCGAACTCAGGCGCGAACAGACGCTGATCGAACTCAGGCGCAAGCAGACGCTGATCGAGTCCAAATACAAACAGACACGGACTCCAAGAACCAAGACGAGAGCACGCAGACGTGACCAAGCGGGAAACACCAAAGACTTGGGGGTTTTCTTTGGGGTTTGAGTGTGGTTATGCCTCAGAGGTTTCCACAGGGGGGCGGGCATGAAGTACGCTCAGATGTTATACGTGTGCTTCATTTTCTCTCTGATTGCCTCAGACAAGGCAGCGGACTTGCCCGTGATCCAGCCAAAAGAGAACGTGTGGGAAACTTTGGCCAATGCAGCAGGTTTAGATACCATTTGCTTGGTACACTCAAGACCAGGAAAGCCGTTTTCAACATGCTTGGTAGGTCTGCCAGTGCAGGAATGGCCGATTCCAAAGAACATCACTGTAACTATTGCAAGGGCCATTTCAAATCCTGTAGACGAGTGGTATATATGGACACAGTTCCTTCCTGTGGCTCCGTTTGAACCTCAGGAATTGGAAATTCTTGGTTCATTGGAGATGACATATTGCATTGTATTTAATCACTCAAAGATCACGCAGGGGGAACAAAACACATTAGATGTGACCCCAAAGCATCTCGTCTACAGGAATGCATCATATTGGTGCAATTATACCAAGGTATCCGAGAAACCATCCCACCAAGCTCCAGTGCAATTGCCTCGGGGAATCTTCTTCATTTGTGGGGACAGAATTTGGCCTGCTATCCCTGCAAATGTCGAAGGCGGTCCATGCAGCATTGGGAGACTCTCACTCTTAACACCAACATAACATCACTAAGAGAGCAAAGACAGAGGGAAAAAAGATCGATCAAACAATACGATCCGAGTTGTGATGATAACGTTCACACTTGGACCAAGGCCCAGAGAATTGCGGCTGCAATTCTCTCACCACAGACAGCATCGGCAGCGGCCTTGACTCAACTAGACCAAATGGGGTGCTGGTTGAGCAAATATGCCCGTGCCACTTCTCTTGCACTGAGCGACATGTTAACCGACGTCGACAGTGTGAGACGGGCAACCCTTCAAAACAGGGCGGCGGTCAATTATCTGCTGCTGACCCATGGGCACGAATGTGAAGGATTTGAGTGAATGTGTTGTATGAACCTGTCGGATCATTCAAAATCAATCCACGAGGACATAAGGCAATTGCGGGAAGGTGTGGCCAAGCTGGGAGAAGTTACAGGATCTTGGCTGGATGGTGTTCTTGATTTTTTCAATCTTTCTCCATTGTGGAGAGAATTTTCTAAAACAGTGTTTTATATTTTTATAGGGTTTGTAATAGGACTTGTAATTCTTCTGCTCCTTGTGCCGTGCATCCTCCAATGCACGCGCCGGGCCATAAGCAAGGCCGCAAAGGAAGTCTTTTTAGTTCAAAGAGAAGGGGGAGATGTCGGAACCCAGGACATCCCTTTAGATGTCCCGGGCAGTCCGAGACCCCAGGAGGGGGTCCTGAGACCCTGGTATAGTGATGAAAATGCCAGTGCCCTTGATTTTAGCCCTTGGGAGCGATTGCCAACATTATATGAGGAATTACAAGCCACAAGTGTATGATTAAGATTTTAAGTAACTTGTTTTTGTTTATTAAAGTGGGTTTTGGGGGTTCACAAAGGAGGCTCAAGGAGACAAGATGGAGGGATTTGGGTGTGTCCCTTGTCCTTCTTCTCTTCTTCTTGTCCTCCATCTTCTGCTGTGGTGGTGGCACTTTTAGATTGGATTAGAGTAGAAATACACAGTTTAATAAAGGTGATGGGTATTGGTATAACATTGTAAACATAGAACACGTAGTACATAGTATAAGAGATAGCGACAGCCCAGGAGGCGGGCAGATAGCCTTGAGCAGCGGCGTAGGTGATACCTACGCCGGCCGAAGAGAAAATATTTTGGAACATCAAATGAATAAACTATTATGATAAAGAAATCGACGCATCCTGACTCTTCCTTCTGGCACGGGGCTTGGAGAAAAGGACTTTACCTGCAATTCTCGGTAGGCTATCAGCCTGGGATCCGAGAACTACCACCCTAACTAACAGGGTGTCAGGTTGTATTCTGACTCTGTCAGGGTTTTTTTTGTACTATTACTTTTATTTTATTTTACTTTGCTTTATTTTCTTTTCATCTTATTAAATTGTGTTTCTGACTTGGAGTCCTTCACTAGTTTTGCTTTCAAACCAGCACACCAGCGAAACCGAGCAAAGCTTTCAACAATGTAGGGGAACAAACACAGTACAAACTCACTGATTGGGGTAAAATAAAGGTGGCATGCGCCGAGTGGAAACCAGCGGCCACAATACACGCATTCCCCGTGCGAGTTACCGGCTCGCGGTAGAATCAAAGGCGAACCTACACCCCGCTAAGCACAAAGGAGGCACAAGCAGTGGTGAAGGCGATTCAGGAAAAGGGGATTAGCTCAGCTGTTGTGTCCACACTGGTGGATGGTCTTTTTAGTAATGATGATATGCTGCCTTTTGATATCTCGCAGGTAACCCGTATGCTTTTTGACGCGGCAGGGCTGATTGTATTTCAGCAGGAATGGTCTGATCATTGCACAGCTGCGTTAGCCTAAGCTTCAGGGCAGGGACAGCCTCTCCATGGCTCTACCCTTTCCAGACTGCTAGGCAAGCATGACGATGTGGCTACACCACAGAATCAGGCAGTACACCTCACAGCAGAGGAAGTTAAAGCAACAACTAGAGCAGCCAGGGAAGCCATACGAGCGGCTTCTCAGGTGGTGGACAAGTCAACACCATGGTCCACTATTAAGCAGGGGGAAAGTGAAGGCTTCACACACTTTGTGGACCATTTGCAAGCTGCAGTCGATTCATCTACCCTGCCTGTGGCTGCGAGGGGACCTGTGGTGACAGACTGTTTGAAACAACAGTGTAACACTGTCACCAAGGACATCCTGCGCTCTCTGCCAGCAGGAGCCAGCTTGGCCGACATGATTAAACATGTAGTAAGGGAAGAACAGTTAATACCCATGCAGGCAGCAGTTCATACCATAACTAATGCTATGCCATGCTTGAAGTGTAACCAAACAGGTCCTGTGGCAGCAAGCGGTTCTCAGCCAGCACAGCAGCCTGCGGCGGCACCCTCGACCCAACAGTGCCAGAAACCAACCCACGTGGGTGAGACCCGAGCATCAACGATATGTCTGTGTGATTTTGTTGTTGGGGCTTGTCGCCAGAGGACAAGCCAGCCCAGATTACTACCCACATCAGCCGTTCAGGTGGGTCATGAGACACCTTACCAGCGATAAGGTGCTCAGAGACATCACCACACCAAACACTCCATCCTTCGTGCTTCGTATTACCGATCTATTTCCAGGACGACCAAAGGTAGATCCCTATTCTTCACACTCATCACACATGTACCTATCCTACTGGTGCCCAGCTTCAAACGCAGGAAAAAGTTATTGTAATTACCCCGGGTGGGGATACTGTGGGTACTGGGGCTGCGAAACCATAGTTACAGATGCCAGGCCGTCAGGGCCTGGGTGGGACCCACCAGAGCCCGACAAGTTCCTACAGTTCACCTGGGCACCCGCAGGTTGCAAAACACCTCTCTTTGTACATGGAAACCCCCATCGAAACAGCTATAAAATCCCTAGATTTCAAAAATGCATATACTATAACATGACAGTCTTGCGGCCCAATCATCCTGGTTGGACAGTGGGTAAAACATGGACAGTGGTCCTTCAAGGGTCGAAAGAGTGGGTGAATGTACGAATTACCAGGCTCCAACCATCAGCATCCCGAGCGGTTGGACCCAACAAGGTGATTAAAAGCACGCAGACACAGAGAAACATGACCTACCCCAAAGTCTTACCCACAAACGTCACCGAAGTCCCAACCAGCGATGCGAAAGTCCTCCAGATAGGACGCTCAGCTGGGTCAGACCCAGACCCAATCCTTCGTATGTTAGATGCTACCTTTCTATCCCTGAATGAATCCAACCCTAACCTAACCAATTCCTGTTGGCTTTGTTATGATGTCCAACCCCCTTTCTATGAAGGAGTTGCTTTAAACACCCCATTCAGTTACTCCACAGCTGATGCACCTCACCAGTGCAGATGGGACACACCCCGCAGAGGTATTACCCTGAGTCAAGTCACAGGTCGAGGCAGATGTTTTGGTAATGCAGCCCTAGCTAAGCGAAAAGGGAATGTCTGCACCAGAATTGTAAAGCCCAGCAGAAAAAACAATAAGTGGGTAGTTCCATCTGCATCAGCAATGTGGGTTTGTCAGAGATCTGGAGTAAGTCCTTGTGTATTCCTTCCCAAGTTCAATGATTCTAACGACTTCTGTGTCCAAGTTCTGATTGTTCCTAGGGTCCTGTACCACTCAGACGAAGAGGTGTACAACCTTTTTGAAGAACCCAGCCGGCTTCACAAAAGAGAAATAATAACAGGTATAACTATCGCAATGCTGCTCGGCCTGGGAGCAGCCGGAACAGCAACAGGTGTTTCGGCCCTAGCAACACAGCATCAAGGACTGTCTCAGCTGCAAATGACCATAGATGAAGACCTGCAGAGGATTGAGAAATCTATTTCCTACCTAGAGAAGTCAGTCTCTTCGCTCTCGGAAGTGGTCCTGCAGAACAGGCGAGGTCTGGACCTCCTGTTCATGCAGCAAGGAGGCCTGTGTGCAGCCCTGAAAGAAGAATGCTGTTTCTACGCGGATCACATCGGGGTCGTCAGAGACTCCATGGCAGAACTCCGAAACAGACTAGCTCAGAGACAGAAAGATAGAGAAGCTCAGCAAGGCTGGTTCGAATCCTGGTTTAACCAATCCCCATGGTTAACCACTTTAATTTCCACTTTACTAGGCCCATTGGCAATGCTACTTTTAACTGCTATCTTCGGACCATGCCTGCTGAACAAGATAGTCTCATTCGTTCAAGCTCGCCTAGAACGGACTAACATTCTGTTCATAGGCCAACATGAAATGCTGTGAATTAATCAGGGAACATTGCCAGTCACAAGCTTCTCCAAACTTGCCTGGCAAAAACTTACTCAGGTTTCCAAACTCCTTTTTCCTTTTGTTAAATCCTAACCTTCTACCTCATTTAGTGCCTATATATATATATGTATGACTACCTCGTTCTTTTGTGAAAGAGAGGGGGGGAGATGTGGATGGAAAGGGACAGGCGCTCGGAAGATATCGGTTTGTAATGGGAAAGAGCAGAACTCCCCAACCCCCCAGATAAGCTATCACTCCAAGAATGTAAAACCCCCTCTAACAGACATACCAGTACTTTTCCATTCTCCCTACTAACTCAGGAAGTGTTGCAAGACCCCTCTGACGTAGTGAAAGACCCCAGAGTATATAAACTGTATGTTTGAGATAATAAATGCTTGTAACCGTCCACCACATTGGTGTAAGCGTTTCTGTTACAATGCCCGAGCGACATGCAAAAATGTGCTCGCCGTGCTGCATCTCCTAGACCAGGCCACCCGCCTTTGCAAAAAGAGAAGAAAACGGCAACACCTTTCATTGGTTAAACAAGGTGCCAATCTCAGAGCCAGCTCTCTCTCACTTCCTAGGGCGGGCCAAACCACAACACCCAGTTAGCAGGAATGGTTCTCCAGTCCTTCACTGTGGCAGTGGCTTCCCCAGCTTCTGCGGACCTTTATCCAATAAAGGGGTATAGTATTAGGGTAATTGGTGATGTATCTCTCTTAATCACTATAGGCATTCTTTTGTAGTAATGATTAGGTACATTACTTAACTTATCATTTTGTGATTGTTTGCAGTTTTACATTATAGTAAATTACACTTATTCCTTAAGTTGGTGTCTGTGCCTTTGGTGCTGTCTTGGGTTGGGTAGCCAAGACATTTGTATTCTATTTTAATCTGTTGTAAAAGCAGATATTTCTTTATCTCTTGTAACTCCAGGGGGGAGGGGGGCTGATGCCTTCTGATAATGGGCCAGCTATTAAAACCAGGTGTGGCAGTGTTTCTTATCTCCTTCGCCACCTGTCCATCCTCCAGGGAGATGTGTTCTGCTAATGGGCCATTAAGGCTCATTAATGACATGACACATTACATCATCCCATTGTGAGACGCTGCACCCAGTGTGGGGGGGCCAACCGTTCCTACCTGGATAAAAACTGAGACTCAGGAACAGCAGGCATCTGGTTTTTTCCACCAGAGGAAGACCAGACCCATCTTGCCATCACTGGACTTTTCCTACTCCATTATCTGTACCCCACAGAACCTCATCTAGAATTTTATTTGGACTGCTTCCAACACCCTTACCAACAGGGTGTCAGGTCATATCCCTGACTGTCAGGATTTTTTCCAGGACTTCTCTTTTGCTTGCTTGCTTGTGTTTGTACTACTGCATTTGTATTTTTTTTTCTTTTTTTTTTTATTCCTATTAAAGAACTGTTACTCCTATTCACATATTTTTGCCTGAAAGTCCCTAATTGCAAAGTTATAATTTGGAGGAGAGGGGGGTGACATTCTCTATTCCAAGGGAAGCTCTAGCTCTCCCTGGCAGACAACTGTCTTTCAAAACCAAGACAGGTGTTGACCCTGCCCAACAGCAAAATAACTGCTGCAGCTGAGTCTATCCCATGGGCAAGTCCTCCCCAAACTGCTGCAGCATGGGTCTCTCTTCCATGGGATGTAGTCCTTAAAGGACAGGCTGCTCAAGCGTGGGCTTCTCCACGATCCTCCCACAGGGTCACAGCCTCTTCTCAGGCATCCACCTGCTCCAGCATGGGTCTCTTCCATGGGCTGTGGGTGATTCTCTAAAACCCCGTGGTGTTGGGTTAAAAGGTGTTGGTGCAAAGAAAGAGTTTAACAGAGAATGACAGCAGCAGCACCAGCAGCATCTGACACAGCGTGTACCTGAGACAGAACTGAACGAACGAGTTTCAACTTCTATGTCAACATAGACGCACACTTCACACTTCTTTACCATGGTGTCCTGAGGTGACTTTATGATGCTGAATTGTATCCCCATTCATCTGTTTAGCCTAGAAATAAGTTTTGCACCTTTAAAACTAGATCTGAGAGTGAAGGGGGCTCTCCTTTGTTTTTAGATATTTTTTTAGCTAGCTGAGGCAGAGAAGTTCCCTGGACTGTGGCTTTTCTTTTTCTAGGAACTGATCAGCCTGCTCTGAGCTGAAAACCCTGAAAAACACTGGGAGCTTATGCCTGTGGCCCACTGGGGCCCAGGACATGGCATTTTCCAGCACAGGAGGGCCTGATAAGAGACTGAGTGAGCCGAGCTACCCCTCGCAACAAGGACTTTCTGAATTTGCCATCTGTTCAGAACAGCAAGAGGTTTTATTGTTTAATATTATTCATTTTTTTTATGCTCGTGAATACTTTGCTTGTTAAATAAACAGGTTTCTTCCACTTTTCTCCAAGGAAATCTTTTCCCAAACCAGTTGGGGGAGGGGCACTTGAATCTGCTTTCAAGAGGGACCCCATTCTGAGGTTTCCTCCCAAATTTGCCCTAAACCAGGACACATGGCTTTGGAGAGAACAATAGAAAATTTCAAGAGCACAGATTTATTGTAGGACTGTGATCACTTCTGTAAGCTGTAACCAAAAAAAAAAAAGCTCTTAGGAATAAAGATATATATTTACTGATGCTTCCAAATAAACTTTAGATTCACTCTCTCTCTGATGGTAGGTCTTGTCTCTTCATGTATCACACCATGGTCCTCCATGAGCTGCAGGGGGATAGACTGCATCACCATGGTCTTCACTTCAGGCTGCAGAGGAGTCTCAGCTCTGGTGCCTGGAGCACCTCCTCCCCCTGCTTCTCCACTGACCTTGGTGTCTGCAGAGTTGTTCCTCTCACATATCCTCATCCCACTCTTCTCTGGCTGTAATTGCAACTGCGCAATAACATTTTTTTTCTTTCTTCTTAAATATGTTATCACAGAGGTGTTACCATCATTTCTAATTGGCCCAGCCTTGACCAGTAGCAAGTCCATCTTTGGAGCTAGCAGGGATTGGCTTTGCCAGACATGGAGGAAGCTTCAGGCAGCTCCTAACAGAAGTCACCCTTGTAGCCTCCCCATCCCCTGCTACCAAAGCTTGGCCATGCAAGCCAAATACACCTCATTATTTTTCTAAAGCTCAACTTATCCATATCACAAGAACCAGATGGAGAAAGACTTCAGCTATGTCTCTTTCCAGCATGTTTCACCATGTCTTGCCTTGGTTGTAAAGCATTGAAACAGGTTGACCAGGAAAGTGGTTGAGTCACCATCCCTGGAGATATTTAAGACACATAGATGTGGCACTTAGGGACATGGTTTAGTGGTTGTTGTGATTTAAAATCAGATGGAAATTAAACTCCAAGCAGCCACTTTTCCTTCCCTCCGCACACCCCCCTGCCCCATACAGAACAAGTTATATTTCTTTAAAAAGGAGTCTATGCAGCAGTGGGGGAAGATGTTGGAAAATTAGAGCAAAGAAAAAAAAGAGGAGTACATTATGACTTGACCACATATTTGAGATACTCTCAAGGAGAAAAGATTCATTAGAAGATCTGGAACCATATCCAAAAATGTCCATAGAAATAGTTAGCATATTTGCATGCATTCAGGAAATGTAATGAATATGTAATAGGAATATAGTGAATATATATTAGGTTCATGAATATAAGCTAGTCTGTTAGGCTGCAGGGGGTACATGTTAGATGGAGAGATCCCCCATGTACTCAGGCTAAATAAAATAATATCAACTTTCTAACCCAACAAATTGGTTTAAGAGTTTATTTCCTGGTTTTTGGTGACACACTCTGGTGAGAGAGGGACAAAAAGCAGCAATTATGAGTTGAAATAACAGTTTAGTAGAAAAAAAACAGCAATGAGATTGATACCAAGAGTTAATTCAATTTTTACTGTGCCTGTGAAACTTTTAGTGGAGAAACAAAGTCTGGGAAAGCTGCTTTCAGCAAGGACAGTTGGAAGATAAGACGACATCTGGCCCAAGAACGCAGTGATAGACAAAACAAAAGACTGAATCCCTGGGAACTTGGGGTGGGAATTTATGGTAATGGATAAATTGTACTATGCATGCAGCCACTGTATATAAGTAACCTTCTTGTAGAATCACGTGTCCATGTTAGTTTAGAATCTCCTGCATGCACCTCAGGCCTGAGTAAATGATGGCCTCTATAACACAATTTTAGTGTTGGAGAGTTTGATTCCTATATTTTGGACATTTGGTAACAGTAATTTGGCAACCCAGATGAGACTTCAGCCTTGAGACCCAGAGGGTCTTTGGCCGAAATATCTCCAGTTGGCTCTGAGGGATTTCTGGGGAGAGCTTTGACTTCTGGGGCTCAGGGAGAATCCCTGGGTGAGTAAATGAATCATTTTAATTATTTTGGGGTTATTTGGCAAGGGGTATATTTGATTTACTAGAAAGGGGAGGGTCAAGGGCCAAGAACAGAGGGTTCACAGGTAACCTGGGTTACACAGCCCCTGAATAAACTTGCCAAAAATGAGGGGACAAGGGAGGGATTTCAAGTTTTCCCTCCCCCTTGAAAGTTTCTCCCCTTCTGTGTATAAGGGGTTCTAGTCCCCTGGAAAAAGAATAGGGAATAGATGTTTGAGTCCCCTGGTAATATTAGAGGTTTTCTCTGGGAGGTGTCATCGGATCAAGCCCTTAGTTTTGCTGTCTCGTGGTGGCTTCACTATCTTGATTTGGGTGGAGGAGGAGGAAACAAAACCCAGGCTAAGTTTTCAAGTGGAGCTCAGCTCCGGCCTTGGCTGGAGAGTGGTGAAGTCTGTTCAATTGCTTTGAAGTCCTTGCATTTTTCTTGAATTTGGAGTGTGTTTGTGTATGATAGTGGTGTGTGGTGAGCTGAGTTTGCCAGCATATAAAAGCAGGGATGCCCATGGTATAAAAAATATCTTTGCTAAAAGAGTGTTCAAGAGTAAGTTTGCTGAGACTTTTGAGTATTATTGCATATTTGGTGGGTGAGGTTGCATTTGTGGTCTTGGAGCACCCTCTTGTGTCAGTTTTAGTGATTGCAGATCTGGCAACCCCCCCTCCCCCACCCATACTTTTAATTTTTGAATATAGCAGCGGGTTCTCCTAAAAAAAGAGTGGGGGATAATATCCCAAATTCTCCATTGAAATGTATATTGAACCACTGGAAAAAGCAGGAGAACCACTAAGTGAACCTGCATCCATCCAATATTGTAATGACTTGTGGCCCTTATTGAGTTTGAAGAACAAAAAGAATGGTACCTTAAAGTACGACACCATTCTACAGTTGATGTTGTTTTGTAGAAAGGAGGAGAAATGGGATGAGACACTTGATGTAGATTTGTTCTTTAAGTTGAGAAAGCACCCAGAATGGCAAAAGGGACATTTACATATCCAGTCAGAATCCTTCATGTTATCCTTAGAAAAGGAAAGGGCAAAGGATAGGAGATTGAAGTGATGTTGTTCCTCTTGTAGTATCAGGCACAGTTACCTATAATGCAGCAGTTGATGGGAGGATGATGTAGAGATAATGGTGGCACAAGATGTGGAAGATAAGGAGATAGAGGATTTGTCTGTCTGAGACAGGGAGTGGAAGGAGGGGACGGGCAGTCGGGAAAGAGCCAGGAATTACTTTCAAGCCAAGTGGCAGGGTGGATCCGGGGTAGAGAGGAAGCGAGAAGGCAGGTCTAAAATGGAATAGCCAGAAAAGGAAGAACTAGCCATACAAGCCCCTGTGAGGCAGGCAGTTGGTAATCAAGGTCCTGTCTATATTAAGGTTCCCTTTTCTCTTGTTGAGCTGCAACAGTGGAAGGCCTCAGTTGGACGGTATAGAGAAAATCCAGAAAAGGGGGCTAATTTTGTAGACAAGGCTATTAAGACACCAAACCCAGACTGGAGCCATCTAGATGCAGTGATGGACACATTATTAGATGAAAGAGAGATGGTTAGAAGGACTGTTATAACTGCTATAGAAGCCCCAAAAGCAGCCAGAACTCTTCAAGGGCCAGTTAACGATATTTTCCCTTTAAATGACCCAGGTTGAGACCCTAATGTATCAAAACAAATGATGTGATTAAAACGTTATCAGAAATGGGTGGTGTTTGGTATAAGACATGCTATACCTAAAGCAGTAAATTGGTCCAAATTGTATGAAATAAGACAGGAATGAAACTCCTACAGACTTCTTGAATAGGCTTAAAGATGCTGCATGAAAATACACAAATATGAACTTCGAGGCACCTGAAGATTAGTCCCACCTGGTTTATTTGTTATGGGTCAATCTGCAAGTGACATAAGGAAAAAGCTGCAAAAGATGAATGAGAGACATGACATAGGTAAATTTTTGGACATAGCTTGGATAGTATATCAAAATAGGGATTCAAAAGATGGGGATAAAGGCCAGCAGGGTAAGAGAGGTGATATGGGAAAGTCATTTTTAGTACTCCTCCTCTAAAAAAGATCAATGTTCTTTTTGCAAGACAAAGGAACACTGGAAAAAGGAATGCCCGATGCTGACAAAGAAGACACTCCCAGCTCCTGAATTAGACAGGAATGTTGACTGAGGATGACTGAAGGGCCTATCCCTGGCTGACCCTTCAATTGTAGCTAAGCTGGGGAAAAATTATGTTGAATTTTGGTGGATATGGAGGCAACATATTCTGTGTTAAATACTTTAAAAAGGGAAACTGAGTCAAGATACTGCACTGTTGCAGTAGGACATGAAATAAAGATGATTAGTAATTCTTCAGAAGGCAAAAGAGAAATAGAAGGCTTTATTTACAATTCATTCAGCTTTTTTATAACATGCTGCACTACAAAGGCACATTATTGGTGCATAAGATTGACACCTCTCAAATTCTATTGGTTAAGTTAAAGAAATAGCAAACAACACCTGGAGATAGGTTGTTATGAGAAAAGGAATATTGTTTACTTAGAATGTTATGAGAAAAGGTAGTTATTTACACAAGGTTGTTATGAGAAAACTGTTGAAAGGTTTCCCTTGAGAACGAGCTAGCAATTGTTAGCAAGCTAAGAAATTCTCTCAGGCTCAGAAATATGAGGCCCACACTGTACAAGTGATTGATGCCACAAGGCTACCTGAAACAAGGCCTTTCTTCCAACCTTTAAAATTTAAGCTGGGAAAACACTGACTCACCAATTCCTCTATATGCTGAACTCCCCGTAACCATTGTTGAGTAGGGAGTTTTTGGGGAAATTAGAAACAGAAATTAAATTTTGCAAATTATAATTCCTGAAACTAAATTTGTCAATGTAGCTGCCCTTTTCATACAGAATTGTGGCGGAATTCCCAAAGAAATTAAAGATGCTGTCATTCCAATTGTGTGGGCCAGTGATCACAGAATCACTATATTGGAAGAGACCTTCAAGATCATCAAGTCCAACCCATGCCCTAACACCTCAACTAAACCATGGCACTGAGTGCCACATTCAGTCTTTTTTTAAACACATCCAGGGATGGTGACTCCACCACCTCCCCAGGCAGACCATTCCAATACTTTATCATTCTTTTTGTAAAAAACTTTTTCCTGATATCCAACCTATATTTCCCTTGATGCACCTGACCTGCCATTCCAAATCATCATCTTAGGTAATCTGCCACATCTTCACGGAGCCATTTATCAATGGGACAAGGAGGTCACCAAATTACACCGTAAGGACCGAGGCGAGAAAGATCCTCTTCTTATTATAGAGTGGGTCTTCCTTAGCCACCAGCGGTCCAAAAGGATGACCACGCCACAAGAATTGGCAGCAGATTTGATCCGGAAAGCCAGAACCCGTCTGAAGGAATTGGCTGGCTGTGATTTTGAATGCATTCACCTCCCAATTCAGACCAAAACGGGCCAAATTACAAAGGCAATGTTAGAACAGCTATTGCAGGAAAATGAGGCTCTGCAAATTGCCCTGGATAGCTACACAGGACAAATTTCAATTCATCGGCCTGCCCACAAAATTTTTAATGAGGATGCTCAATTCACATTAGCTCTTGAGAGTGTTCAGAGCAAAAGGCCTTTAGAAGCCCTGACAGTTTTTACAGACACGTCCGGAAAGTCCCACAAGTCAGTTCTGACTTGGAAGGACCCTCAGACTCAGCAGTGGGAGGAGGATGTTGCTATTGTTGAGGGTTCCCCTCAAGTTGCTGAGTTGGCCGCAATCATCCGGGCTTTCGAAAAGTTCTCTGAACCCTTCAATTTAATCACTGATTCGGCCTATGTAGCAGGTGTAGTATCCAGAGCAGAGCATGCAGTCCTGCAAGAAGTGTCCAACCCTGCCCTCTTTGAATTGCTCTCGAAGCTTGTTAAGCTGATCTCCCACCAAGAGAAACCCTTTTACGTGATGCACACAAGGTCACACACAGATTTGCCAGGGTCCATCGCCGAGGGGAACAGGAGGGCTGATGCTCTCGCTGCCCCTGTAGAGATGGCCCCACTGCCGAATCTTTTCGAGCAGGCTGAAATCAGCCATCAGTTATTCCATCAGAATGCCCCAGGCCTTGTTCGCTGGTTCCGTCTCACCCGGGAACAGGCAAGGGCGATTGTGGCAACCTGTCCCACGTGCCAGCAGCATGCTCTCCCAACTATCAGCGCTGGGGCTAACCCCAGAGGGTTGAGCAGATGCGAGGTGTGGCAGACAGATATGACACACGTGCCTCAGTTTGGTAGGCTTAAGTATGTCCACGTCTCGGTGGACACCTTTTCTGGTGCAGTCTTTGCCTCTGCCCACACAGGGGAGAAATCCGGGGATGCTATCAAGCATCTCCTGCTAGCTTTCTCCTTCTTAGGCATCCCAAAAGTCCTCAAAACCGATAATGGGCCAGCGTATCGTTCCAAGGAATTCCGTGACTTCCTGAAACAATGGGGTGTGGAACATAAGACCGGCATCCCCCACTCCCCAACTAGTCAAGCCGTGGTAGAGAGGACCCATCGAGACATCAAACGGGTCCTGGACCAGCAACAACCAGTCCTGAAAGTCGAGCCTCCACCAATCCGCCTTTCCAGAGCCTTGTACACCATCAATTTTTTAAACTGCTCCTTTGAGGCTTTGAGCCCACCAATCGTTCATCCCTTTAGTGGGTGTGAGCAGCTGGTCCTGAAGGTGCGTCCGCAAGTCCTCATGCGAGACCCAGAGACTGGTGGAGTCGAGGGCCCACATGACTTGGTCACTTGGGGTCATGGATACGCTTGCGTGTCCACCCCCAGGGGACTGAGGTGGGTCCCCTCGAAATGGGTGAAGCCATACCACCCCGCAGTCTCTGGGGAAAAAAGACCCAAATACTCGCAGGTCTCAGTGGCTGCATAGAGAAGAAAAAGGCACTGGTGGAACTCCTGGGACGAGTTTGTTCTCCCCTTACCCCTTTGCCCTGTCTCTAATTATGTTCTGGTTTCTTGTTCTATTTAGTTCAGGTCCAGACCCACACAGAGCGATGGCCCCACTGACAGCAGCCAGACTCCTATCCCTGCTGCTCACCAGCCTTCAGTCTCCGACCGTGGCGTGGACAGTGCCAACATCCATGCCACAATCAGCAAACTTGTCAGAGACATCAAGAACAAGCTGTCCTCAAACATCCGACTGGCTAGATAGACTTTTTGAGGACTGGAGGCTACCTGGGTAGGCTGGATCTATCATTCGTCCTGTCCTAATTGTTTTGTTTATGATTTTGTGTATTCTCGGCGCGTTTAGCTGCATTTGTTATTTTGTTAAAAAGTTGATTTCAAGCTGTCTCCCCCCCATATGCAAGCCAAGTCATGGTCATCACAGCTCCACCGGAAGCAGAAGTGAGCGTTGAAGAAGAAAAAGACCTCCCTGAGGAAGACCCTGAGCTGTGGCCACCGACTAGCTGTTTATAGTTTAAGTTACCATCTTTTTGTAAAAAGAAAGGGGGAAATGTAGCAGTGTGTTTTCTGGTTTTTACTTATTGTTAATAATCATTTGTTCTGTAATGGTTTTTCCCAAGTTCCCCCTGTACTTCTCCCCATCTGGTACAATCTCCTGCCTGGGAAATTCCCTTTGTTCCCCTCTGTTGCAATATGTTGTCAATCATCTGTTGCTCTCCTCCCAGTGCCTGCCCCCCTCCGGGAAGCCTCTCCCCCTCATTCCAGAGACTTTGGAGGGACTCAGTCCCGGATTGGAGCAGGCTGGGAGTCCCCCACCCCTCATTTCCTATTTGCTGTCTATGTGCCCTCCCCATTCCTCTGATTGGTTTTCCCTCTTGTATCCACCCCCTTCCCCTGGTCGCTGATAAGCAATGAGCCCGCCTCCTTCGCTCTCTCTCCTGGGAAGCGTGGGTGCCTGCACCATGGGGTGCATATGACAAAAAACTCTGTCTTGCCACGAGGCCTCCTCCTTACCTTCGTCGAGCCTCACTAACAGCTCTCGTGTAGCTTCTGAACTACTAAGCAGGTAGTGGCTGGTCCGCTAGCCACTGCCTAACCAGACTCGAAACAATTCCCAGCCAGGGCAGCCAGGATTAGCTGGAAAACCATCTCCAGCGGGCACAGGGAATTATTTCACATGGGGTATCATTTTAAAGATGAACGGTTCCAAAAGCAAAGGTTTTCTTCATCTCTAGGAACAGAGATCTTTTCTCTTTCTAGGGGCAGATCTTCATCTTCATCTCATTTCTCTCTCTGTTCAAGCTTCTCTTAAGATCACAGCTACTTCAATATTTACTTAAACCATCACAAATGCCTTTGCTTATATCTGCAATCTGAATACTCTTATCTCCCCAATGCATATTTCCACAACTTAAAGGGATATTCTAGCATATTACAGTCTATTAACATAGCTCACAAAAGACTTTCAGCCTAAAACCAAGGCATCTTTTCATCCTCTTCCATCTAGGAAGTACCTCTTCCTTCACCGACTTTGATGTCTTTATATTGTCTCTCTATGTGTCTTCACTCTGTCTTTTCTCTCACTCAGAGAAAGGTTAGTGCTTTGCAAGTTTCATCTGTCAAGGAAAGAATAAACAGCCTGCAGAGGGCATGATAATTCTTCCGAGGCAGTGGCCAAAGGTGGTACATTCTGGCCGCGCCGGGCTGTGCCAGGATCCCAGGGGCCCCAGCCACACTCAACTCCAGCTGCAGGTCCATTCCGCATGGCTGAGCCCCCCTCCCCTTGGCCAGATGACTTGGTAGCGGCGGCAAGAGCTGTCTACAGTGGAGAATTCTTCAGAAAGCCGTGATGGGGGGGCGGCTTGGCAGCAGAATGTTAGCAGCTGCTTGGGCCCAATCTGGCAGAGATGGGGCATACTCTCCTCCCCTCCCCATGTCTGGGAGCCGCTGGGCCTGATGCGGCTGGGACTGCTGCAGTGGAAGGGCCTGGCTCGGCTGCGCCAGGCCCAGGGGCAATGCGGCGGAGCGGGACCAGCCCCGCTGGCTCCTGTTACCTGTTCTCAGGCCGGAAGAAAAGAGAGTTTTCCTGGGATTCCTCTGATTTTAACTCTGTGTGTTTACAGAGGCATGTCACTTTCCTAGTGGTTTTACCAGATGTCAATATTCAAACCTAGTCACTGATTGGTTTTGCTATAACTTTCTTTTAAAAATCAGTTCCTTGCAAAACCAGCACAGCTTGGCCAAATCTGTGAGAATTCCCCTTTTGTTTGGGTTGCTATCAAAATGTCATCCATGTAGTGGTAACAGTATGCCCCTGGAAATTGTTCTCTCACTGATGAGAGTGCCTGTGCAACATACCACTGACGAATTGTAGGACTGTTTTTCATACTTGAGGAAGTACTTTCCACTAATAACGTTCCACTGGTGCAACATTATTAATAGAAAGCACAGTAAAAACAAACTTTGGGGTATCATCTGCATGCAGTGGAATAGTAAAGAAACAATCTTTCAGATCTACAATCAGAATATCCCAGTTGGCAGGAATCATTGTGGAAGATAGCATACCAGGCTGGAGGGCGCCCATGCTCTCCATGGCTGAATTGATCTTTCTCAGGTCATGGAGCAACCTCCATTTGCCAGACTTCTTTTTTATAACAAACACTGAAGTGTTCCAAGGGCTTGTGGATGGCTCTATGTGCCCTTGAGCCAGTTGTTCCTGCACCAAAGACCTAAGGGCGTATAACTTCTCTTTCTTGAGGGCCCACTGTGGTACCCACACTGGCTGAGTGGTAAGCCATTTTAGAGGTAGTGTGGGATATTTCACGCCCCTTAAAACAGTGGCCCCCATAAAAAATCTGTCCCCACCTGGACTCCCCAAGGAGATAAAACATTCCTCCCCCATAGGTTAAGTGGTGCTGCAGTGATGTAAGGTCAAATGGTAGCTGTTTGTCCCTCAGGATTTTTTACCAAAACAGGTTTGCTGCTCAAACAGCTCTGTGTGGTCCCTCCGAGGCCAGTAACAGCAGATCCTGCAGGCTTGGTGGGCCACGATCGAGGCCAAGTGTGGACAGAGATGATCGTGACATCTGCCCCTGTGTCAATCATCCCACTGACATTTATCTGCAAAGGCTTTGCTTGAGGCATTGTGACAATACACACCATATTGGGCCTCTGATCACCAACAACCTGGGTCCAAAATAGTTGAGGTTCACCTGGCAGCCCAAAGCCTTGGTCTCCTCAAACTCTGGATCTGCATTTGGGACACAAGACTTAAAAGGGATAAGCTGGGTGTCCTAGAGTAACTTTATGATGCTTGTATCCCTAATCGTCTGTTCTGTATATTGTGTTCTGTACCTTTAAGACTGATTCTGAGAGCAAAACAGGGAAAGAAGAAGCGCACAATTTGTTTTGAGAAACTACCTGACTCCTACGCATTCTTCTCTTCTCCAGATTGCGTATGTTCGGCGGAGTCTCGGACAGACTGCAGACAGAGATTTTCTGTGATTTTAGTTAGTTTAAGCTAGCTAGGGCAGAGAAGTTCCCTGGACTGTTTTTTTTTTTCTTTTTCTTGAGGCTGTTTAAACCTGCTCCAGACTGAAAAACCCAGAGGAGCACTGAGAGCTCTCACACCTGTGGCCCACCAGGGCCTAGACCTCCAGAGGGCCTGATAAAAGACTGAGAGAGCTGAGCTGCCCACGGCAGGGACTTTGAGTTTACCATCTCACTTCAGAGCAATTAAAGGTTTTATTGTTTCATATTGTTCATTCTTTGTACTTGTGGGCACTTTGTTTGTTAAATAAATAGTGTTTTCCACTTTTCTCTGAGGAAGTTCTTTTTCCCGGACCAGTTGTGGGGGAGAGGCAGTTTGGGTTTGCTTTCCAGAGGAACCCCATTCGGAGGTTTCCTCCCAAATTTGCCCTAAACCAGGACACAGAACAATTCTGTTTTTTCAGGGATAGTCACAGGTGGAGTAGGAGTGGAAACCATCGCGTGTATTTGTCCAGTAAAGTCTGCATCTATAACACCAGGGTGCACATAGATGCCTTGCAAGGTGGCACTAGATCTTCCAATTGACAGTGCACTTAGTCCTCTCCTGATAGGCCCCTGTGCCTTGAGAGGGACTTTACGTACATTAAAGGTGGCAATAGTTACTGAGATGGAGGTATGAACATCCATTCCAGCTGCTCCTTGAGTCCTTCCTGTGAGCCGGTTGCATAAGGTCTCACAGGAAGGTGAGAAGATACATGTGTCTTCACGTCTTGCTCTCGTGTTGGGTCAGCCATTTCCCTGGTTCTTAAAGGATTCTTTAAAAGATTATTTATTAGTATAGATTTTGTATTTGCTTTTCCTGGCCATGTAACCAGGTTTCCCACATTGATCACAAATAATGATCATATTCCTTTGTCCTTGATATGCCCTCATTAGAGTGGGCTTGTGGCGCTCTCAGGTGGCCTCGTTGTCCACACACTTGCAGCATTGAGATGTTATCTTCACAGCAGCTGCTATGGAATCTGTTAGCATGGTCATGTTATGAGAATTAGATCCAACCTTAGCACAGGCATTTATCAGTTCATTTAGTGATGGATTTTCATTAGGTAGCACTTCTATGACCTTTCAGCAGTCCTCATTGGCATTGTCATTTGCCAATTGTAAAATTAGATGATTTCTGACTTTAACAATTTGTTTTTCCATAGCATCTTATAATCTCTCTATAAATTGTAGATATCTTTCTTTGATTCTTTGTCTGATTTTGGAATATGTTTGGGTCAGGTTTGCCATGTTAGTTACCTTAAACAGTGCCTGCAATCCCAATTCTTTCACCTGTGCCAGTATTAATGGATGCAATCTAGCCTGGAGTTGGGGATCCCCCACTGGTGGTAATCCCAGAAGTTGAGGGACCCTTGCCTCATAATGTGGGTCTTCTTGTGGAACCTTCAGATTTTTTAACTCCAACTTTTCAGCACTGCTCTTCCACGTAGTTTCAAACACCATACATTGGACTGTTGTAAACATTAATTTGGCAAGCTGCTTTATATCAAAAGGAGTTACCTCCTCAGTGGTTAAGAATCGTAGCATATTAGCTAAAGCAGTAGAATCCAAACCGTGCTTGGCCACTAGCTGATGCAGTTCAGAGCGAACTGGCCACTAGAAGGGGGTGTATTTGTCAGTAGTTCTGTTGCCTCTTATTACTGGAAAAACGGCAACTGTCCTGTCCTCAGGCTCCCAGCCCCCTGACATGGGTACATCAATGAGTTCTGCCCCTTCATAAGTCCCCGCTAGTGATAGCTGCCTGTTTTACCTTTTCCCAGATGCACACAGGATTGTGCAGGGCTGTCAGCAGTGCAGTGATGGAGGAGATATCATGGTGTTTTACAGGGGGATGATGGCTCTGGCTCTCTCTGCTGGTCTCCCTCATGTCCCTTGCTGGTATACATTCCAGGGACAGCTCCAGCTCCGGTAATGGGGGTGCGCTCATGGCAGCGGCAGCCGTAATTCTGGGGCCCCCAGGACCATTGTTACTTCTGGATATTGTGTCTGCAGGAACTCCTGGTGACGCATTTCCCGGACCTGCCCATGGAGGCTAGGTCGGAGGCAGAGCAACACCCCACAGAGACTGGATTGGAGACACAGCCACGCCGCACAGAGGCTGGTTTGGAGGCGCAGCCACGCCCCATGGAGGCTGGATTGGAGATGCAGGCAGGCCCCACAGAGGCATGGTCTTGGAGCTGGCCCACTCAGTCTCAGGAGGAGGTGGTCCTGGTGCGTGTGTGGTAGCAGGAGGTGCATGTGGTCCTAGCGCACGCTGATCCGATGGCTGCGCAGGCGCAGTTGGAGTTGTAGGGCACTCCATCACCATGGGAACCACACAGCCCGTACAGCTAGGCATGGTAACAGAATGCCCGTTTGTCACAGGGGGACAGTACAGCTCCACTGCAAAAGCGGCTAGACAGTGACAGTAGCTGAGCGCCTGGCAGGAGCTAAGCACTGCCTCAGAGCGGCCAGGTGCGGTCTCAGGGGTCTTGGTAGACACAGCAGAGCGTGGCGCAGTAAAGCACAGACCAGCAGGCATGGCTTTGCGCAGCCAGATATGTCGCAGCCACTGGGCATGGTCTCACAGTGACTGGGGGCAGTCTCAGGGGTTTCTGCCAGTCCGGCAGGACAGAGGGCAGCAGTGCATGGAGCGGCAAAGCGTCTGGTCACGATTTCAGGGGTATGGGAAGATGCGGCAGGGCACGGTTCAGCTGTGGCATGTTCCGCCAGCAGTGTGTCCCTGCCCGGGATGGTGGCAGGGTCCCGGGGGATGCTCCACTGGGGTGGCATCCCTGCAGGGAGCAGCAGCGCGATCCTGAGCGGTTTTGTGGCACGCTGTGACTTCTTTGCCTGCCCTCCTCTCCTGCTGGCCTGGCACAGCATCTGCGCCCCCCCACCCCCTCCCCCGTGCTTTTGCCGCTCACCTCAGCAGGCGGCACCAGCGACAATCCCTTTGCCATCTTCGCCTCCCACTCTCTCTTCAACTGTTTGAATAAGTCCATAACAAGCCTCCAGGGTTTTAGAACGTTAATGGCGGTCTCGTCGCTTGTCGAAGCTGCTGAAAGGATATGTCAGCCAGCCTGCTCCCACGTTTTTACATCTAGGGCAGCTCCTTCTGACATGTAAAGCCTGTGGCTCTCACACTATGTTATTAGGGCTAGTAAAGCCCAATCGTTGTACTTTTCCCATTTATTTTTTAAAACGAGCATCCATACCTGAAAGAGGGGGTCCTCCAGTGTCTAAGCCCGCGCCCCCATGTTCCTGGCAGCATCTCCAATCCACAAAAGGGGGTCTAGACCCACGCAGCTTTCCCCGACATTCCTCGCCGCACTCTTTGCTGCCTGCAGCTCTCTGCCACCCGCAGTTTCTCTGCCACCCGCAACTCTCTGCCTGCAGCCCTCTTTGCTGCCCTCAAATTTTTTGCCCGCAGGTTTCCACAGCCTCACCGGCTGTCTGCAGCAATCCCGCTGCTTGGCAGCACTATCCTGCATCCCCCTGTCTCCCTGCAATACCGCAGCCGCCTGTTGCTATCACGTCAGGACATTACCAGATGCCACTGTGGAGTCAGAGACAGGGACACGACATTAACACTAGGAGATCATGCAGCAACAGCTCCATTTATTGCTTGGCAGCTTCTTTATTAGGGCTTTCAAATTTCCCGCACTTACAGACATGATTGGTCAAGGGTCTTCACTCTGCCTAGCTCACTGGCCAATGATATTAGTGTATCCGTGCTTCAAAGGGGTTGGCTGAGGTCCTCTGGGTTTGAATCTGATCTATTGTCCTTGTGTCCAGGGACTTGTTTACTTTGAGCTAGGCTGGTCGAGCTGGTATCAGTTAAGCCAAATCATCTGCGCAGATATAGTCCAGCTACAGCTGTTAGAGCTTTTGGGATCCTTCTATTTTGTTTGCTAACTGCTTATGTGTCTCCTTTGTCTGAGCTACCTCTCTGGCTGGTCCCTGCACTAACTCTATAGCTGACTCACTGATGTCTCATGATAGTTAAGTATTTTTAAGAGTTCCAAGAAACGATATTTAAGCTTCATCGGAAGCATCCCCTAAACTGATGGTATTGTGACCTTTACTCTTAGTAATCAGCTGCAGTCCCAGTTCGTATTACAGAAGTGATGCCTTAAGCTTTAGCTTTCATATTTTCAGATTCTGTACTGCCTAGGGATGTAGTTCTGAACCTCATATTAAGTGCCAGTAAGCCCTCTTCACAGAGCAGGTAGACAAAACAAATCCTTTTCCTGCTGAGGACCAAGGACAAGTTTCAGCCCAAAAGTACAAACAACAGTGGACTGAAGGGAGGAACAAGAAGGATGAGACCTCACAACCTGAAGCTATAATTGGACAATTAAACCCCAATATGCAAATGGACCAAAGCTTATAAAAATGTAAAATCTCGTGACCAGTCAGCCATTTTTGTGATCATTCTTAGCCCACCCTGGGTGCAGCCTTGGTCAGGCTCCTGTAATGCCCAAGGTAGATCCTGGAGGCCTTTTAAAAAATACCTACTTTATTCTCTAGCTCTGTCCAGCCTCTGTTTCAGGTCAGCCTTCCCAAGGCATCAGTTTCTGGCGACCACGAAGGGACAGTGAGGCATCTGAAAAACACCCCCCTGGACCAGAGGAACATCAAGCTCCTGCCAGCACTCCGAGAGGGGGGCGGCCCCAGCTATGGCCCAGGAGGAATCAGAGCCCAAGAATCCAAAGATCCGTGGACCTGACAGAGGCGTGTGAGTAATTGAATAAAAAGGTATTCTGTTTAGCACCTGAGTTAGGTGTTAGTGAATGGACCCGAGGGTCAGGCGGAGTGCTCTCCGTCTCCCTGCTGGTAGTGAGAAGATGATCTTTGAAGAGCCGGGTTAGATCGCAGCACTGTTGGTGTGAAGCCAGCGGAGGCGCAGGGAGTTATTCCCTGTGCTGTGGCTCAGAAGACCAGGAGTTCAAATCCCGTCCTTGCCTGCTCTCTCTCTCCCCCTAATTCCTTTCTCAGTCATAACTGCTGAAATATGGGGTGTGCATTTTCTTGTGGGTATTGTAACAATGCCATCCCAAGAGATAGTTCCCTGGCATTAGTTTTGAGAAACTGGACTGATTAAACTGGGGAGGATTCCTTATTCTATAAATCAAAACTTACTAGACTCAGAAAAAATCTGGCTGACTTACAAACTAGATAATGGCCAGACATAGCCTGAATTTGGGAGTCTCGAAAAGAAGCTGATATCTGGTTTAATCTCCTGCATACGTGAAGACCGATATTTTGATGAGTTAGAATATGCCAGGCTCTTTATGGTGATGACTTGTCCCCAAGAGCCAGAGAAAAAGGAGCATATATTAGTCTTAAAGAAAAAACAGGGGAAAAGTAAGAAAAACGATGGGTTAATATGGAATAGTGAATGTAAAAACAAGTAGGGGATGAAGTTTGACCTCATAGCCCCTTATCTAAAGGCAAGCCCGAGCCCGGGTCCAGGCAGGGCCCCTGAGCCCCTGGTCCGGCCGGCGCTACCCCTGGGGGCTCATGAACCCCTGGTCCCACCAGCACCACCCCTGGTCCTCCTGGTGCCACCCCCGGAGGGGGCCCCTCCACCCCTGGTCCCACCCCTGCCTATGATGGTGCCAGCTCCGCCACCCTTGGAACTACCCCTGCCAGAACCATCACTGCCGATGTCACAGCAGGTGGGGGGAGGGGCTCTGGCAGCCACCACCGCCACCCCTGATAGGGATGGGCGCCCGCCCCCGTCACAGCCCCCAGTCGGAGCGGATGGGCCACTGTCGATGCTACCCCCCAGTTGGGCTGCCCCTGCCCCTATCCCGGGCCGGGTCGCTCCCAAAACCATCCGAGAAAGGGGGGGCGGGGTGGGGTGTGCCCCTGGCGGGTTCCCAGCCAGTTAAGGAAAAAAGGGCAGAGAACAGCCAGCATGTGCAGCCCACAGCACCGCCCCTAGGGGAGGAGCTTGGGGGCAGAGCCTTCTATAAAGAGGGCAGAGAAAGAACCTCCCATGGGAGGAGTGATTCTTCCTCTGCTCTCAGGCCTGTGAGTTTCCATAGAAACCCCGAATGCCAGGGAGCTGCCTCAGACGATGTCATCGATGTGCATGGGTACGCAGCCCGAGATCAGCGATGTACTAAGTCCTGTATGGCCCTTCCCATGATCGGGACTAGGCAAAGCAGATTATATGCTACAACAGAGACAACAGGGTCAGACAGCTCCGGGGGGAAGGATGGGATGGATACCGAGGAGGAGGATGAGACTGAGCAGACTGCTGCCTTAGTCAGGTGGAGAAGAGACAAATAGCGAGACAAGCCATCAGGGAAAGCAGCCCAATTGCCAAATGAACCAGGTCAAAAAGAACAAGAAGCAGTTTTACAAGCCCCATTACGGCAAGCAGTCAGCAACCAGGGGCCAATCTACGTGAAAGTTCCATACTCCCTTATTGAGTTAGAGCAGTGGAAAACTAGTCTGGGGAAATATAAAGAGAACCCAGATAAAGTAGCAACATTAGTAGAACAGGCAATTAACTCACAAAACCCTGATTGGGCTGATTTGAACTCTATGTTAGACACATTACTTGACCCTACTGAGAGAAGAATGGTCAACAAAGACATCACTACATCAGTCGAGGCGAGCATTGCAAATGGATTACTTCAAGGCACTGTCCCACAGATATTCCCCCTTGAAAATCTGGGATGGGATCCAAATATACCAGAACAACTGGCAAGGTTAAAACGATATCAAAGCCTTGTGGTATATGGGTTAAAACATGGTATCCTTAAAGCTAGAAAATGGTCAAAGATTTACAAAGTAAAGCAAAATTATGATCAATCACCCACTGATTTTTTGAACAGGCTAAGAGAAACTGCCATCAAATATACAGATTTAGACCCAGAATCAACTGATGGCAAAGCAAATCTAGTGCTTTTGTTCATGGGTCAAGCTTCAAATGATATAAGGAGAAAGCTGCACAAGATGGAGTTCGAGACATAGATAAACTGCTAGAGGTAGCCCGGAAGCTGTTTCGAGACAGAGGCCCAACTGAAAAAGTTAAATCCCAACCTAGTAAGAAAGCAACTCAGGAAAAGACATCCAAGAAAACTTCCCCCACAGAGAAGGACCAGTATGCATACTGCAAGAAGTGAGGATATTGGAGGAATGACTGTCCAGCATTGAAAGAAAAATCCTCAGTTCCCCAACTCCCAGTAGTGCAAACCTCAAGCAGCTCAAGTGCCGAGTGATGGGGACCAAAGGTTTTTTTCCCCGGCAGAGCCTTTGGTTGTAGCTAAGCTGGGGAAGGAGGACATTGAATTTCTGGTAGATACTGGAGCTGCATATTCTGTGTTAAATGCCTTGGAAGGGAAACTGAGTCACGACACTGTACGTGTTGTTGGGGCTACCGGGGTAACCGAAACACGGCCTTTCTTCCAACCTTTAAAATTTAAGCTGGGGAAGCACTGGGTAGCCCATCAATTCCTCTATACGCCTAACTCCCCTAAACCATTGCTGGGGAGGGACTTGCAAAACAAATTGGAAGCAGAAAATAAATTTAAAAAGGGGAAGGGGGTACAAGTTGTAATTCCTGAATCTAAATTTGTCCAAGTTGCTGCAATTTTTGTACAGGAAAAATATGGTGAAATCCCCACTGAAGCTGAAAATGTGGTCACTCCAGTAGTGTGGACTAGTGATATCCCAGGAAGATCCAAATGAGCAGAACCAGTGAGTATTGCACTCAAACCAGGAGCCACACCAGTAAGGCAAAAACAATACCCTTTGAAGTTAGAGAACCTTAAGGGATCGGCATCTGTAATTGAAAAATTCCTGCAACATGGTTTATTAGTGCAATGTGAGTCCAAACTCAACACCCCAATTTCAGCTGTTAAGAAAGCAGATGGTAAGAGTTATCGAGTAGTACAAAATTACCGAGGACATACACCTAGTGGTTGCCAATCCCTACATCCTTTTGACCACACTGACAGACAACTTAGGGTGGTTTACTGTTGTAGACCTGAAGGATGCCTTTTTCTGCATTCCTGTGCATAAAAACAGCCAAGAGCTTTTTGGTTTTGACTGGGAAAATCCCGAGACAGGGAGGAAAACTCAGCTTACTTGGACAGTTTTACCCCAAGGTTACAAGAACAGCCCAACAATATTTGGAAACCAGCTGGCAAAGGAATTAGAAGACTGGAGAAGACAGGAGCCAGAAGGAGTTATTCTTCAATATGTGGATGACATCCTGATTGAAGCCAGCACCAGAGGTGATTGCATACGACTTACCTTAAGTTTATTAAACTTCTTGGGACTGAGTAGGTACAGAGTTTCTAAAGACAAAGCACAGATTGCCATAGAACCAGTAGTTTACTTGGGGCTTGAGATCTTCCGTGGACACCGACAGCTCAGCAAAGAACAGAAAGAAGCCATCTGTTGACTCCCAGAGCCCCATACTGTAAGAGAGGTGCAAGCTTTCCTGGGAATGGTAGGTTGGTGTTGTTTGTGGATAGCCAATTATGAACTGCTGGTAAAACCCCTATATAGAGTATTAAAAGCAGCCAAAAAAGGAATTATCATGTGGACTGAAAACACCTGAGCAGCTTTTAAACAGCTGAAACACTCTCTAATATCAGGTCCAGCACTGGGACTGCAAGCCTTTAACAAACCTTTTGAACTTCTTACATATGAGAGACTGAATACGGCTTTGGGGGTACTAGCACAGAACCTCGGGAACCAACGGAAGGCTTTGGCCGACTTTTCCAAACAGCTAGACAATGTAGCTCAGGGCTGGCCAGGATGCCAGAAGGCTGTGGCAGCCACTGTCATCCTGATCCAGGAAGCTCAAATCTCACCCTTGGAAACATATTATAGTATATGTACCGCATGCCGTGGCAACTGTACTAAAACAAAAGGGGGGACATTGGCTATCCGGGAAACGAATGCTTAAATATCAAGCACTGTTACTAGAACAGGATGATGTTACCCTGAAAACAACTTTTGTTGTTAGCCCTGCCATGTTTTTGTCCTCCACATTAATTGACAATGAGCCTGAACATAACTGTTTACAGACAATTGAAGAAGTCTATTCCAGCCAACCTGACCTGAAAGATGTGCCCCTGGAAAATCCAGTTTGGGTGCAGCTTTATGAAAAATGGCAAAAGGATGACAGGCTATGCAGTAACCACACAGGATAAGGTGATTGAGGCAAAGGCCCTGCCAGCAGATGTCTCATCACAGAAAGCCAAACTGATTGCACTAACACGAGCCCTAGACCTTAGCAAAGGAAGAAAGGTAAATATATGGACTGACTCAAAATATGCATTTAGTGTTGTCCACGCCCACAGAGCCATCTAGAGAGAGGACTTCTGAATGCTCAAGGTAATCAAATCAAACATGCTGAACCAATACTCGCCCCCTTAGAGAGCATAAAAAACCTACAGAAGTAGCTATCATGCATTGTAGAGGTCACCAAAAAGGGAAAACCACTCCAGAATTAAGAAACCACCTTGCTGATAAAGGAGCAAGAGGGGTTGCAGAAAAAGGCATTCTCGCCGTAATCCCACAAAAAGAGATTGATTTATCAGGGTTCACCCCAAGATATGACCAAGCAGACCACAAACTAATCAAGTTTCTTAAAGCTGAGATCACAGAGAGCGGGTGGGCTGTTACACCAGCAAATCAAGTTGTAGTCCCACCCCTGATCCTGCGAGAGCTAGCTCAAAGAGAACACAAAAACACACATTTTGGGGTTGAAAACCTTCTGAAACATCTGAAAAAGGTAGTAATAGTAAAGGGAATGACTGACGTTATACAATCAGTAGTGAGCAAATGTGAAATCTGCTGTAAAAACAACCCCTGACACGAGGAAAAGAGGTGTATTAGGAGTAACAAAAGCAGGGGATCTTCCTGGAGATTACTGGTAAGTAGATTTTGCAGAGTTACCATGCCAAGAGGGATACCGGTATATACTGGCATTAATTGACACCTTCAGTGGATAGCCAGAAGCTTACCCCTGTCACACTAATACAGCCAAGGAAGTGGTGAAAGTTTTGCTCAATCATATAATTCCAAGGTTCGGGTTTCCCTTGGGGATGTCATCAGATAGGGGACCCCAAGCGAGTGGTTGAGTCGAACGTACGAATGGGACACTCAAAACGCAAATTAGCAAAATTTGTCAAGAAACCTCTATGACATGGGTTCAGGCCTTGCCTATAGCTTTAGCGAGAATTCGCATACAACCAAGGCGGAGGGATAACATCAGTCCCTATGAAATGCTGTATGGCAGACCATATCAGATCCCATATATTCCAGGTGAAATTCACATGAAGGGGAAACTTGATTTACAGAGATATCTAATGTCTTTAAGTTCCACTTTGCAGAAGCTCCAGACTTACATTGTGCTATCCAGACCCATAGGACGGGACACAGCTGCACATCCCTTCCAATCTGGAGACTGGGTCTATGTTAAGTGATGGGACAATGATCCTCTACAAGCCAGGTGGAGAGGACCATTCCATGTTCTGCTGACCACTCTCACCGCAGTCAAAATTTCTGTCAAAGTACCCTGGATTCACTATTCCAGAGTTAAGAAAGCTTCTGCTCCTGAGACAACTGTAAATACAGAGACCGATGCAGATGAAAACATACTTTGAATGATTTCTCCTCTGTACCTGTAGAACTGCGCATGATAATCATTATTCTCCTTTGCATAATACTTAACTGTACAAGACTACTACTGTTAAATGTTGATTTCTGTTGTTTATTATTTTATTGTTGCTAAATATTTATTATTAGATATTTACTGTTGATAGATTATTAGACGTTTATCTATGGTTAGAGGTTTGCTATCGTTAGCTGTTCATTATTGTTAAATACTTATTTGTTACTGAATACCTATTATTGGCAGATATTTAGAATAGAGACTCAACAAGGAAAAGGCCTTGTCCAGCTTCTAAAGGGGGGAAATGATGCCTTAGATTTTAGCTTTCATATTTTCAGATTCTGTGCTGCCTAGGGATGTAGTTCTGAACCTCATATTAAGTGCCAGTAAGCTCTCTTCACAGAGCAGGTAGACAAAACAAATCCTTTTCCTGCTGGACGACCAAGGACAACTTTCAGGCCCAAAAGCATAAACAACAGTGGACTGAAGGGAGAAAGAAGAAGGATGAGACCTCACAACCTGAAGCTGTAATTAGACAATTAAACCCCAATAAGCAAATGGACCAAAACTTGTAAAATGTAAAATCTCGTGACTGGTAGGCCATTTTTGGGGCCATTCTCAGCCCACCCTGGGTTCAGCCTTGGTCAGGCTCCTGTAATGCCCAGGGTGGATCCTGGAGACCTTTTGATAAATACCAACTTTATTCTCTAACTCTGTCTAGCCTCTGTTTCAGGTCAGCCTTCCAAAGGCATCACTGGAGGAGACTGAGGGGAGACATTGCAGTCTACAACTTCCCTGTGAGGGAAGGAGGAGGGGAAGACACTGATCTCTGGTAACCAGTGACAGGACTCGAGGGAATGGCATGAAGCTGTGTCAGGGGAGGTTGAATATTAGAAAAAGGTTATTCACCCAAAGGGTGGTTGGGCACTGGAACAGGATACCCAGGCAAGTGGTCACAGCACCAAGCCTGAAAGAGTTCAAGAAGCTTTTGGAAAACACTTTCAGGCACATGGTGTGACTCTTGGGATGTCCTGTGAAGGGGCAGGAGTTGAACTCAATGATCCTTGTGGGTCCCTTCCAACTCAAGATATTCTATGATTATATATGATTATATTCAAGTACTAAAGCTGAATACTTTAGCAATATTACATAATGCAAAAATATTTTCTTATTTAATACTTTCATAAATTACTGATTTTTTCACCCATCCTGGTCATATTATGACAAAGAACTCCATAATGACTAACAGTCTCATTTAAGCTGATCTGAATATGTGCTTTTCCACTCCTGACCTAATTTCTTCAATACATACTAAGAAATCTTCCAGTTTTACACCCAGGAAAATATTTGTATTTTGCTTGCCAAGGATATTAGTACTTCATATAGTATTTTGATAAAAACAGGACAATATTCTGACATTTTCACTCTGAACATCAACCCAGCTACTGCTGGTTCAGATAACTCAGACTGTAATATTCATATACAAATTTGTACAGAGTATGTGAATGCTACAAACTATTGTCCAGGAGAATCCCATGTTCCAAACAATTTCTGCCTGTCTCACCAACATCAGCCCCATCTCATCCCCTAGGCATCAACTCTTTCTCTCCCTTGCTCTTCTATTCCTCTTTGGCATTTTTCTCTCCAGAATACAATCACCTCAGGCCTTTCACATATGAATAAACATTTCTGACCACGTGCCTCTGTAATGTTTTTGGATGCACTGTCTACCATCGCCATTCAGATTTCTCTCCCATTTAACCAAGATTTTCCACCAATCTGGATGTAACTAATTAATTATTTAAAGCTCACACCAAAGCCTAAAAGTATAATTGCCTTGTGTTCTAAATAAACCCCTATCTATTATGGGCTTGTATCCTATATCTTTGTTTACTCAAGTCATCTTTTTAGCAGCAATTAAGGCTGAGAAAGTACTTCATCAAGTTAGAGAAACTCAATTATTTCATTAAGTGCTCTCATACTAAAACATAGTTTTCCAACCTCAGACAATTGGAAGCAATACTTCCCCATGCAATTAGCAAGTATTACAAATTTTTTGCTATGGTACTTCTGCCCAGGGCATGGATTTACAGCTTAGCTTTTTTAATAAAACCTTTCACCCAACTGCAGCAGTAATTTAGTGTGTCCAAGCTAGACTAATAGAACAAAACTTGAATCTGTGGATATATCAACTTTTTAATACTACCTATAATTCCTTCTCATCCCTTGACCATAGCAGAACTTTCAACTTGAGTTCAAGCCTCCTATCTGTTATAAACTGATTAAACACCTTTGAGGCTTTTAGCCTAATAATGTAAAACACAACACAGCATAATATATTGGCTTTCACTGTCTTCTTTCATAACTTAATTCACATGGCTAGTTCTTGACAGTTCATTACTTAATGTAATCCAGTGAGTACAGAATATTCATCCTTGTCAGAGACTAGAAAAAATTGATGTCTCAAGACATTTTGGGATGTATGTGTGTGTGATGGAAGGGGCAGATCAGGCCTTGCTTTGGCAAGGCAGTGAAATGCTCCACTCCCCAGGCATAGAACCAGCATCCCAGCCCCACAGTGTCTGTCAGTCAGGGTATACCGGGACAGTACTACACTCTGCCTGTCCTAGGGTGACTTTATGATGCTTGTATCCCCAATCGTCTGTTCTGTTTGTGTTGGATATTGTGTTCTGTACCTTTAAGACTGGTCCTGAGAGCGAAGCAGGGAGGAGAAGCGCAGTTTGTTTTGAGAAAACTGCCTGACTCCTACACATTCTTCTCCTGGACTGTGTTCATCTGAAGCGCGGACAGACAGCGGGACAGAGATCTCTCTGCTTTTAGTTAGTTTTAGCTAGCTGAGGCAGAGAAGCTCCCTGGACTGTTTATTTCCTTTTTCTTGGGACTGTTTAAACCTGCTCTGGACTGAAAACCCAGGAGAGCACCAGGAGCTTGCACCTGCAGCCCACTGGGGCCTGGACTTTGGCATTTTCCAGCACTGGAGGAACTGATAAGAGACTGAGCGAGCTAAACTACAACCCACGGCAAGGACTTCTCTCAGTTTTGCCATCTCTCTTCAGAGTAGCGAGAGGTTTTATTGTTTCATATTATTCATTCTTTATGCTTGTGAGCACTTTGTTAAATAGTTTTTTCCACTTTTCTCCAAGGAAGTTCTTTCCTGGACCAGTTGGGGGGAGGGGCCGTTTGGGTTTGCTTCCCAGAGGGACCCTATTCGGGGGTTTTCTCCCAAATTTGCCCTAAACCAGGACACTGCCCTAGCCCAGCTCCTGAGTAGCTGAGTGACCAGAAGTCCCACCTGAGCGGAGGGTCCATGGAGACCCTGGGGTTTAAAAGGCTGACCATGAAGTAACCATGTGTCTGACCCTACCTCCTCTTGGAATCCACACTGGAACCCCAGAGTTGGTAGCTATATGTGTGTTTTTCTGGATCTTTTTTGTCTTCCTCTCTTTCTTCTCCTAATTCTCTTCATGGTAACATAACATGAAACAGTTTAAAGGTTGCCAAGTTAAATGGGCTAAGTTAATGCTATGATAAGTGTTTTATGTTGAATTAGATGTTGTATTAAATCCTTTGCCAAACTTCCTTGATTTTCTATATTTTACCAGTAAACTTTTGTGTAATTTTGACCTCTTGAAAATATCTGGTCGGTATTTCTTCTACCAACCCAGAGTAAAGGAACCTCGGTTTACCCCCTTACATTTAAATGTTCTGGCATGTTACAATCCTTTAGTCCTCTATTCCAGAGAAATCAGCTTCTCAGTTACAGTGGTTAATATAGTCCAACCAGACCCCACATTTTCCATTCAATTAAAGACTATTGTCACAGGAATCTGTGGATTTCCAAATGCAGCATTCACGTCTCCTAATTTTATGATTTATCATAAGGCTTATCTTCATTGCTGAAAGTACAGTAAGACTACACAATGAGAGTAGTTTTCCAAATTTATGCTTATACATCAATTAAACATAGACATTCTATACTACTAGTAGCATTAATTACACACAGAAAATCATTACATCCCCCATCAGACAAATGGGCATGCCTAATATGAGCGCTTAATATGAGCACCTAAAAGAAGGTTTCATGAAAATCCAGTCCTCTCCCTCTCCTAAAAGGAAACATTAGTCATCAACACCATTTCATACCACTCATACCCTGCTTTGTACTTGTCCTAGGTTACAATGTAAAATTGTGCCCAAGGTTTGTATTCTATCCCCATGAGCCGTTGGAGCCAGGGTGGGGCAGTGTTTTTCCTTATCTTCTGTTAACAAGCCTAACAATGCCTTGCCACATGACTCATGGATAACTTCCTCCGGGAGTTATCTCTGTTTAATGGGCCATCAAGGACCCACTGCATGACTCATAGAATGAGATGATCCCCATTGTGAGATGCTCCGCCCAGGGGGAGGAGCCAAGCATTCCCACCTGGATAAATCCAGGGTTTGGGACAGCACAAGCAGCTTTAATCCACTGGACTCCCAGAGGAGACAAGAGCTGCCAGAAGTTTCTACAGGAATCACTGCTTTGACAAGACCATCTCATCTGGACTGCCACTACCACCCTAACTAACAGGGTGTCAGGTTGTATTCTGACTCTGTCAGGGTTTTTTTTTTTTTTGTACTATTACTTTTATTTTATTTTACTTTACTTTATTTTCTTTTCATCTTATTAAATTGTGTTTCTGACTTGGAGTCCTTCACTGGTTTTGCTTTCAAACCAGCACAGTACTTAAGGAAAATTTCCTGCAATACAGAAGGTTAGGAGATAGGTAGTTACTATGTCTGACTCTGGATTAGCAAGATCAAGGAAAACTATACTTACAGTATAGTGAAAGACTGTTGACAAATATTCAAAATGAGGATCCCAATTACATCAGATCAGTACTACTGAACATTATATCAGTAAGAAACCCAACTTCTCTACCAAAGTAATTGCAAAACATACAGTAATAAATAAGTTCTACTGATAACAAAAATAGCTTTTCATTATTGAAATGAATAGAACCAAAGAGACTCCAAAATAATCACTGTTATGCATTATATATGTCGTATGTTGCATTGGTATGCTGTTTGCTGTTATATTTGAAGTTATAATGTCACATACCTGTTATTTCAAGTTGTCTGTGCCAGCACTGTACCCTGTGTTCCAAGTTGTTTGTTCCCCTTTTCCCAAACCCCGGGTTTCCCCTTTCCATCAGGTTAAGCTTTCGCTGCTCCCCGCCTGCTCGGGCCACGAGACCCCGCCCAATATGGAAATCGAGTGGGCCCCCTTAACGATCAGAAGCCCATTTAGCAACAAATGGTCCTTAGAACAAGCTCACACAAAACTGAGATCTATAAAAGACACTGCTGTGGGAAGAAGACATCCAGCTACCTGGGGATGGACTCCAACTTGTTGAAGTGTTCTCGCTGACCTAAAGGGTGACTGAAGGGAGAGACACCCCTAGACTGAGCCAGGCAGATTCGAGTTCTGGGAATACCCCCGTGAGGCTAGAATTCCCGAAACTGCAGCCAGCACTGCAGCCAGTGAGAAGAGGCGAGAAGAGCTGCAGCATCGAATAACAACCTCCTCCTCAGCGGTGCCCGAGGGAGCGGCAAAGGCGGCAGATCCCACCCAAACCCATCTAAAAGACCTAATAAAGGCACAAAAGGAGTTAAAACCCATCTCCTGCCCTTTTTTTGTTTATTTCAATTATTATCTCAACATTTTATCAACTACTGGTATTCTCCTATGCATTTAGATATATGTTAGTAAGCTTATATTAAGACGTTACAAGGACATGAAAATAGATTAACTAGGTACTATAGGAAGAATAAATAATTATCATAATCCATTTTCTATTACAGAAAATACATTTAAAAATATTTAATTTGCTATCAAACTGTGAAACCAGAAGCATTCATTCTGAAAAAGTAAATTTCTGTATCCTAGAGACACATGACCTAATAGTATTCCTGAACCTTTAATACTTACAGAGCAATCACTAACTGCAACTAGAAATAATTAACAGCAGTTTACCAGGTTTCAGATGTCATTTAAACTACAAGCAATTAAACTGTCAAGTACCAGTCACCAAGCATGATTCTGAATGAAAATGAGACAACTAAAATATCAGAATAATTTTGAGAAATACTTTTTATTCTTTCTCAATGTACTCAAGAAGCTCCAGAAGTGGGGGGAAAGGGGTTGAGTCAACAATTCAACACCAAGTTACCAGATGCAACAAGTGCCAGATAGAACAGAGGAAAAACGCTATCTGCAAGAAGTTTGTTACACACTTCCTAGTCATAAGACAAGGAGCTCGCCAACTTTCCTTCCCAAAGCACAATATACCAAAATATTCCCAAAACAATATCAGCATCACTATAGTCTCTGCCACTAGAACTGGAATTCAAGCTGCTGAGATGTACTCTATAGCACTTTTCCAGACATCTCTTGGCCTACCTCCCTGCCACCACCTTCCCGTCTCTGCCTGGTTGACATGTTAAGCCTCTTACTAGTGAATAAAACACCTTTTTGAAAGTCCTGATCAGAGACTGGTACCTCTACAGACTACCAGAAGTACACTTAAATGAGCGCTTCTAGATGCTGTTGCTGTGTACCATAAATTCCTGAAAAAGTCAAATCTTGAGCAAGTTTAAAAGTTTAAGCAGCTTTAAAAAGAGCTTTGAAAGAAATCAGGCAATCTATTTTAATTTTCAGATGACTACAATACCTGTCAGACATCTAAATGTAAAAATCTGTGTTTTCTTCACAGTCTTTTCCCCAAAATACATAAAGTTGATGTAATCAGTCCAGTCTTTTTTTTCCAAATCCAACTGTGTTTAAAAAAAATCTATTTTTAAGCCGAATATTAGTAAAGGGAACTTCTTATTTATCATCCTCAATTCAGTTTGAAAGCAAAACATTTGGTGGAATAAGAACATAAATACTAAGATTTAACACTACTGCTCTAGGAAGTGATGTGCTACACAAGTCCAGCTTCACATCCCCCCCTCAGTCAAATAACTGGCTATTTAACAGTAACACAGAAAAGCATGCTTTTTGGCAAGCATTAGTCATAATTTATATATATAACTCTGAAAGCTACAAAAATATTTTTCTTCATCTTCTAAGGCAAGTTAATCTTTATAAGATTTCACTTATTTGTAAGCTCTTTATTCTTACTAGCATAATGCTGGATCTTTTAACATTAGGCAGAAACAGCACCTCACTTTAGAGAAGAAAATACATAGCACATTTTCTTTTACAATTTTTGTACAGTTATGTTCAGAAAGTACAGTCAAAGAAATACTACCCTCTCTTTCGAGTGAGAAGTGTAAAGACTGTGATGGATGCTGCTGCCTTTGCGAAGCTGGTCCAGGGTCTTAGGGTGACCCTTGGGAAAACTCCACCTCCTCTAGAAGCAAACTCTATCCCTACCAACAGAAACTTCCAAGATAACAGATATGAAAAGCTGCGTATTGCAATCTCAGATAGAACCAGCTTGTTTTCTTATTAGTAACTTCTTCCCCTGGCTCTACAGTGTTGCACTAATATAACTAATATTAAACAACCGACAAGAATTTATTTGCTATACCCATGTTTACTTTCACCAGACATGAGCCTACAAATATGTAACATCCAAAAACATATGTCAATACTGAAATAGCACTTACTGTAATCACAGCCTTGCTCAGACAGATAGAGCCTCTACAGCCATACTCTGTTTCATCTTCAGACTTGTAATAACTGAGTGTGTTGCTTTTCAGAACTACCCATCGATCCTGCCACCCGTGAATGTAATTGGTCCACTGTAAAAAAAAAAATCAAAGATCAGCTAATAAAAAAACAACAATAAAAAGGTTTGGCTGATATTTCTCAGGCTTCAGGAAAGATATTTCCACATTGAAGTTCCTTCTTCATATTCACCATAAAATTGTAAGCAGGATATACAATAGGAAAAAAGCCCAACACACTGGAGTTCTGAAACATTTAGAGACCAGTAGGATACACTTCTGTAAGGCTCCAGAAAACTTGCACAAGACTGTTAAAAGGGCTTACATTTTTTCATGTACTCTGAGTTAGATACAAGGGAGAAATACCGACAAGTTATTCTCAAGAGGTAAAAACAACAAGAAAAACTTTACTAGCAACTTCAGAAAATCAGAGAACTTTGGCAAACGTTTAGAGCAACATTCGACATAAAACATTCCACTAAGCATTAACTTAGTCCATTCAACTTAGAAAACTCTAAACTTGTCTGATTTTAAGTTACTCAAAACTCCAAGAAGGAATTTAAAGAAGACAGAAGAGATACAGAAAAGAACAAATATAGCTACCACTCCTAGTTCCAGTGGTGTTCAGCTGATAGAAATTCCAAGAGGAGGTAGGGTCAAGACATGTGCTCACCTCATGTTTTGGGTTAAATACCCTTTGGCTTTCCTGGGTCCTTCTGGTCATCTGGCCCTCTGGGGCTAGACTGGGCCTCCAGGGGTGGGGTGTGGGACATTGCTTTTGGCGTGCCAGTGATTGGCAGCCACTGCAGGGCTGGAATACAGGCCCAGGGGAGTGGGGTGTACAGGGCAGTGCATTGCCTCACCAAAGGCAAGGCCCTACCTGCCCCTTTCCCCACACATGCACCCGAAATGTTTAGAGCCAGCAATCCTTCCAGTCTCACAACTTTTAATAAGATTCTCTTACCAAATTATTCCATTTCCTCCAAAGCTTTGCTCTTTACCAAAGGGCAGAACTGAAACAGTAGTGCCTACACAAAGAACTGTAGTCTACTTTTATTGATTTAAACAATAATTATACACATAAGTTATTAAAAGTAAATATTTCGTTAGTAGAAAGCTTGGTATGCTACCAATACATTTTATTTGGCTTGTCTCAAGTATTGCTGAGGCATCAACTAGCAAAAGGTAAATGTCCCTCAAGCATATTCACTGCAACAGGTTTCACCATACTTGGCTATTCATATTCCATTCCATGTTCTCACAGAAAAGGCAGCATCAGCTACACTCGGCACAATCATCCAGAAACGTTTGCATGTACGTAAGCTACAGAATGTCAGAAGACATGGCTTCACCTCCTACACCAGTAAAATACAGCAGTAGAACTTATTAGATTATAAGATTTTACAGATGAGAGCCAAGGGGCTTCTTTTCTCCTAGCTGTTCCCCTCATCTCTAGGCTTAGAAACATTTTCAAGACTGAAGGAGTTCACAGAGTCCCTCACAGAAAACAGAGTACTAGCCCCATCACAGCTCCTCTCAGCATCCAGGGCCTACTTATAATTTCAGTACTCTATGATATGTGCCTTCTACACAGGTCTGTCTGGCCTTATTGCATAGGAAAGAAATTCAAAACATAGTGCTTTAATTCTAAAGATATTTCAACATTATTCTGAAAGTAGTTTCTGTTTTAAAAAAATCTGCTTTCAAACAGTAATTCAGTATTCAGCTTTAAAATATTCCTTAAGTTTCCTAGTATCGTCCAATACATTTGCAAGTCATTTAACTTTCAGTGATATAAGAGCAAAAAGTGATGCTTATTTTTAAAAGGGGGAAATAAACTTCAATGTCATTTTTCTTCCACTCCTCCCCACCTCCTGTATCGCTCGCTGCAGGGGTATTTTATTGCCCTGTTTTGATAGTTGGACCAAAGATTGTGCCATTCGTGTTGGGGCCTGCTTCTGGGAAGTGACCACGAGCCGCGCCTGCTTTTAGGAGCTCCTGGGCAGGGATGTGATGTCGCGGCTCCAGACCACATCCAGGACCGACGTCAGCTTCGGCCAGAAGCCTAAGGAGTGAGGGAGACACCTCCTCGCGCGTACCTGGCTGCCCCCTCGCGGGCCTCTTTCCGGAAGCTCATGCCAAGCAGACAGCGGGCTCGATACGGAGGCAGCAGGGACAGCCAGCCGCCAACCCCTCCCCCAGCCGCGGCTGAGGCTCTTCCTCAAGAAACTGCTTCCTCACGCTGCCTCTCAAAGGTTGCGAGGGGTGGGGGAAGGACGGACGGGTACTGAGTATGAGGACGTAAGCCTCCTTCTGCCCCCCTCTTCCCCGGTCTAGGGGGGATGTGGTGGTGCCTCCGGCTGAGGGAGGGGGAGCGGGGGTTTGTGCCGGACGCCGGAGCAGCTGCCTAGCAGGCTCCGCGCCATCAGGTGGCGGCTACATCGGCCATGATGGCACCTCCCACGCCCCCACCAGGCCCCTCTATCGGCGCCGGGGGACACAGGAGCCTTAGCCTGATCCTCCGGAACAGCGGGGTGGGGAGAAAACAGGCAGCCGGGGCTGACCGCCCTCAGCCAGCTGCAGGATTAGGGTTAGGGCCAACTGCAGGAGGGGGACTGTAGTGCGACGCGGAAAAGGGAAGCGAGAGGCCGTCAAGCACAGGCTGCGGGGAGTAGGAAAGGCAGCTTACCTTGCTGAGTACCCCACAGAGCTCAACAGGCAGCCCGAGCTCTGTCTCGGGGTCGTCTTCGGAGCCAGAGGAATTCCAACTCTGATTGTCCGACATAGCTGAGCAGGGAAGAACCGAGCGACCCCCGCCCACAGCAGCCTCAGCCTCCTCCTGCTGAAGGGACGGGAGCAGCGGACTCTACTTGAGAAGTACCACTCCACACCCGCAGTACCACCAGCAACCGGCCGGCGCCGAGGCACGCAAGCCTGGGCTTCCCCCTCACTATTGCTCCACGGCCCCTACCCGCGGCAAAAACCACAACACAGAGGCGGCGAGGAGACACAAGTACGCGTCTGCCTGCCACGCATTCCACTTAGAGAGTAGCAGGAACCACCATCCTACGCAAGGCGAGTGCTCTGTGCCAATATTTATTAGCTCCGCCCCTCACCTTCCCTCCCAGGTCCCCTAGCCGGGTCGCGCGGTGGCTGCCGGGACTTGTAGTCTTCTTTCTTTCAGCAGTAAGGCTGGTTACAATTGGCTCTTGGAGACGCAGTTCGCTGCAGCGGTTCTCTCCTGTCGCCAGGTGGCTGTCATTGTGGTTTCGTTGTTTCTGTAGAGCTAGCGGTGGGTTTCGCCTTCGTAACTCGATGAGGTGGGGAGCTCTGTTTCCTTTGCCGCCGGAGGATATATTAGACTGTTGTTCTTTTTGCTACCACAAGTTCAGGGAAATCAGTTAGGAATCAAGGTATATGATGATCTAATTAGAAAAAAAACCCCAAAAAACGGTCAATTGATGCATCTCTGGCTGAAGGGAGCACCCAAAAATGGAAAAAAGATGAATGGCCACCTGAGTGAATCATACAGCACTATGGACCAGCCACACAGAATCCTAATGAACTAATATCAGGTGCCAGAGAACCCATTTATAATTTGAATCGAATAATTAGGTTACAAGCTGTCTTTGAAATAACCAACCAGACAGCTACAGCTCTTGACCACCTTGCTGACCAATCCATTCGGATGAGGAACGTGATGTTTCAACATTGGATGGTATTAGATTCTCTCTTAGCAGAAGAAGGGGGAGTATGAGGAAAATTAAATTACTCAAATTGATGTTTGCAAATAGATGACAATGGAAAAGTGGTCAAACAAATAACAAGGGGAATAAGAAAGTTAACTCATGTACCGGTCCAAATGTGGAAAGAATGGGAATGGGACCTGTTTACATGGTTACCTGGTGGACTATGGGTTAAATGAATGCTTTTTTCCTCTTATGTGCTATAGCAACTCTAATCTTTTTACCATGCATGACACCTTGCTTAGTGCAGCTCATTCAGCAGGTGGTCATGGAAATGCAGGGAAGTAGCCATGCCTACTGATCCAGAAATGGCTACAAAAGGGCAGAAAATTATGTCCCTGCAAATAATTGTGAAACCAAAAAAGACCCAAGAACAAAGAAAAATAAGTCAATGGTAACTAAAGTTCGTAAAGACAATTATTGAGAAAATAGAGGAGGGATTGAAAGGAATGAGAAGGAGATGTCTTTACAAAAAAACTGTGGGCCTGATGGTTGATAAGGCCAGATACTGAGAGATGGAGGAAGCAATGGGTGGAACCATAGATTCCATGGAAATTCCACTACTTGACACAGACTGTTACTTACTCAAGACTGTGTAAAATCCCTGGACTTAGAGAAAAAGAAAAGATACACAAGGAAAAAGAAAAAGAGGGGTGTACACATTAGAAAGGGGGTTTGTATTAGTTGATTCAGGAAGTCTGTACCTCTCAAGTACCTCAGCCAATAGGGAAAGAGAGAGGGAAATGCAGCTGGAAAATGAGGATAAAAAGGAGGCTGCATCCTCTAACAATTTGAGAGACCCCATGGGAAATGCTCCATGGTGTCTCCCTTTATTTGAATAAAGTTACAGGACTCCTCTGTCTCCTTTTTGGACATAAGCCTCTGATGTTTGTGGATTAATTTTCCTGACATATTTAAACCAGTATGTGGTCAGATAATTGAGTCTCATGAAATCTCTTTGACAGGAAACCCAGTTCAGACAGACACTGCCTTTGGACTTTGCTGTTCATAACATCCAACTCAGACCGCAGGAACAGCAGTCAGGACAGCTGAACACAGGTGGAACCATTATACTCGAGTCAAGATCTCTAAAACCCCAGAGATTTGGACTTTTCAGCAGGTGGAAAAGGATGGTAGACCTCAGCTATCAGTAACCACGAATCATCTACAAGGATCTTTAGTGATTAGTGGGCTAATATGAACTGTCACTGTCTACTATATTTTCTGTATTTACTGTGTATTTACTTGCCACACCTGATGCAGGGGGCCAGATGTGGAAAAGTTGGGAGGGGGTGTTTTAAATGTTAATCAAATGTTAATACCATGCCAGGCTGTTAAAAAAGGTTACATTAGTAATAACTAGGGTTTGTAAAGACAAATTGAGAAATACGAAGAGGAGGGATTGATAGGAAAGATGTGTGCTAATGTCTTTACAAACAATTTGATGGGTGAGGGTATGGGTGTTAATGTCTTTAAAATGGGTCTTAATGTCTCTACTAACTCCAAGCAGCAGGTTTGTTACAGAGCCCAGACAGCTTAGCACCTGAAACAGACAAATGGGTCTGCACAAGCCTGAACTTCTCAAATATGGGGTGAAATGACAGGTTCAAGGGGGGATATGTGGTAGGCGGTTCGGGAAGGCAGTCCCTTCCTAGTACCTCAGCCAATGGAGAAAGGAAGAGGGCAACATGCAGCCAGGAGTTAAGTATAAAAGGAGGCTGCATCCTCCAAAACCTCAAGAGAGAAAAATAGAGACACTGATGTCTTGGGAAGGCTGACCTGAAACAGAGACTGAACAGAGCTAGAGAATAAAGTAGATATTTATTGAAAGACCTTTAAGGATACACCTTGGGCAGGACAAGAGCCTGACCAGGGCTACACCCAAGGTGGACTAAAAATGGTCACAAAAATGGATGACCAGTCATGAGGTCTCACACTTTTATAAGTTTTGGTCCATTTGCATATTGGGGTTTAATCATTCAATTACAACTTCATGTTGTGAGATCTCATCCTTCTTCTTTCTCTCTTTAGTCCACCATTGTTTATGTTTTTGGGCCTCAAAGTTGTACTTGTTGTCCTTGGTCTTCAGTAGGAAAAAGATTTCTTTTGTCTACCTACTCTGTGAAGAGGGTTTACTAGGACTTAATATGAAGCTCAGAACTACACCCCTAGGCAGCACAGAATCTAAAAAACATGAAAGCTAAAACTTAAGGCATCATTCCTCCCCTTTAGAGGCTTGACAAGGCCTTTTCCTTGTCAAGTCTCTATTCTAAATATCTACTAATAGGAGGTATTCAATAATAAATATTCAAAATTAAATTAAAAAATTTTCAAAAAAAATTCAATAAGTATCCAACAATAGTAAACAGCTAACAATAGTAAACATCTAAACGTAGATAAATATCTAATAACAGTAAATATCTAACAACAACAAATATCTAATAATAGATAAATATTTAGCAATAATAATCATAAACAGTAATAAACATGTAACAGTAGTAATGTCTTGTACAGTTGGGTATCGTGCAAAGAAGAGTAATTATTATTGTGAACAGTTCTTTAGGTACAGAGGAGAAATCATTTAAAGCATGTTTACATCTGCATCAGTCTGTTTTTACAGTTGTCTCAGGAGCAGAAGCTTTCTTAACTCTGGAGTAGTAAGTCCAGGGTCCTTTGCCAGCAATTTTGACTGTGATGAGGGTAGTCAGCAGAACTTGGAATGGTCCTCTCCACCTGGCTTGTAGAGGATCATTGTCCCACCACTTAACATAGACCCAGTCTCCAGATTGGAAGGGATGTGCAGGTGTGTCTCATCTTATGGGTCTGGATAGCATGATGTAAGTCTGGAGCTTCTGCAAAGTAGAACCTAAAACCATTAGATATCTCTGTAAATCAAGTTTCCCCTTCATGTGAATTTCACCTGGAATATGTGGGATCTGATATGGTCTGCCATACAGCATTTCATAGGGACTGATGTTATACCTTCAACTTGGTTGTATGCAGATACTCAGTAAAGCTATAAGCAAGGCCTGAACCCATCTCATGGATGTTTCCCGACAAATTTTGCTAATCTGCATTTTGAGTGTCCTATTCATACGTTCAACTTTACCTCTCGCTTGGGGTCTATAGGGTGTATGCAGATCCCAAGTAATTCCCAAAATCCGGCTAACTTCTTTAACCACTGTTGCAACAGTGTGGTCCCCTAACCGATGACATCCCCAAGGGAAACCCGAACCTTGGAATTATATGACTGAGCAAAACTTTTACTACTTCTTGGCTGTATTAGTGTGACAGGGGTAAGCCTCTGGCTATCCACTGAAGGTGTCAACTAATACCTGTATGTACTGGTATCCCTCTTTGCGTGGTAACTCTGCAAAATCAATTTGCCAGTAATCTCCAGGAAGATCCTCTGCTTTTGTTACTCCTAATACACCTCTTTTCCTCGTGTCAGGGGTTGTTTTTACAGCAGATTTCACATTTGCTCACTACTGATTGTATAACGTCAGTCATTCCCTTTACTATTACTACCTTTTTCAGAGGTTTCAGAAGGTTTTCAACCCCAAGTTAATGTTTTCATGTTCTCTCTGAGCTAGCTCTCGCAGGATCAGGGGGGGGACTTGATTTGCCGGTATAACAGCCCACCCACTTTCTGTGATCTCAGCTTTAAGAAACTTGATTAGTTTGTGGTCTGCTTGGTCATATCTTGGGGTGAACCCTGATAAATCAATCTCTTTTTGTGGGATTACGGCGAGAATGCCTTTTTCTGCAACCCCTCTTGCTCCTTTATCAGCAAGGCGGTTTCTTAATTCTGGAGTGGTTTTCCCTTTTTGGTGACCTCTACAATGCATGATAGCTACTTCTGTAGGTTTTTTATGCTCTCTAAGGGGGCGAGTATTGGTTCAGCATGTTTGATTTGATTACCTTGAGCATTCAGAAGTCCTCTCTCTAGATGGCTCTATGGGCATGGACAACACTAAATGCATATTTTGAGTCAGTCCATATATTTACCTTTCTTCCTTTGCTAAGGTCTAGGGCTCTTGTTAGTGCAATCAGTTTGGCTTTCTGTGATGAGACATCTGCTGGCAGGGCCTTTGCCTCAATCACCTTATCCTGTGTGGTTACTACATAGCCTGTCATCCTTTTGCCATTTTTCATAAAGCTGCTCCCATCTGTAAAAAGCTCCCAAAGTGGATTTTCCAGGGGCACATCTTTCAGGTCAGGTTGGCTGGAAAAGACTTCTTCGATAGTCTGTAAACAGTTATGTTCAGGCTCATTATCAATTAATGTGGAGGACAAAAACATGGCAGGGCTAACAACAGAAGTTGTTTTCAGGGTAACATCATCCTGTTCTATTAACAGTGTGTCCTAGGGTGACATTATGATGTTTGCATCCTCAATCATCTGTTGGGTGCAAAGGGGAGGGGAAGTGCCGTTTGTTTCTTTCCCCAGGAAAACTCTGCTCCTTGGAGCGACCTTGGAAGCAAGAGAGTCCAACACACGGTGAGACGATGAGTGGCTCTGCTTTTTTTTTTCCCCCGGCAGTTAGTTTGTTGTAGCTTAGTTAGCTGTAGGTCTTGTAGCTAGCTGAAGTGGTTTTTTTCCTCTTTTTTTCCTTTTTGTTCCTTTTGTTTTTTCCTCTCCTCGGAACTGTTCCAATCTCTCTGGACTGAGGACCTGGGGGAAGCGCCGGGGGGCCTCCACCTGGGACCCGCCCCACCAAGACCAACCCTGCACAGCAACTCTTTTTTTCTCCCAGTGCCAGAGGAACGGAGCAACAGAACAGAGTGACTATCTTCAGGGGGAGACCTTCCCTCTCTAAATTTGTCATCTCTCCAGAGCGGCACAAAGTTCTTGTCATCGGGTATTTTGCTGGGAGTGCTTTGCCTGTTTAATAAACAGGTTTTTTCCACTTATCTCTGAGGAAGTCTTTTCCCGAACTGGTTGGGGGAGGGGGGGGGCGGGGGGGGAGTTCCCCGTAGGAGGTTTTCTCCCAAATCTGCCTGAAACCAGGACAGCCTTTCTGGTGCCCAAACGTGAGGCTTGAGAGAGTGGAAAAACCCTGTACTGATTGGTTTTTTGGGTTTTTTTGGTTTGCTTGTTTGTTTTTTCTTTTTTTTTGGGTGGGGGGCTGCAAGTACTCTGTAATGGCATAAAGCAGTCAGTAACTATGTTGCTTGAATTCATGTCTCTCGGGGTGGGGACCTTGATGTGTTTTGGATCCCTAGGCTTCTTTGAGGTCTTAATACCTTTGTGGTCCTTAGGTTTATTTGCATATCCAGAGATAGTTCCCATATTGTCCCTAATACACAGTTTTTACAGCATAGGAACATGGATTAGAGTAGCTATTGGCCTTGGCTTGATGATAATGACTTGTAGGAAGTTTATAAAGGTGCTGGAATCTATTCCTAGTATTTATGGGTCATGGTTATGATTATTCACCCTGCTTGTGGGACTAGGAGCAGAGGATGAAGCATTGCAGTCTTTCGTTTCCTTCTTCTCCTCTAAATCGGTTACATCATTATTGGAGAATGTTCAGTTTCCCCTGAGTGTTAAAGAGACCATCTTTCTGGTGTTTCATCTGGTAAGCCTTCTCTATACAGTCTGCAGCTTCTCTAGAATATAGGCTGAGATTTCTAGAGGGGCTGATGAAAGACCTGACCCAGGCGTAGGAAATTCTGAGTGGTGTGGAGAATGGGAGGATATGGGCCAACTCCTCAAGGAATTCTCTGACCCTGTAGTCTGGGATTTTCCACGGGAACAAATTCAGAATCCAGCGGAGCTTGGGAAATACCTGAAAGAGAAGTACCATGATGGCTCTAAGGGGGAAAAGATCATTGCAGTAAGCTGGGCCCTGGCATATGGTTATCGCACAGTGCTAGATACTGTAGGGCAGCAGACAGAGGCAGAGGGGAAGGGATACAAATCAACAGCTACCCCAGTCACTCAGGCTGCAGCCAACACCCCAGTTATGAAGCCAGCAGCTAAACTAGAACCTGAGCCTGAGTCGGCAGCTAAACCAGACAGTAAGCCTAAGCCCCTGGCAGTTGCTCCAGAAAAGAAGCACACACACAAAACCGATCGACCAGTGGACGATGATGACCCAAGAGAAGGACCTTCACCAAAATCAGAAGCCAAAGCTTCTGGCACAGGATCAGAAGCCAATTATGATTCCTTTTCCCTGAAGGACCTTCAGGGCTGTCCTGGGTTGGCAGGCGACTTCTACTCTATATCCTACATCGTGGGGCTCTATTGTGTCTAGCAGTTGTTTCTCTTCCCCTTCAGCGAGGACTGCGGCTGATAGGCGGGCCCTCGTGGGGGGGGGGGGGGGGAACGGCTGCGGGCGCCTTTACTTTCACTTTTGGCTGGCGGCTTGCTCTCTGCTTGGCGTGCTTGCTGTTTTGTTCACTACTCTCGCTATTCTTTGCTCAGTTTTTTCTCTTCCTTTTTTCTTTCCCCTTCCCGAAGATTAGGACCGGCTCTGGACTGACCTGACCTCGCCTGACCTGAGGAAGTTCGGGAATTTCCAGGGCTCGACACAGAAGATCTGCGCCTCTTCCCACACAGTATCTGTTTCCTTCTTTGTTTTTCCTTTTGTGTGGGGAGTGTTGTTAATAAAATAGGTTTTTCCACTTTCCCTCCAAGGAGTTTTTCTTCCCTCCTGAACCCAGGTCTGGGAGTGGGGGAGGGGTGGTGGAGGTTTGTTTTAGGGGTTCTCCCCCTAATCTGTTCCAAACCGGGACAGGGGCCTAAGAAAGGATTACTGGCGACAACCTGATGAATCTATAATTAGTTGGTTAGTCCGTCTTTGGGATGCTGCAGGCGAGGCTACAATTCTGGACAGCACTGAAGCGAGGCATCTGGGATCCCTGTCACATGATCCAGTCATCGACCAAGAGATGATGAGAGAGGCCAATCCTTGCAGTCTCTGGGTACGGGTCCTAGGAAGTGTGGCAGAAAGTTATCTGTGTGCAGATGATCTCTATATGCAGCAAACCCTGTGGAAGACCATAGAACAAGGGATTCAATGCTTAAGAGAAATGGCAGTGGCAGAGATGGTCTTTTCAGATGACATAAACACTAGGAACCCAGACTTGGTATCGTGTACATCTGTGATGTGGCGAAAACTTATACGACTTGGGCCATTAGAGTACTCTTCTGCTTTAGCAGTAATGAAGCGGGAGGACATGGAGGAGACTGTGCTTGATATGGCGAAGAAGCTCCGAGCATATGCAGATGCTGTGCATGGCCCAGCTGTGAGAGTCGGCCCGAAGACCCTCAATCTTGTCTCATGTTTTTCATCGTGGAGACTTTGGGGGGGACGAGAGGGAAACCAAGAGCTGATGTAACTGCTACCAGAATTGCCATTCCTGCCCAGGTGTGTTTGCTTGGGAACAGAGTTCCCGGACATACATCCTGCTGAAACAATGGTAGTCGCAGCACGCTACACTGCTCCTGCATTCTGTACCACCTGTGCCTGAGGTGTAGCAGGACAGCTTGCCCTGTTCTCCCCCTCCCTCGCATTGTGCATGGGCCTGGACTCCATCACGGGACTTCTCCCCCACTCTGGAGAACTATATATTCTGCCTCAGAAGAGACCCCTTTTGAGGACCTCCCCACGGAAAACGAAGATCTATCAGCTCCACGAGGGTTCTGCGAAGACAAATCTATTAGCGGCACGCTACGAGGATTTGCGAAGGCGGACCTATTGGATTGCTGCGAGGACTTCGTCTCTCTCTGTGGTAATTATATCCTATCTGTCCTATCTCTCTCTTCTCTTTTGCTTTTATCTATATAGTTCTCTCTCTCTCTCTCATTTCTTTCTCTTGTTATTGCATACCATTTTGGTGGGTACATTGAATAAAAGCATATCAGTTTTAGTGAGTATATTGATATTGAATAAAGCATACTGATTTTGGTTAAACTGCATTCTCTTGGCCTCCTTTGTACTCTAAGAACTAAATACGAACTTAGTTCACTTTGAACGGGTCGTAACACCAACACACGCCGGAATCACAGCTGTGGAAACATGCCTACAGAAACTAGAGGATAAGATAGATGAGAATCATAAGAAACTCAGGGAGGCGATTAGAGAGGACCTTCTCCAAATCTCAGCAGTACAGGTCAGAGGTTCTGGTACCCAACGTAGACACTCCCCGGGTAGGGAGAGAGGGTACACTCCACGTGCTGAGCTGTGGTTCTTCCTGCAGGATTGCGGAGAAAATATGAACAGATGGGATGGAAAATCTACGACTGCCCTGGCACAACGGGTGCGTGAATTGAAGGAAGGCAAGACTCAGAGAGGGAGTTCCACCAAAAGGGAAGCGGCTCCAGTTGCCCGTAGCCGAACTGCCAGGTATGATGATGATGACATGTCCAACCCCCTTGAATGAACCTCTAAGACATATGCTCAAGAAAAGAAGGAAAACCAGGCTTAGAGGGGCCCTGCCTCTAGCCAGGTAGAGGCTAGGGAAAACCACGTTTTTTGGACTGTGTGGATTCGTTGGCCTGGCACATCTGAACCACAAGACTATGAGGCCTTGGTTGATACTGGTGCGCAGTGCACATTAATGCCATCAAGACAAGTAGGGGCAGAATCTGTCTCTATCACTGGTGTGACGGGGATCACAGGATTTTACTTTGGTGGAAGCAGATGTGAGCCTGACTGGAAATGAGTGGAAGAAACACCCTATTGTGGCTGGGCCAGAGGCCCCCTGCATTTTGGGCATAGATTACCTCCAAAGTGGGTATTTCAAAGACCCGAAAGGCCTCAGGTGGGCATTCGGGATAGCGGCTGTAGTGAGAAGAGGGCATCCGACCATTGAACAGCTTGCCTGGACTGTCCAAGAATTCATCTGCAGTAGGACTCCTGAAAGTACAAGAGCAACGGGTACCAATTGCCACTTCAGTACTGCACCGCCAACAGTATAGAACAACTCGAGATGCTGTGATTCCCATCCATAAGATGATTTGAGAGCTGGAGAGCCAAGGGGTGGTCAGTAAAACCCATTCACCTGTCAACTGCCCCATTTGGCCTGTGCGTAAATCTGAAGGAGAGTGGAGATTGACTGTGGACTACCGTGCATTGAATGAGGTGACACCACCACTGAGCGCTGCCGTGCTAAACATGTTGGAGCTCCAGTACGAGCTGGAGTCCAAGGCAGCAAAATGGTACGCCACAATTGACATTGCCAGTGCATTTTCTCCATTCCTTTGGCAGCAGAATGCAGGCCTCAGTTTGCCTTCACGTGGAGGGGAGTGCAGTACACCTGGAACCGACTGCCCCAGGGGTGGAAGCACAGTCCTACCATCTGCCATGGACTGATACAGACTGCACTAGAAAAGGGTGAGTCTCTGGAACATCTACAGTATACTGATGACATCATTGTGTGGGGGAACACAGCAGCAGAAGTGTTTGAGAAGGGAAAGGAAATCATCCAGATCTTCCTGGAAGCTGGTTTTGCTATCAAGAAGAGTAAAGTTAAGGGACCAACTGGTGAGATCCAGTTCCTGGGAGTAAAGTGGCAAGATGGACGCCAGCAGATTCCTACTGATGTCATCAACAAGATTACAGTGATGTCTCCTCCAAACAATAAGAAGAGTTACAAGCTTTCCTAGGTGCTATAGGTTTTGGAGAATGCATATTCCGGAGTATAGTCAGATTGTAAGCCCTCTTTACCTGGTCACCCGCAAAAAGAACGATTTCCACTGGGGCCCTGAGCAGCAACAAGCTTTTGCCCAGATCAAGATGGAGATCGCTCATGGAGTGACCCTTGGCTCAGTGAGGATGGGACCAGATGTGAAGAACGTGCTCTACTCTGCAGCCGGGAGCCATGGTCTGCTATGGAGCCTTTGGCATAAGGTGCCTGGTGAGACTCGAGGCCGGCCACTAGGATTTTGGAGTCGAAGCTACAGAGGGTCTGAAGCCAATTACACCCCAACTGAGAAGGAAATCTTAGCAGCCTATGAAGGAGTTCAAGCCACCTCGGAGGTGATTGGTACTGAGGTGCAACTCCTCCTGGCACCCCGACTGCCTATGCTAGGGTGGATGTTCAAAGGAAAGGTCCCCTCTACCCACCATGCCACTAATGCCACATGGAGCAATTAGATTGCTCTTATTACACAGCGCACCCGTATGGGTAAACTGAATCGCCCTGGGATTTTGGAAATAATTACCAACTGGCCTGAGGGTGAAAATTTTTGTCTCACAGATGAAGAACAAGAGCAAGTGACATGGGCTGAAGAGGCTCCACCATACAACCAACTGCCAGCAGAGGAGACGCATTATGCTCTTTTCACTGACGGTTCCTGTCGTATTGTAGTGATGAACTGGAAGTGGAAAGCAGCCGTGTGGAGCCCCACATGACAGGTTGCTGAGGTCACTGAAGGAGAGGGTGGATCAAGCCAACTTGCAGAACTCAAGGCTGTTCAATTGGACTTGGACATTGCTGAAAGAGAGAAGTGGCCGAGGCTCTACCTCTATACTGATTCATGGATGGTAGCCAATGCTCTGTCCGGATGGCTGAAGAGGTGGAAAGAGGCTAATTGGCAGCGTGGAGGAAAACCGACTTGGGCTGCTGAGGAGTGGAAAGACATTGCTACCAGGGTAGGGAGACTACCTGTGAAAGTCTGCCACATAGATGCCCACATACCCAAGAGTAGAGCTAATGAGGAGCATCGAAACAACGAGCAGGTAGATCGGGCTGCAAAAATAGAGATGTCAAAGACTGATTTAGATTGGGAAGACAAGCAAGAGTTGTTTTTAGCCTGATGGGCCCATGATGCCTCAGGCCATCAGGGTAGAGATGCCTCCTATAAGTGGGCTCGAGACCGAGGGGTGGATCTAACCTTAGACAGTATTTCTCAGGTTATCCATGACTGTGAGACATGTGCTGCCATCAAACAGGTCAAGCGGGTGAAGCCCCTATGGTATGGTGGACGGTGGTCTAAATATAAGTATGGAGAAGCCTGGCAGGTTGATTATATTACCCTACCCCAGACACGTCACGGTAAGCACTACGTGCTCACAATGGTGGAAGCCACCACGGGGTGGCTGGAGACCTACCCTGTGCCCCATGCTACAGCCCGAAACACCATCCTGGGCCTAGAGAAGCAAGGCCTGTGGAGTCATGGTACCCCTGAGAAAATTGAGTCAGACAAGGGGACTCATTTCAAGAACAGCCTTATCAACACCTGGGCTAGGGAACATGGCATTGGGTGGGGGATCTTTTAAAAATTGGGAGCAGCATTTGGCAAGGGCCACCTGGTTGGTCAACACCCGAGGCTACACCAACCGAGCAGGCCCCGCCCAGGCTGAGCCTCTGCATACAATAGACAAAGTCCCAGTGGTGCATGTCAGAGGTTTGTTAGGGAAGACAGTGTGGATCAAGTCTGCCTCAAGTACAGACAAACCCATCCGTGGGGTTGTCTTTGCTCAGGGACCAGGTTGCACATGGTGAATAATGCAGAAAGATGGAACAACACAATGTGTACCTCAGGGAGATCTGATTGTTGGGTGAGAATCATTTGTAAACATCACTGTTTGCTGGATGCTACAGCCATTGTCTGTACATTAAACCACGCAGAATGAAATAAAAGGAAATGTGTAAGTGAGAGGGTATGTGTTAAGTGTTGAAGGTATGACTAAGTGAAAGAGGCAGTTTTGGGTGAGCAAAATAAGAGAGTGGGGAATCCTGCAGCCTGGGGCCTGGATTCAGTGGCACAGTGTGGAACGTGACAGGAGCATGATGGGTATTGCTTGTATTTCTTGTGGGGAGACCGAATAGAAGTTTTATGTGGATAAATACACGATGTAGAATATATGTTGGTTTTGACCATAAGTTGACGATATGGGGATAAGGGGTGGAATGTCCTAGGGTGACATTATGATGTTTGCATCCCCAATCATCTGTTGGGTGCAAAGGGGAGGGGAAGCGCCGTTTGTTTCTTTCTCCAGGTGTAGACAATGTAGTTGAGCAATGGCTCCGTAGCAAGGGTCATGACACACTGAAGTTAATCAAGGTTTAACACTACAAAGCCCAGCTGTGTGCCTACAGGATAGGAACAAGCTGCCCTTGAAGATTAGTGTCTCCAATAAATCACATGCTGATAGTACCTTGGTATGCTGAAAGATAAGCAGATGAAAGAAAACTGGAACTACAAGGGATGTATGCCTTAGCAAGTAGCTAACCAATCCTGAGCTATGCTTTTGCAATATGTATGAGCTAATTAGTGCCTGTATAAGTATGATACCTTTGTATACAATAAACGAGACTTGTTGATCATGACAGCATGAGACTGGTCTCCCGTGGCTTCCCATGAATGCACATCCCCGAGTACAGCAGATTGTGAGCCCTCTACCTGGTTACCCGCAAAAGAAGATTTCCACTGGGGCCCTGAGCAGCAAGCCTTTGCCCAGATCAAGAGGAGATCGCTCATGGGTAGCCCTTGGCCCAGTGAGACAGGACCAGATGTGAAGAAGTGCTCTACTCGCAGCCGGGAACCATGGCTGCCTGGAGCCTTGGCAGAAGGTGCCGGGTGAGACTCGAGGCCGCCACTGGATTTGGAGTCGAAGCTACAGAGGGTCTGAATCACACACCCCAACGAGAAGGAAATCTTGCTGCCTAGAAGGAGTTCAAGCCGCCTCGGAGGTGATTGGTACGAGGGCAACTCCTCCTGGCACCCCGACTGCCTTGCTAGGGTGGATGTTTAAAGGAAAGGTTCCCTCTACCCACCATGCCACCACGCCACATGGAGCAAATGATTGCCTCATCACACAGCGCGCCCGTATTGGTAAACTGAACGCCCTGGGATTTTGGAATAATTACCAACTGGCCGGAGGTGAAATTTTGTCTCAGATGAAGAGGAGCAGGAACAAGTGACACGGGCTGAAGAGGCACCACCTACAACCAACTGCCAGTGGAAGAGACACAGTTAGCTCTTTTCACTGAGGTTCCTGTCGATTGTAGGATGAACCGGAAATGGAAGGCAGCGTGTTGGAGCCCCACATGACAGGTTGCACAGCACTGAAGGAGAAGGTGGATCAGTCAACTTGCGAACTCAAGGCTTCAGTTAGCTTGGACATTGCTGAAAGAGAGAAGTGGCCAGCTCTACCTCTAACTGATCTGGATGGTGGCCAATGCTCTGTCGGGTGGCTGGAAAGGTGGAAAAAGGCCAATGGCAGCGTCGGAGGGAAAACCAATCTGGGCTGCTGAGGAGTGGAAGACATTGCACTCGGGTAGAGAAGCTACCTGTGAAAGTCCGCCACATAGATGCCCATTCCCAAGAGAGAGCTAATGAGGAACACGAAACAACGAGCAAGTAGATCGGCTGCCAAATAGAAGTATCAAAGATAGATTTAGATGGAGCACAAGGAGAGTGTTTAGCTCGATGGCCCATGATGCTCAGGCATCAGGAGAGATGCCCCTATAAGTGGGCCGAGACCGAGGGGTGGATCTAACCATGACAGTATCTCCAGGTTATCCATGACTGTGAGACATGTGCTGCCATCAAACAGGCAAGCGGGTGAAGCCCCTATGGTATGGGGACGGTGGTCTAAATATAAGTATGGGGAAGCCTGGCAGTTGATTAATACCCTTCCCAGACCCGCCAAGGCAAGCCTACGTGCTACACATGGTGAAGCCACCACGGTGGCTGGAGACCTACCCTGTGCCCCATGCTACGCCCGAAAACATCCTGGGCCTGAAAAACAAGCTGTGGAGTCATGACCCCTGAGAAATTGAGTCAGACAAGGGACCCATTTCAAGAACAGCCTTGTAAACACTGGGAACATGGCATCGAATGTATATTCACATCCCTTATCATGCACCAGCTGCCGGAAAGTTGAACGATGCAATGGCCTGCTTAAAACCACCTTGAAGGCACTGGTGGGGGGTCTTTCAAGAACTAGGAGATTAATTTAGCAAAGGCCACATGGTTAGTGAACACCAGAGGTTCCACCAACCGAGCAGGCCCTGCCCAGTCTGAGCCCCTGAGAACAATGGATGGGATAAGGTTCCAGTGGTACACAGAGGTATGCTGGGAAAAAACTGTTTGGGTTAATCCTGCCTCCAGCAAAGACAATCCTATCCGTGGGGTTGTCTTCGCTCAGGACCAGGTTGCACTTGGTGGGTAATGCAAAAAGATGGAAGACCCGATGCATACCTCAAGGAGACCTTTTTTTAGGGTGAACTACCCATGCCACTGTATTTGTACCCACATCTGCATGTATATATGTATATAATTGAGGTAGTCGATGTATGTATATAGTTTAGAAGTTTAAATTCAATGTAATATGTTGGTATGGGAAAAATTCTTCCTTTTGGTGTAAGTCCCTGTTGGGGGTTAGCCTTGTTTCTTTTTTCACCTATAGAATTTTTTCCCAAGAGTTGCAAGGCAATTGATGGCCGGGTACTTATGAGTGATCAGGTGAAGACAAAAGCATGGAGGGTAGCACTTAGCTACACCCTTGTCTCCGGGAGTTTTTCCCCGAGGGGGGGGGGGGAGAGAAAGACGGGGGCTGGGGGGGGCAGCTTCACTTTTGGTGTGGTCTGTGTCGGGGGCGGACGCGGCTGCCGTTGGTGTGTGAGTTTCTCACTGGCACCACCGGGATCTGATCCTGGAGAGAGAGAGCTACCATCATCTGCTCGTGTGCCCGGATCCAGATTCCTCTTTTTGCTGCCCTGCTGGAGCTGCCTCGGCTGGGCATCCTGTCCCACTGCCTCGGCGCTGTTTGGAGCTGCTGCACCGCGGGCCCGCGCTGGCCTTCTTGCCAGACGTCTCTGCCCTCCAGTGACCACCGACTGAGCTCCGAACTTCATCCGATCCACCAGCCCGGGATTCCCCACCGTTCCAGCTTGGTACTTTTCTTTGAAGTCCCCCAGAGACCAGACTGCCCCGGGTTTTGTGGGACCAAGCTCCGTCAAGGTCCCTGGTTCTGTTTTCGCTATTAATTGCTGTAGTTGTTGTTGTTTGTTTGCCTTGTTATAACTATTAGTAAAGAACTGTTATTCCTATTCCCATACCTCTGCCTGAGAGCCGTTTTAATTTTCTAAATTATAATAATTTGAGGGAAGGGGATTTGAATTATCCATTCCAAGAGAGGCCCTGCCTCTCTTTAGCAGATACCTGTCTTCTTTCAAAACCAAGACAGATTTTGGTGCCCAGACGTGGGGCTTGAAGGCATTGAGAGAAAAAAGGGAATAACACTTCTTAAGTGACCTAATTTCTTGTTCATTCTTGTTCACTAGATATAGAAACCTTGATAAGTAACGCCATGTGGTCTAACTTATCCTGGTTCGGGTGGCATGTGGTTGTGGCTTTATTTTGCCCATTTGCAGGCCCTTTCCTAAACATGGGCCCTATAACAAAAGCTACTGTGGCTGTTATCCAGTTTTTTTTATGGGCTGATAAGGTGAGGAATTCACTGATTTTTAACTTGCTCTGGACAGCAGGCACGTGGATACGTGGCTATCACATACTAAGTGGGTGTATTTGGGGTTACTTTAAGAATGGTACTTTCTGTGAGGAAATGACAGTGAGAGAAGTTTTCCAGACCTTTAGCCAGTTCCTTATGCCTACTCCACCAGCTTTTGAAGAGTTCAAATTTCCTCTAGAAACTAACCAAATGTTGCTGATGATCCTAGCTTATTTAGCTTTCAAAGATAAGGTCAGATCAATTTGGAGCACGGCACAGACTAGAGATATTGCTGTGGGGCCTGACACTGCCCCAGAGGCTAGAGATACTGCTGTAGGGCCTGATACTGCCCCAGAGACTAGAGATACTGCTGTAGGGCCTGACACTGTCCCAGAGGCTGGGAATGCTGCCATAGAGCCTGATACTGCCCCAGAGACTGGGGATGCTGGCCCACTGCCTGACCCTGCCCCGCAGCCCACCCCAGAAATGAACCACCCCAGTTGGGTGGGGGTTCTAGTGAAAGAGATACGTGAGATGGGCCAGGTGCTGAAAGAATACACTTCCCCAGCTGGTGAGAAGCCCTCCCCTTGCCCTGAAAGGGGAGAACCCGATGGTGCAGCAGTGGAACCCACAGAGGTTACAACCGTCCAGGTTCCAGCTGAACCACAGGACCAGTCACAACCAGCTGCAGTTGCCCCTGTAGAAACAAAGAAGTATAAGATGAAATCAGAGCACCCAGGTAATAAGGATAAGAAAGGAGGGCCCTCACAGCCCACAGGGGAACCAGAGGTTGAGATTACCATCGAGTCCCTGACTTATGAAAGCCTACGTAATCTGCAAAAAGATATTGCACGACGGGGACGTGAGGCTTATACAACTTGGTTACTTTGGGTTTGGGACCTTATAGGCACAAGCGTGCAACTGGATGGTGGTGAGGCAAGGAATCTGGGACCCTTGACCCAGGACTCTGGGGTGAATCAAGTATTTGTAAGGGAGCAAGGGCCCCTTCCCCTCTGGGAGCGACTTCTAATGAGTGTAAGGGAGAGGTTTGTCCACAGAGACAGAATGCAGGAGCACCATTATAGAAGTCAGTGGAAGACCCTTGAGGAAGGGATCCAACAGCTGAGGGAAGTGGCAATATTAGAGGTAGTCTTTGGGAGGGGTGGACAGCATGACAATGACCCTGACAAGGTCAGGTGCACAGGGCAGATGTTGTGGAACCTGGCAAGTAAGGGGCCATCTCAATTCACCACCTTCATTGCAATGATCAATCCTGATAGCAACCGAGAGACAGTAGGTTCTGTCGCCAACAGGCTCAGAAATTATGAGAGCATGATCAGTGGCCTAGTGCAGGCTCAGGTCTCTGCAGTAGTTAAGGAACTCAAAGAGGAGATAAGGGAGGTGAGGGAGGAGATGAGGAGGAACAGTTCCCATGCGGCACCGGTGCGAGTCACAGGCCCCAGAGCCAGAGCCCAACGCCCTCCAGCTAGAGAGAGAGGATACACCCCAAGGGCTGACCTGTGGTTTTTCTTGCGTGACCATGGGGAAGACATGGGAAGGTGGGATGGAAAACCCACTTCTGCCCTGGCAGCACGGGTGCGTGAGCTCAAGGAGAGAAACACTAACCGAGGGGGTCCCACTAAAATGAAAGTAGCCTCAACCTCCCAGGACCGAGCCACCAGGTATTATAGAAGTGAAGATGATATGTCAGATCCCCTTGAAGGAGCCTCTACAATGTATGCCCAGGAAGGGAATAATAACCAGTGCTAGAGGGGCCCTGCCTCTAGCCAGGAAGAGGCACGGGAAAACCGAGTCTTTTGGACTGTGTGGATTCAATGGCCTGGCACATCAGAGCCACAGAAATATGAAGCTTTGGTAGATACTGGTGCGCAGTGTACCCTGATGCCATCGGGACATGTAGGGGCAGAACCCATTTCCATTGCTGGAGTGACAGGGGGATCACAGCAACTGACTCTGGTGGAAGCCGAGGTGAGCCTGACCAGGAAGGAGTGGCAGAAACATCTGATTGCAACCGGCCCAAAGGCCCCGTGTATCCTGGGCATTGACTTCCTCCGGAATGGGTATTACAAAGACCCTAAGGGACTCAGATGGGCTTTTGGAATAGCTGCTGTGGAGGCAGAGGGCATCAAGTAATTGAACACCTTGCCTGGACTGTCAGAGAACCCATCTGCAGTAGGACACCTGAAGGTAGAAGAACAACGAGTACCAGTTGCCACCTCGACGGTGCACCGCCGGCAGTATCGGACCAATCGAGATGCCGTGATCCCCATCCACAAGATGATCCGGGAGCTGGAGAGCCAAGGGGTGGTCAGCAAAACCCACTCACCCTTCAACAGCCCCATCTGGCCTGTGCGCAAGTCTGATGGAGAATGGAGACTGACTGTGGACTATCATGCATTGAATGAAGTGACACCACCGCTGAGCGCTGCTGTGCCGGACATGCTAGAACTCCAGTACGAGCTGGAGTCCAAGGCAGCGAAGTGGTATGCCACTATTGACATTGCTAATGCATTTTTCTCCATTCCTCTGGCTGCAGAGTGCAGGCCTCAGTTTGCGTTCACATGGAGGGGCGTGCAGTACACCTGGAACCGACTGCCCCAGGGGTGGAAGCACAGTCCCACCATCTGCCATGGACTGATCCAGGCTGCACTGGAAAAGGGAGAGGCTCCAGAACATCTGCAGTATATTGATGACATCATTGTGTGGGGGAACACGGCAATGGAAGTGTTTGAGAAAGGGGAGAAGATCATCCAGATTCTCCTGGAAGCCGGCTTTGCCATCAAGAAGAGCAAGGTCAAGGGACCTGCCCGAGAGATCCAGTTCTTAGGGGTAAAGTGGCAAGATGGACGTCGCCAGATACCCACAGAGGTAATCAACAAGATCACCGCAATGTCTCCACCGACCAGCAAGAAGGAAACACAAGCTTTCCTAGGCGCCATAGGCTTTTGGAGAATGCACATCCCCGAGTACAGCCAGATTGTGAGCCCTCTCTACCTGGTTACCCGCAAGAAGAATGATTTCCACTGGGGCCCTGAACAGCAGCAAGCCTTTGCCCAGATCAAGCAGGAGATCGCTCATGCGGTAGCCCTTGGCCCAGTGAGGACAGGACCAGATGTGAAGAATGTGCTCTACTCAGCAGCCGGGAACAATGGCCTGTCCTGGAGCCTATGGCAGAAGGTGCCGGGTGAGACTCGAGGCCGACCACTGGGATTCTGGAGCCGAAGCTACAGAGGGTCTGAAGCCAACTACACTCCCACGGAGAAGGAAATCTTGGCTGCCTACGAAGGAGTTCAAGCCGCCTCGGAGGTGATTGGTACAGAGGCGCAACTCCTCCTGGCACCCCGACTGCCTGTGCTGGGGTGGATGTTTAAAGGAAAGGTTCCCTCTACCCACCATGCCACCGACGCCACATGGAGCAAATGGATTGCCCTCATCACACAGCGCGCCCGTATTGGAAACCCAAACCGCCCTGGGATTTTGGAAGTTATTACCAACTGGCCGGAAGGTGAAAGCTTTGGTCTCATGGATGAAGAGGAGCAGGAACAAGTGACACGGGCTGAAGAAGCACCACCGTACAACCAACTGCCAGTGGAAGAGACACAGTACGCTCTTTTCACTGATGGTTCCTGTCGCATTGTAGGCATGAACCGGAAATGGAAGGCAGCTGTATGGAGCCCCACACGACAGGTTGCACAAGCCACTGAAGGAGAAGGTGGATCGAGTCAACTTGCTGAACTCAAAGCCATTCAGTTAGCCCTGGACATTGCTGAAAGAGAGAAGTGGCCAAAGCTCTACCTCTACACTGATTCGTGGATGGTGGCCAATGCTCTGTGGGGTTGGCTGGAAAGGTGGAAAAAGGCCAACTGGCAGCGTCGGGGAAAACCAATCTGGGCTGCTGATGAGTGGAAGGACATTGCCACTCGGGTAGAGAAGCTACCTGTGAAAGTCCGCCATGTAGATGCCCATGTCCCCAAGAGCAGAGCTAATGAGGAACACCGAAACAACGAGCAAGTAGATCAGGCTGCCAAGATAGAAGTATCAAAGATAGACTTAGACTGGCAGCACAAGGGAGAGCTGTTCCTAGCTCGATGGGCCCATGATGCTTCAGGACATCAAGGCAGAGATGCCACCTATAAGTGGGCACGAGACCGAGGGGTGGATCTAACCATGGACAGTATCTCCCAGGTTATCCATGACTGTGAGACATGTGCTGCCATCAAACAGGCCAAGCGGGTGAAGCCCCTATGGTATGGGGGACGGTGGTCTAAATATAAGTATGGGGAAGCCTGGCAGATTGACTACATCACCCTTCCCCAGACCCGCCAAGGCAAGCGCTACGTGCTGACCATGGTAGAAGCCACCACTGGATGGCTGGAGACCTACCCTGTGCCCCATGCTACTGCCCGGAATATCATCCTGGGCCTTGAAAAACAAGTTCTTTGGAGACATGGCACCCCTGAGAGAATTGAGTCGGACAATGGGACCCATTTCAAGAACAGCCTTGTAAACACCTGGGCTAGAGAACATGGCATCGAATGGATATATCACATCCCTTATCATGCACCAGCTGCCGGGAAAGTTGAACGATGCAATGGCCTGCTTAAAACCACCTTGAAGGCACTGGGTGGGGGGTCTTTCAAGAACTAGGAGATTAATTTAGCAAAGGCCACATGGTTAGTGAACACCAGAGGTTCCACCAACCGAGCAGGCCCTGCCCAGTCTGAGCCCCTGAGAACAATGGATGGGGATAAGGTTCCAGTGGTACACGAGAGGTATGCTGGGAAAAACTGTTTGGGTTAATCCTGCCTCCAGCAAAGACAATCCTATCCGTGGGGTTGTCTTCGCTCAGGGACCAGGTTGCACTTGGTGGGTAATGCAAAAAGATGGACAGACCCGATGCATACCTCAAGGAGACCTTGTTTTAGGGTGAACTACCCATGCCACTGTATTTGTACCCACATCTGCATGTATATATGTATATAATTGAGGTAGTGCATGTATGTATATAGTTTAGAAGTTTAAATTCAATGTAATATGTTGGTATGGGAAAAAATTCGGGGTGGATTAATGTTGGGGGTTAGCCTTGTTTCTTTTTTCACCTATAGAATTTTTTCCCAAGAGTTGCAAGGCAATTGATGGCCGGGTACTTATGAGTGATCAGGTGAAGACAAAAGCATGGAGGGTAGCACTTAGCTACACCCTTGTCTCCGGGAGTTTTTCCCCGAGGGGGGGGGGGGGGGGAGAGAAAGACGGGGGCTGGGGGGAGGCAGCTTCACTTTTGGTGTGGTCTGTGTCGGGGGCGGACGCGGCTGCCGTTGGTGTGTGAGTTTCTCACTGGCACCACCGGGATCTGATCCTGGAGAGAGAGAGCTACCATCATCTGCTCGTGTGCCCGGATCCAGATTCCTCTTTTTGCTGCCCTGCTGGAGCTGCCTCGGCTGGGCATCCTGTCCCACTGCCTCAGCGCTGTTTTGGAGCTGCTGCACCGCGGGCCCGCGCTGGCCTTCTTGCCAGACGTCTCTGCCCTCCAGTGACCACCGACTGAGCTCCGAACTTCATCCGATCCACCAGCCCGGGATTCCCCACCGTTCCAGCTTGGTACTTTTCTTTGAAGTCCCCCAGAGACCAGACTGCCCCGGGTTTTGTGGGACCAAGCTCCGTCAAGGTCCCTGGTTCTGTTTTCGCTATTAATTGCTGTAGTTGTTGTTGTTTGTTTGCCTTGTTATACCTATTAGTAAAGAACTGTTATTCCTATTCCCATACCTCTGCCTGAGAGCCGTTTTAATTTTCTAAATTATAATAATTTGAGGGAAGGGGATTTGAATTATCCATTCCAAGAGAGGCCCTGCCTCTCTTTAGCAGATACCTGTCTTCTTTCAAAACCAAGACAGTCCCTAGTTATAAATCAGACAAATCCTGCTCCGGGGATAACCATCCCCCGCAAATTGCCATCTAGAATTTTCCTGATTTGTGGAGACAGAGCCTTTAATGGCATCCCCCAGCGTCCGACTGGAGGCCCCTGCACTTTTGAGCACCTTACAATTGCGCTCCCAAGTCAGGATGCACTACGGGCTGCACACTTCAATATGACTAACATTACTACCACTAGACGAAAGCGTGCTGTTATTGACAACACTTGTAATGATGAAGTCAATCTTTTCAACCGAGCAGAGCAGGTAGTTGCTTCTATTTTTATGCCTGGCCTTGCTGCGGGACATGCATTATTTCAATTAGAAAAGTTACAGTGCTGGGTAGGAAAGCAAGCAAATGCTACCTCTTAGCTTTTGTCTATGTTAGCCAGTGACTTAGATAATGTTAGGCACGCAACACTGCAAAATCGAGCAGCCATTGATTTTTTGCTTTTGGCACATGGTCACGGGTGTGAAGATTTTGATGGAATGTGTTGTATGTCCCTAAAGAATCAATCTGAATCCATCCACAAAAAGATTCAAAACTTACAACAGCATGTACAGGTATTGAAAAGAGATGACACATTTTTTGGTCTGCCATTAGAATCATGGGGAATTACTGGGTGGCTAAAACATTTGTTGCAATTGCTCCTTATTGGAATTTTTGTTGTGGTTCTCTTGATGTTATTATTGCCATGTATATTACAATGTCTTCAAAGGATGTTGTTAGCTACTATTGAACAAAAGTGGAACGTATCTTTGCTTGTTCAGAAAGAAAACGGGGGAAGTGTAGACAATGTAGTTGAGCAATGGCTCCGTAGCAAGGGTCATGACACACTGAAGTTAATCAAGGTTTAACACTACAAAGCCCAGCTGTGTGCCTACAGGATAGGAACAAGCTGCCCTTGAAGATTAGTGTCTCTAATAAATCACATGCTGATAGTACCTTGGTATGCTGAAAGATAAGCAGATGAAAGAAAACTGTAACTACAAGGGATGTATGCCTTAGCAAGTAGCTAACCAATCCTGAGCTATGCTTTTGCAATATGTATGAGCTAATTAGTGCCTGTATAAGTATGATACCTTTGTATACAATAAACGAGACTTGTTGATCATGACAGCATGAGACTGGTCTCCCGTGGCTTCCCAACACCCAGGAAAACTCTGCTCCTTGGAGCGACCTTGGAAGCAAGAGAGTCCAACACACGGTGAGACGATGAGTGGCTCTGCTTTTTTTTTTTTCCCCCGGCAGTTAGTTTGTTGTAGCTTAGTTAGCTGTAGGTCTTGTAGCTAGCTGAAGTGGTTTTTTTCCTCTTTTTTTCCTTTTTGTTCCTTTTGTTTTTTCCTCTCCTCGGAACTGTTCCAATCTCTCTGGACTGAGGACCTGGGGGAAGCGCCGGGGGGCCTCCACCTGGGACCCGCCCCACCAAGACCAACCCTGCACAGCAACTATTTTTTTCTCCCAGTGCCAGAGGAACGGAGCAACAGAACAGAGTGACTATCTTCAGGGGGAGACCTTCCCTCTCTAAATTTGTCATCTCTCCAGAGCGGCACAAAGTTCTTGTCATCGGGTATTGTGCTGGGAGTGCTTTGCCTGTTTAATAAACAGGTTTTTTCCACTTATCTCTGAGGAAGTCTTTTCCCGAACTGGTTGGGGGAGGGGACGGAGGGGAGGGGAGGGAGGGGGGGGAGTTCCCCGTAGGAGGTTTTCTCCCAAATCTGCCTTAAACCAGGACACAGTGCTTTCTATTTAAGCATTCAGTTACCAGATGGCAAATGCCCCTCCTTTTGTTCCAGTACAGCTGCTACGGCATGGGGTACATACACTACAGTGTGTAACCCAAGGGTGAGTTTTTGAGCTTCCTGAATCAGGAGGACAGTAGCTGCCACAGCCTTCAGGCACCCTGGCCATCCTTGGGCAACACTGTCTAGCTGTTTGGAAAAGTAGGCCACAGCCCTCCGTTGATTCCTGAGGCACTGTGCTGTCATTGTTGAGGCGGACATGACATATAGAGTGACACGGTAAAATCTTCAAAAGACTCTTTATTATGGCGGCATGCTGTATTTTATACAGTTTTTAAAACCTCGTGTGCAATTTTAATTGGTTAATAGCTTTCTTGCCAATTATTCTATTGGTTACTAAAAGATATTCTACTTGTCCATAAAATCTATCTATTCTTGGATTATTTACATATTTTCTCTACTGATTATAATGGGACAAATCCCTTGTTGTTACAGGTACATTTGTTTTACACCCTTGAAATAGATGGTTTTGTTAAAGGAACTTCTCATTCTCGAAATAGCTTCATATGGGAACTTGCAAATTGCTTGTTAGCTCCTCTAATAATAAATGAAAGGCCAGCTTTGGCTCCTTCCACAGTGTGCGATTACCCCACAAGCCACATTCAGTCTCTCATATGTAAGAAGTTCAAAAGGTTTGTTAAAGTCTTGCAGTCCCAGTGCTGGACCTGATATTAGAGAGTGTTTCAGCTGTTTAAAAGCTGCTCAGGTGTTTTCAGTCCACATGATAACTCCTTTTTTGGCTGCTTTTAATACTCTATATAGGGGTTTTACCAGCAGTTCATAATTGGCTATCCACAAACAACACCAACCTACCATTCCCAGGAAAGCTTGCACCTCTCTTACAGTATGGGGCTCTGGGAGTCAACAGATGGCTTCTTTCTGTTCTTTGCTGAGCTGTCGGTGTCCACGGAAGATCTCAAGCCCCAAGTAAACTACTGGTTCTATGGCAATCTGTGCTTTGTCTTTAGAAACTCTGTACCTACTCAGTCCCAAGAAGTTTAATAAACTTAAGGTAAGTCGTATGCAATCACCTCTGGTGCTGGCTTCAATCAGGATGTCATCCACATATTGAAGAATAACTCCTTCTGGCTCCTGTCTTCTCCAGTCTTCTAATTCCTTTGCCAGCTGGTTTCCAAATATTGTTGGGCTGTTCTTGTAACCTTGGGGTAAAACTGTCCAAGTAAGCTGAGTTTTCCTCCCTGTCTCGGGATTTTCCCAGTCAAAACCAAAAAGCTCTTGGCTGTTTTTATGCACAGGAATGCAGAAAAAGGCATCCTTCAGGTCTACAACAGTAAACCACCCTAAGTTGTCTGTCAGTGTGGTCAAAAGGATGTAGGGATTGGCAACCACTAGGTGTATGTCCTCGGTAATTTTGTACTACTCGATAACTCTTACCATCTGCTTTCTTAACAGCTGAAATTGGGGTGTTGAGTTTGGACTCACATTGCACTAATAAACCATGTTGCAGGAATTTTTCAATTACAGATGCCGATCCCTTAAGGTTCTCTAACTTCAAAGGGTATTGTTTTTGCCTTACTGGTGTGGCTCCTGGTTTGAGTGCAATACTCACTGGTTCTGCTCATTTGGATCTTCCTGGGATATCACTAGTCCACACTACTGGAGTGACCACATTTTCAGCTTCAGTGGGGATTTCACCATATTTTTCCTGTACAAAAATTGCAGCAACTTGGACAAATTTAGATTCAGGAATTACAACTTGTACCCCCTTCCCCTTTTTAAATTTATTTTCTGCTTCCAATTTGTTTTGCAAGTCCCTCCCCAGCAATGGTTTAGGGGAGTTAGGCGTATAGAGGAATTGATGGGCTACCCAGTGCTTCCCCAGCTTAAATTTTAAAGGTTGGAAGAAAGGCCGTGTTTCGGTTACCCCGGTAGCCCCAACAACACGTACAGTGTCGTGACTCAGTTTCCCTTCCAAGGCATTTAACACAGAATATGCAGCTCCAGTATCTACCAGAAATTCAATGTCCTCCTTCCCCAGCTTAGCTACAACCAAAGGCTCTGCCGGGGAAAAAAACCTTTGGTCCCCATCACTCGGCACTTGAGCTGCTTGAGGTTTGCACTACTGGGAGTTGGGGAACTGAGGATTTTTCTTTCAATGCTGGACAGTCATTCCTCCAATATCCTCACTTCTTGCAGTATGCATACTGGTCCTTCTCTGTGGGGGAAGTTTTCTTGGATGTCTTTTCCTGAGTTGCTTTCTTACTAGGTTGGGATTTAACTTTTTCAGTTGGGCCTCTGTCTCGAAACAGCTTCCGGGCTACCTCTAGCAGTTTATCTATGTCTCGAACTCCATCTTGTGCAGCTTTCTCCTTATATCATTTGAAGCTTGACCCATGAACAAAAGCACTAGATTTGCTTTGCCATCAGTTGATTCTGGGTCTAAATCTGTATATTTGATGGCAGTTTCTCTTAGCCTGTTCAAAAAATCAGTGGGTGATTGATCATAATTTTGCTTTACTTTGTAAATCTTTGACCATTTTCTAGCTTTAAGGATACCATGTTTTAACCCATATACCACAAGGCTTTGATATCGTTTTAACCTTGCCAGTTGTTCTGGTATATTTGGATCCCATCCCAGATTTTCAAGGGGGAATATCTGTGGGACAGTGCCTTGAAGTAATCCATTTGCAATGCTCGCCTCGACTGATGTAGTGATGTCTTTGTTGACCATTCTTCTCTCAGTAGGGTCAAGTAATGTGTCTAACATAGAGTTCAAATCAGCCCAATCAGGGTTTTGTGAGTTAATTGCCTGTTCTACTAATGTTGCTACTTTATCTGGGTTCTCTTTATATTTCCCCAGACTAGTTTTCCACTGCTCTAACTCAATAAGGGAGTATGGAACTTTCACGTAGATTGGCCCCTGGTTGCTGACTGCTTGCCGTAATGGGGCTTGTAAAACTGCTTCTTGTTCTTTTTGACCTGGTTCATTTGGCAATTGGGCTGCTTTCCCTGATGGCTTGTCTCGCTATTTGTCTCTTCTCCACCTGACTAAGGCAGCAGTCTGCTCAGTCTCATCCTCCTCCTCGGTATCCATCCCATCCTTCCCCCCGGAGCTGTCTGACCCTGTTGTCTCTGTTGTAGCATATAATCTGCTTTGCCTAGTCCCGATCATGGGAAGGGCCATACAGGACTTAGTACATCGCTGATCTCGGGCTGCGTACCCATGCACATCGATGACATCGTCTGAGGCAGCTCCCTGGCATTCGGGGTTTCTATGGAAACTCACAGGCCTGAGAGCAGAGGAAGAATCACTCCTCCCATGGGAGGTTCTTTCTCTGCCCTCTTTATAGAAGGCTCTGCCCCCAAGCTCCTCCCCTAGGGGCGGTGCTGTGGGCTGCACATGCTGGCTGTTCTCTGCCCTTTTTTCCTTAACTGGCTGGGAACCCGCCAGGGGCACACCCCACCCCGCCCCCCCTTTCTCGGATGGCGATTGCACCGGCCTGCCTGGGGGTGGCGGCAGAAGCAGAGGGGCCGGCCCAACTTAGGGCGGCATCGACAGCAGCTCCACCACTCCAACTGGGGTCTGTGGTGGGAGCGGGGGGCTGGCACGATTGGCAGTGGTGGCAGAGGTGTCCAAAGCCCTTCCCCCCCACCTGCTGTGTCATCAGTGGTGACAGTGCCGACTGGGCCGGGATCGAGGCAGGAGCGGCCAGCAGAGCCATTTAGGCTGTCACCGGCAGGGGTGGCACTGGGGATGTAGGGGCCCCACCTTGACCCGGGCTCAGGTCCCCCCTCAAATCAGGGGCGATGAGGTCTAGCTCTGCCTCTTAATTGTTTTTATGTTCACTATCCCATATCAACTCATCTTTTTTATTTTTCCACTGTTTTTCTTTAAGGCTAATATGTGCTTGTCTCTGGTTCTTGGCAACAAGCCAACACCATAAAGAGCCTAGCATATTTGAGCTCGTTGAAATATTGGTCTTTGCATATGCAGGAGAATAAACTTGATATTAACTTCTTATCAAGACTCCCGAATTCAGGCCATGTCTTGTCGTTATCTAGTTCATACGTTGGCCAGATTTTTTTTGAGAGTCTAATAAGTTTGGATTTGAAGAATAAGGAATCCCCTCCTGGTAAATCAGCTCAGTTGTTCAATACTAACCCCAGGGGACTATCTCTTGGGATATTAATATTACAATATTCACAAGAAAATATAGACCCCCATATCTCAACAGTTATGAGTAAGAAAGTAACCAGGGAGAGAGAGAGAGAGAAAAAAAAGCAAGCACAGACAGGATTTGATCTCCCGTCCTTCAGAGCCACAGTGCGGGGACTCGCTCTCTGCGCCACTGCTGGCTTCATGCCAATAGTACTGCAATGTAACTTTCAGAAAGAGTCCTCTCTTACTACCAGCAGGGGAGACAGAGAGCACCGCATCTGACCCTAGGGCCCTCTCACACTAACACCTAACTCAGGTGCTAAACAAAACACCCCTTTATTCAATTACTCACGTGTGTCTCTGTCAGGTCCATGAAGTTTTGGATTCTTGGGCTCTGATTCCTTCTGGGCCACATCTGGGGCCACCCCCGCTCGAAGTGCCAGCAGGAGTGGAGGGCAGGAGCTGGGTGTTCCTCTGGTCCGGGGGGGGGTTTCAGATTGTCCTTTGTGGTTTCATTGTCCCTTTGTGGTCACCAGAAACTGATGCCTTGGGAAGGCTGACCTGAAACAGAGACTGAACAGAGCTAGAGAATAAAGTAGATATTTATTGAAAGACCTTTAAGGATACACCTTGGGCAGGACAAGAGCCTGACCAGGGCTACACCCAAGGTGGACTAAAAATGGTCACAAAAATGGATGACCAGTCATGAGGTCTCACACTTTTATAAGTTTTGGTCCATTTGCATATTGGGGTTTAATCATTCAATTACAACTTCATGTTGTGAGATCTCATCCTTCTTTCTCTCTTTAGTCCACCATTGTTTATGTTTTTGGGCCTCAAAGTTGTACTTGTTGTCCTTGGTCTTCAGTAGGAAAAAGATTTCTTTTGTCTACCTACTCTGTGAAGAGGGTTTACTAGGACTTAATATGAAGCTCAGAACTACACCCCTAGGCAGCACAGAATCTAAAAAACATGAAAGCTAAAACTTAAGGCATCAACACCAATGGGCTCGTGATCATGGCACATCATCAAAACTACCAATTGAGACAATTTACCGGTCTTGACTCAGATGGATGGGACATCTTTACTTAACCCTTAAAAGGAACATGTATAAATTACATGTGTTTGATAAATAGCAGAAATGGTGGCCACAGAGGCCACAAGAAGGGGTAGGAGGTGCTGCTGGCTTCCGGATGAGACATGAGGGGGTTCAGGACTGTCACAGGTATCAGGTCTTCCATCTGTGTTGGGCTGGCAGACACCTGCACTGCTCCCTGAGGCCCCAGGGTGAAGTGGTCATTGAGGACTTTGCCCTGTGGTTGGGGGAATTGCAGGTTGGGTGCAGTGTGCCAAGTAATCATGTTGTGTGGCTGTGCTCAGGAGCCCGTTCCTTCCCTGCTGTTGGGGTGCCTCTGCACCATCCTCTCATTCTACTTCAGTGGTTCAGCTCAGAGGCATATTGCGAACAGCATGGAAACTGGAGGTCAACAGTCTGCCTCAGCTGTGAGGTAGGAGTATCCTTTTATTTGCCTATTATTTTCAGAGTTTAGGGAACGAAACGATGAATGCTTCTTTTTTAAGAACTCATTCTGAGATGTATTATTACTGATATCTATGGGTGGAAAAATATTTGCAGAAAGGAAAAAAAAGAGGAAGTTGAACATATCGCTTCACAATTTATGAACGGATGTAGAGAGTTGGGAAGGACTGTCCCATACTACTTCTGATTTCTTGGGGGTGGGGGGAAAGCATGCTGAATAGTATTTGTTGAGGAAACTTCAGGTTTGGAACACACATCTGGTATATTTTAAGAGCAATATTGTAAAATTGTATTTTCTCTGACTTCTACCTTGTGACAAATCATTGTGTAATTTTTCCATGTTATGCTTCTTTGTCTTGGTTTGAAAGACAGGTGTCTGCCAAGGAAGGCAGGAACCTCCCTTGGAATGGAAAAAGAAATATGATCCTTCTTCCCTCTGGATTATTATAACTTTGAAATTATGGGGCTTTCAGGCAAAGATATGGGAAAAGGAATAACAGTTCTTTACTAGCATGTATGTGTATAACAAGGCAAACAAGCAACAACAATGGCATCAACAACGAACAAAAACAGAAACCCAGTAACAGCCTTCTCTCAGCTGTCGAGCACATTCCCCTTTGGTGTAGTTATGGTCACAGTTGGCAGGGGTGCTATTGGCTCCCAGGCAGGACAGGGTGGGTGTGATGATTACCCCGCAGCTGAAGGGGGCACTGTGGAGCAAGTTCAGCCACCTCTCTACACATTGTTAATGGTGGGCGCAGCTGGCAGAAGGGATGGAGAAGGGACTTCCTTTACAAATCCCATGGGGCAGTCAGTCCCGGTGCCCCTCTGGATAGTGGAATGAGCTGTAGCAAGAACCTCGGAAGCAGCTCTCGGTTCCCGGGCTTATAAACCTCCGAGAATGTTGTCAAAGTCCTCCTCCCAAGCCCCGGTGCCAGAAGAGAGAGTCAGGATGCGTCCGTTTCTTTCTCAGAAGTTGTTTATTGTCTCTTATCTAAGTACATTCCTTCTCACCTGGTGTGGGTGATAGCTACAGCGCTGATTGTGGCTAACTGACCAACTCGAAGGCGGCTGTAATCTTTTATACTAAATGTTACGTGAAATATGTTTATAATAACATACCAATACCTATCACCTATGTTAGACAGTGCAACTCTACACTAAACCAATCCAAAAGTGCCACCACCACAGCAGAAGATGGAGGACAAGAAGAAGAAGGAGAAGAACAGGGACACACCCAAATCCCTCCATCTTGCCTCCTTGAACCTCCTTTATGAACCCCAAAATTCTACATTATCACCTGGTGATAAGCTAATTATTACTCTAATCACACACTTGTGGCTTGTAATTCTTCATATAAGGTTGGTAATCGCTCCCATGGGCTAAAATCGAAGGCACTGGTATTTTTGTCTTTGTGCCAGGGTCCCAGGACCCCCTGCCGGGGTCCCGGACCACCCAGGGCAGCTAGAGAGATGTCCTGCGTTCCGACAGCAGCAAGCTCCAATGGCAGAGGCAAGCAAAATCCTGGAGTAATAAATTAAATGTATCAGAAACTCTGCAGCTCTAGCAGGACCCGTGGGGTGTCCTGGCAGGTAGGGAGTGTGGGTTGGAGTGCAGCAAGAAAAAGCCCGAGGCAGCGGCAGAAAGCAGCAGAGCTGGACAGCAGCTGCGTGCATCTTGGGAGACGTGCCCTCTGGGAAGGGGGAGAGGGTCGAGGTCCTGGTCTTTTCCCCTGTGGCACCGAAACAGATGACAGGGGTCCTTTCCAGTGAGGCGGGGTGCCAATTAAGTCCCAGTTCAATGGTTCACCCAGGGCAGGAGAAGCAATACAAGGCTGGGCTCTGGCAGGGCAGTGAATTCTCCCCCTAGTAAGCAACAGCTCGACCATCCTCCTCTGAGGCTAAGAGCAAGAGAGAGCTAGGAGCTGCGCCCAGTCCCTTCACCCCAGCCCAAATGTTGAGGTATCTCTGCCCTTCCCAAGAGAACCCCCTCAGCTAAGAGAGTAGCCAGCCACACCCTTCCCCTGAACCATGGCCACTTCTTTTGTCTTTCTTAAGTACTTGTCCTTATTGTCTCTTAGCAACAGATGGGAGAAAATTCCCTGAGAGAAAGAAAACAAAAGAGGCAATCCTAAACTCCAACATTCTTGAAATTTTCTATTTTAGGATTATTAATTTTTTAAAGAGCTTTTACCATTGACATGTGGTAACCAAGCTAGCTGGGATGGATAATAGCTCAGCCCAGGTAGCTTATGCAGAAACCATAAACCTGAGACCATGGGAGGTGGGATATGGAAATTAGGATGCTAATGGCATCATTCCAAAATAAGTCATGTCTCTGGTTCTGGTTCTCCGTTGGTTTGGGACCTTTGACATATAAAGTCATGTCCCTATCCCACGTTCAGGATTGGACCCCTGCCCTCAGGTAACATTACATATTGTTACTTAGCCCTGCCCCTGAGTCTTTGGATGCTGCCCCTTGGACCATATGGTCTCCGCATTTGTTATTTTGCCACCATTAAAGTTTTATTTTTCGGGCTCTCCATCATTCCCGCCCCTCTATTTTTGCAATGCTCCCCTGGCTGGACCAGACCTGGAGTTGCAGTGAGCCGGACTACAATATTGACATAACTATTCATATGTATTCTCCATTTCTGTTGTAGCTAAAAGCTAAATAGTATTAATATCAGCTCAAAGTCTCTAGTATAAAGATATTTAGACTTAAAGCAGCACTGAGAGTGAGTGGTAAAGCAGCATCATTGTCCTAAACAACTAGAAATAAATGAGAGTAACAGACATCTTAATATTTGCATAATCAGTAGAACGCACAGAAATATTTTTATAGAAGTCTACTGTGGGTGCTATTTTTTATAATTTTCTAAAATATAAAAAGTTGTTAAGTGTAATGGATGTAATGGAAAAATTCGTGTATATAATATTGTATCAAAGATTTGGTTTACTAAAAGCTACTCAAGGGCGTCTCCGAGGTTCCAGAGTCCATTGTGCAGGCAATGAAACTGAAAGGACAAGGCCGAACTGGAAGATGGGCCATTCATCAAGGGTGGACCTTCACAGCTCCTCAACATCTGATATCAATCTTGGTGGAGATCCGGGATGATCACATCACCCCTCCTAAGATGAATTCCGGGAAGACTATCAAGTAATCTTTTCAAGCAGACGGGGAAATCCTTTCAAACCTCCACTTAGAAATTGAGAAACACATGCATACCTGGACTTTCAATGGACTTGGCCTTGGGGTAAAAAAACTGTATAAAACCCACATGCTGAAGCTTAGCAGACGTGGTAGAGGTTAGATGGTACCCTTGTACTGTCACTGTCCACCCAGCATTCGATCAATGTTGTCTCATTTTTATTGTGGCTTTTAATTCGGTGTTGGAAATTTTGCTAAATAAATCTTGTTATTTTGAATTGGCTTCTAATCATTTATAACATTGAGTAACAATGTTTTTTGATTTACCAGCTGCTTGGAAAGAGACTGAGATTTTTTTCTTAGTGTCTGTTGCAATGTACTGTATATGTTCAGCAAGCAGAAAAGCTGAGTTTTGTACATATTGATATCTAGAAGAGCAATTTATAGTCCTACTCTGTAATATGTTGAAGAAGTTAAATGATATCACCTTGTCAGGAAAATTAATCCACAAACACCACAGGTTTATATCCAAAAAGGACACAGAGGAGTCCTGAAACTTTATTTGAATAAAGGGAGAGGCCATGGGGCATTCCCCTGGGCTCTCTCAAATTTTTGGAGGAGGCAGCCTTCTTTTTATCCTGATTTCCAGGCCGCATTTCCCTCTCTCTTTCCTCATTGGCTGAGGTACTTGAGAGGTACAGACTTCCCGAGACACCTAATACCTAAGAGCCCCCTCTAATGTTAACCCCCTCCTTTGTTTTTTCCTTGTGTTACTCAGTGGAATTCCTTATGGAATTTATATTTCTTCCCATTGGTTCTTTCTTCTCTCAGTATCCAATTTTATTTATCAGCCGACCTACAACTGGTTTGTAAAAACAATTCTCTCTCATTCCATTAATCAATCAGTGGAATCCTTCCCATTGTTTCTTTTCTCTCTCAGTGCTAGTTTTATGTACCAGCAGATCCCCACAGTTTGTAAAGACAAGTCCCTCATTCTTTTCAATCCCTCCTCTTTTAATTTTTCAATAATTGTCTTTACAAACTTTAGTTATCATTGTTGTAATTTTCTGTTCCTGGGTCTTTTTTTGGTTTTGCAATTATTTGCAGCGACATTATTTTCTGTCCCTTTGTAGCCATTTCTGGATCTGAAGGTATGGCTACTACCTGCATCCTTTAGATCATATGTTGAATAAGTTGCACTAAGCAAGGGATCATGCACTGTAAAAAGATAAGAGTTGCTATAGCACATAAGAGGAAAAAAAGCATTTGTTTAACCCATAGTCCACCAGGTAACCATGTAAACAGGTCTCATTCCCATCCTTTCCATGTTTGGTCTGGTACATGCACTAACTCTGTTATTCCCCTTGTCATTTGTTTGACCAGTTTTCCATTGTCATCTATTTGAAAACTGTGGACATAGGACAGAGGGTACTGTGGATTTAATTAGCACAGTCAGTCTGATAACCAAGATGCCTTGGCAAGAACAAACAGAGCTTTGAAGATTACAAGAAGATTGGATCAAGACTGGTGACAGGAAAAGAAGATTGAATCAAACTTCTGCAAGCAAGAGATGTTGTAAATGTATAAGTTTGTCTGTGTGATGTTTAACCTAATCATTGTAGTAAAAAAATTACTAGCCTTCCTAGAATAGTACATAAGCATTTGGAAATCTCAGTAAAACTGAATTCTGATCATGAATCAGTCTTCCCATCTCTCAATCATCGATAATTGGTGCTCCGTGTGACAGGAGAAGGACCGGCTAGCTGACAGCAGTTGACGAGCCTCTGGAACTGATCATGACGGTGAGAGAACCACATTTGGGCCCACAATCGCCTGTACGCTGCGATGTGACAGGTGAGTTAGAGGAACTAAAAGTAGGGGACAGAACATGTCTGACGAGAGACATCTATGAAACCATGCTAGCCATTCTGAGCAAGCATGGATCCCCATCCTAAAGCAGGACCTTAAGTCACTTCTAGGATGGGTGTCATGCGTGTTTCCTGACCCCACCCCTTCTTCTATTTTTACACTCTGCTACTGGGACAAGGTCGGTGTAAAGCTCTACGACCTGGCTATGCTGCCTGGCCCTGAGCCAGAGCTATGAATGCTTCCTGCTTGGAGGGCAGTCATGGACACTGTTAAAAAGGAGGAAGGGAGCGGGGTGGCCTGTGAGACTGCTGCTGAGACGGCCCTGACAACTGTGCCGGACCGAAACCTGCCCAGGTCCCGCTCCCTGTCCCCTGTCCACATGCCCTCCCCAACAAGCACCAGGGATAGAGCCCAGTTGCCACCTACAGTCCTACCGCTATACCGTCAGTAACCTCAGAGCTGCCAAACGCTTATCGCTTATGCGGACACTGACTCTAGCAGTGGCAGAGAGTCTTTCGACCCCAGTCCCAAAAAGATCCAGACTTATTTATTCCCTTCGGATACACATAATGATTGGTTATGGATAAAAAAGAAAGCCCTTAAGGACAGACTTTGATACTGCAGCAGAAATTTTTGTAGCGACTCGTCCCGAGGGGCGGGGAATCCACAATAGGAGCCCTTAGGCCACTCAGAAATTAAGGAACCATGCTCTACTGCAGCAGAATATGGTCTGGGGTCCCCTTACTTCAGTAATTTATTAAGAGCAACTTTCACTACTCACCTCATGACTCCTCATGACATTAAGTCTTTGGCAAATCTTTTGCTCACACCGACGCAATATGCAATATTCATGGCGCAATGGAACAAAAGACTGGAGAATTTAATTGTAACATATGCAGGGCATGCAAACCAAGCCCTGGTTGCCTTAACTATTGACCACCTAGCGGGGGAGGGGGTGCATACCACTCCTAATGGGCAAGCCACCTTACTGAAAGAAGCCCTAGAGGGGATCACGAAGGCAGGTCGTTTTGCATTTCTTGAAGTTCCTGATGCCAAAACCCCACAACAGTCCTTCATAAATAATTAACAGACTCCCCAGGAACCCTATATGTAGTTTGTGGACAGATTAAAACAAACACTGGAGAGACAAATTGATAATGATCAAGCAAGGGAAGTTGTACTCCTCAAACTGGGTATAGAAAATGCTAATGGGGACTGTAAGTGCCTCTTGAAAACCCTGCTCCCTGACCCCGAGCCCACGTTGCTTCAAATGATAGAAGCCTGCAATCACCTGGGGACATTGCAGCACACTACGACCATAATCTATCAAGCTGTGGGGCAAGGCATAGCTGACTCTTTTGCTGCTTTGAAACTAGTACCAGGAAAGCAGTTGGTTTGTTTTGGCTGTGGGGAACCCGGGCACATTAAAAGAGACTGCCAAAAAGCGCAAAAACCCAAAGCCCTGGGTATATGCCCTTGCTGTCAGAAAGGTCCTCACTTCGCTAATTTATGCCACTCTAAGTTTCACAAAAATGGCCAGCCTTTTCAGGCAAACTCATCTCACAGCGCGAAACTGCAATGCGCAAAGACACAAATCCCACAGCTGACGCAGCAGCTGATGCAGCAACCAGGACCAACTTTCAGTTTCCAACCAGCCCAGCCCCCACCTACTGGACTGTCACCGACCTATATACAGCAACTCCAGGAAGTGCAGGACTGGACATATCAACCAATAACACTGTAATGTTGTCTAATTACTCAGTATTTTGTCTCCCTACAGGAAATCTATGGACCCTTGGAACCCAGTTACCATGCCTTGCTCATAGGTCTTATTGATACTGGTGCACACGTGACTGTTATCTCAAAAAGCCAATGGCCCAGTTATCCACCATTAATGACTGTGCCTCATGTACTCTCAGGTGTGGGTGGGAATAGTCAAAGCCTGCAGAGCCAACACTTACAGTGCAAATTACAGGGCCTGAGGGACGAATTTCTGCAGTCAAACATTTTTTGCTGTCTATCCCCCTGGTTTTGTGGGGGAGGGATCTCTACACAGTGGGGTTTTAGAACTCAATTAAAATTTTTAGTGAGTGTCATTGAAGCATGTGACACTTTAAAACTAACCTAGAAAGCAGAAAAAACAGTTTAGGTGGATTAATGTCTCTTAAGTTCTTAACAGGAAAGGGGGAGTCGGCAATGACACCCCTGCTGAGAAGACTGCAGAAAGCCCTTTTATGTTTTCCACTTTTTGAATTGTTCTTTGATGGACCCTAGCCAAATAGTTACTGCCTTTGAGTGAGAACTTAATGCAGGACTGCTTCTTTCCTTCTCTTGTTTAGTTTGTCATCAAGCCTGGGTTAAATGCAAATGTGTTGAATGTGGGATACTGTGGTACTGTGCATCTCATAAAAGGAGAGGTACTTGCTGTTAATGTGATCCATCAGGACGCAGCAGAAATAATGCACAAATTCAACAATTAGTGTGTGGGTATACGTTTTGTCTACCTGAACAATTGGAAATTACTCCGGAACAGTAGCTCACTGCTACTGAGAATAAGGATAAATGATGATTTCCCAAATATTATGGTATTTACTGGGAATTGTTTCTAGTGCTCAGACATAGCCTGTTAACCAACCAAAAACAAATGTTTGGGTAACCTCAGCAAATGTTACAGGACATGATAAGTTGTGTTTGGCCACTGTATCCCCTAATGATCCTTTTTCAATGTGCCTAGTTGCTCTGCCCTTAGGCAATTGGCTTTGCCTGAATCAGGCAAATACAATGTTGCAGAGCAGCAATCATACTGATGCCTGGGATCAATAGTACCCCTTATCTCTCCCTGGTATTACTTGAGCCTCAAGATTTAGAACTTTTGGGCTCAGCGAAGATGGATCTTTGTGTAAGGTTTAATTATTCTGGGAAAAATCAGTCTAAGGCTTAGCATGTTTCTCCTCATCACCCTGTGTAAAAAAAAACCACAAACGCTTGGTGTAATTATACATCAAGGATTATTTCTCACTCAGCCAATGCTCCATTACTTTTACCTCCTGGAGTATTTCTAATTTGTGGGGATAGGGCTTAGCCTGCCATCCCATCTCATATTAAATGAGGACCATTCAGCCTTGGACAATTATCCGTTTTAACCCCAAACACATCCATGATTTTTCAACATAAATATCCCCCTAGAATTAAGCAAAACTTACATGCTTTTGACAAAGATTGTGATGACCAGTTTGATTTTTGGTTCAAAGGACATCCCCATGGAAAAATCTAGGCTGGCGCATGGGAATGCACTCTATTTCGGTACAACCTTTGCAAATTTTAACTGAAGTCAAAACTCTGCACAATGCACAAAAATTGCTAGGGACCATAAGCTAGACTCATCCCTTGCACGGAATCTCAAATGCAGATTTGGAGCCATTGTTTCCCCTATTAAAGGGAGACTCAGACCTTTTATCACCTAGATGACTCAATTTACAAGTTCAGCAGGTGCTGCAGGGCTTGGTCAACCGGCAAGCTGCACGCTGGGCACCTGAGCTTCCTCTCCTTTTAATAATTTTGCATCCAGCAAAACAGCCCCACACTTTAATATTTCTATGGAACTCCTTGCTTATCACTGAATGGATTTTTTTACCACACCAAGCGACCAAAACCATCAGTACCCAACATAAAATGATGGCCCAACTAATTGTTAAAGCCTGACAGAGACTCACTTCTCTTGCAGGAGTGGAATTTTCCATTGTTTTCCTGCCTCTTATCACCTTTTATTTGAATTGGATATTTCAGGAATCTGAGGCTATTCAAATGGCCTTTGCTGAATTCAGCAGACAAATCTCAATACATCCTCCAAAACATAAGCTTTTAACACCTTTATTTCAATTAATAGAAAAACCAAGGAGAAGTGAGATTCCTTTGCAAGTCTTAACAGAATTCACACATGGTTCTGGTCACGCTCATAAATCAGTAACAGTATGGAGAGACTCCTTTTCTAGTGCCTAAAGATCAGATGTATCCACAGTTAAGGAATCCCCCCCCCAAATTCTTGAACTTGCTACTGTTTTCAGAGCTTTTAAAAATTTTCTGTTCCTTTTAATCTAGTAACAGATTCAGCTTATGTTGCAGGAATCATGATGAGAGCTGAAGCATCAGCCCTGAAAGAGAGTGTAAACAAACTGCAAGCAGATGATGGGTTTGATTGGCTAATTCGACTCCTAAGAGATTGGGGACTCAATGAGTGGATTAGAAATTTAGTTAAAATAGGTGTATATGTATCTGGCATTATATTATGTATTGTTATAATTATTCCTTGTATTTTACAGTGTGTAAAAATTAATAAAAATAACAGAAACGGGGGAAATGTGGACAGAGGGTACTGTGGATTTAATTAGCATAGTCAGTCTGATAACCAAGATGCCTTGGCAAGAACAAACAGAGCTTTGAAGATTACAAGAAGATTGGATCAAGACTGGTGACAGGAAAAGAAGATTAAATCAAACTTCTGCAAGCAAGAGATGTTGTAAATGTATAAGTTTGTCTGTGTGATGTTTAACCTAATCATTGTAGTAAAAAATTACTAGCCTTCCTAGAATAGTACATAAGCATTTGGAAATCTCAGTAAAACTGAATTCTGATCACGAATCAGTCTTCCCGTCTCTCTCTCAATCGTCGATAGCAAACAGCAGTTTGAGTCATTTAATTTTCCACACACTCCCCCTTCTTCTGCTAAGAGATAATCTAATGCCATTGACTGCTTCTCTCTAATTAGATCATCATATACCTTGATTCCTAAGTGATTTCCCTGAACATGTGGTAGCAAAAAGAACAACAGTCTAATATACCCTGCATAACATATCCCTGACCAGTTTGGAGGTAGCCTGCAATACCACTCATGGCCAGTCTTCAGATCTTCCTGGCCCTCCACAGACCCAACAATTGCTAAGGTTAAAGGTTTTTGCTACTTCCTTTCGTAGGACTAAAAAAAACGATTCTCCCACCTCTGTCCCAAACCAAACTGACAATATAAAGGTAAGATTATTAAGAAAAACATTTAATGGTATAATCTTGTTATAAGTACATATTATATTATTGGCTTTTCACAAATATTAAAAATGAATGCTATATTTATAATGTTAGAAAACTTAGCTGTATAAATATATTTTCTTTTATTAACAAGACTTAGAAATAGTAGTATGATATATATATATTTCTTAGACTATAGCATAGTATTGTAATAAACAGGGCAGGAGATTTTTCTCCTTTTAAAAGCCTTTATTATGATCAGCTCAGGGTGGGGGCCCAATGGGTCGAGCACACGCTGCTGCTGCTCCCAGAAGCAACTCGGAGGAGGAGGTGTGCAGCAGCTTCGTCCACTGGAGTGCAGGCAGAGTCGGGTTCACGGTCCTCACGGCCGATCCCGAAAGCTTGGTTGGCTCTGAAAGTCCAGGGGTCCCTCTCTGGGCAATGTCTCTGAGAGTCAGGGTGAGGGGGCGAAAACCGCTCAACCTTGGGAGGAGGCAGTCTGACTCCTTGCATGGTCCATCCATGTGTCTTGGTGGTTTGGTCTAATATTTTTCTAATTTCGGAGCAGTCTTTTCTTAATTTCTTCTCCCAGCTGGCACTGCATGACCTCTATTTGCATGTCTTCTGGTTCTTCCTCTCCCCTGGTTTCTGGTTGCTATGTTAGGGGCAGCTACAGGGCTCAAAGGCCTAACAGAAAGGAAACAAAAAAAGGTGAATGGCTCGGTGATTAACAGAGGGGGTGAACATTTGTCTTAGTTTTGAAAGAAGACAGGTATCTGCTGGAGAGAGGCAGGGCCTCTCTTGGAATGGATAATTCAAATCCCCTTCCCTCAAATTATTATAATTTAGAAAATTAAAACGGCTCTCAGGCAAAGATATGGGAATAGGAATAACAGTTCTTTACTAATAGGTATAACAAGGCAAACAAACAACAACAACTACAGCAATTAATAGCAAAAACAGAACCAGGGACCTTGACGGAGCTTGGTCCCACAAAACCCGGGGCAGTCTGGTCTCTGGGGGACTTCAAAGAAAAGTACCAAGCTGGAACGGTGGGGAATCCCGGGCTGGTGGATCGGATGAAGTTCGGAGCTCAGTCGGTGGTCACTGGAGGGCAGAGACGTCTGGCAAGAAGGCCAGCGCGGGCCCGCGGTGCAGCAGCTCCAAAACAGCGCCGAGGCAGTGGGACAGGATGCCCAGCCGAGGCAGCTCCAGCAGGGCAGCAAAAAGAGGAATCCGGATCCGGGCACACGAACAGATGATGGTAGCTCTCTCTCTCTCCAGGATCAGATCCCGGTGGTGCCGTGAGAAACTCACGCAGCAATGGCAGCCCCCGTCCGCTCCCGACGCAGACTACACCAAAAGTGAAGCTGCCCCCCCCCCCCAGCCCCCGTCTTTCTCTCCCCCCCCCCCCCCCCCTCGGGGAAAACTCCCGGAGACAAGGGTGTAGTCAAGTGCTAGCTTCTAGGCTTTGTTTTCACCTGAGCACTCATAAGTACCCGGCAATCAGTTGCCTTGCAACCCTTGGGAAAAAATTCTATAGGTGAAAAGGATAAACAAGTCTAACCCCCAACATTAATCCACCCCGAATTTTTTCCCATACTAACATATTACATTTGAATTTAAACTGCTAAACTATATACATACATGCACTACCTTAATTATATACATATATACATGCAGATGTGGGTACGAATACAGTGGCATGTGTAGTTCACCCTAAAACAAGGTCTCCTTGAGGTATGCATCGGGTCTGTCCATCTTTTTGCATTACCCACCAAGTGCAACCTGGTCCCTGAGCGAAGACAACCCCACGGATGGGATTGTCTTTGCTGGAGGCAGGATTAACCCAAACAGTTTTTCCCAGCATACCTCTCATGTGTACCACTGGAACCTTATCCCCATCCATTGTTCTCAGGGGCTCAGACTGGGCTGGGCCTGCTCGGCTGCTGGAACCTCTGGTGTTCACTAACCATGTGGCCTTTGCTAAATTAATCTCCCAGTTCTTGAAGGACCCCCCACCCAGTGCCTTCAAGGTGGTTTTAAGCAGGCCATTGCACCGTTCAACTTTCCCGGCAGCTGGTGCATGATAAGGGATGTGATATATCCATTCGATGCCATGTTCTCTAGCCCAGGTGTTTACAAGGCTGTTCTTGAAATGGGTCCCATTGTCCGACTCAATTCTCTCAGGGGTGCCATGTCTCCAAAGAACTTGTTTTTCAAGGCCTAGGATGGTATTCCGGGCAGTAGCATGGGGCACAGGGTAGGTCTCCAGCCATCCAGTGGTGGCTTCTACCATGGTCAGCACATAGCGCTTGCCTTGGCGGGTCTGGGGAAGGGTGATGTAGTCAATCTGCCAGGCTTCCCCATACTTATATTTAGACCACCGTCCCCCATACCATAGGGGCTTCACCCGCTTGGCCTGTTTGATGGCAGCGCATGTCTCACAGTCATGGATAACCTGGGAGATACTGTCCATGGTTAGATCCACCCCTCGGTCTCGTGCCCACTTATAGGTGGCATCTCTGCCTTGATGTCCTGAAGCATCATGGGCCCATCGAGCTAGGAACAGCTCTCCCTTGTGCTGCCAGTCTAAGTCTATCTTTGATACTTCTATCTTGGCAGCTTGATCTACTTGCTCATTGTTTCGGTGCTCCTCATTAGCTCTGCTCTTGGGGACATGGGCATCTACATGGCGGACTTTCACAGGTAGCTTCTCTACCCGAGTGGCAATGTCCTTCCACTCATCAGCAGCCCAGATTGGTTTTCCCCGACGCTGCCAGTTGGCCTTTTTCCACCTTTCCAGCCAACCCCACAGAGCATTGGCCACCATCCACGAATCAGTGTAGAGGTAGAGCTTTGGCCACTTCTCTCTTTCAGCAATGTCCAGGGCTAACTGAATGGCTTTGAGTTCAGCAAGTTGACTCGATCCACCTTCTCCTTCAGTGGCTTGTGCAACTTGTCGTGTGGGGCTCCATACAGCTGCCTTCCATTTCCGGTTCAGGCCTACAATGCGACAGGAACCATCAGTGAAAAGAGCGTACTGTGTCTCTTCCACTGGCAGTTGGTTGTACGGTGGTGCTTCTTCAGCCCGTGTCACTTGTTCCTGCTCCTCTTCATCCATGAGACCAAAGCTTTCACCTTCCGGCCAGTTGGTAATAACTTCCAAAATCCCAGGGCGGTTTGGGTTTCCAATACGGGCGCGCTGTGTGATGAGGGCAATCCATTTGCTCCATGTGGCGTCGGTGGCATGGTGGGTAGAGGGAACCTTTCCTTTAAACATCCACCCCAGCACAGGCAGTCGGGGTGCCAGGAGGAGTTGCGCCTCTGTACCAATCACCTCCGAGGCGGCTTGAACTCCTTCATAGGCAGCCAAGATTTCCTTCTCCGTGGGAGTGTAGTTGGCTTCAGACCTTCTGTAGCTTCGGCTCCAGAATCCCAGTGGTCGGCCTCGAGTCTCACCCGGCACCTTCTGCCATAGGCTCCAGGACAGGCCATTGTTCCCGGCTGCTGAGTAGAGCACATTCTTTACCTCTGGTCCCGTCCTCACTGGGCCAAGGGCTACCGCATGAGCGATCTCCTGCTTGATCTGGGCAAAGGCTTGCTGCTGTTCAGGGCCCCAGTGGAAATCATTCTTCTTGCGGGTAACCAGGTAGAGAGGGCTCACAATCTGGCTGTACTCAGGAATGTGCATTCTCCAAAAGCCTATGGCACCTAGGAAAGCTTGTGTTTCCTTCTTGCTGGTCGGTGGAGACATTGCAGTGATCTTGTTGATTACCTCTGTGGGTATCTGGCGACGACCATCTTGCCACTTTACCCCTAAGAACTGGATCTCTCGGGCAGGTCCCTTGACCTTGCTCTTCTTGATGGCAAAGCCAGCTTCCAGGAGAATCTGGATGATCTTCTCCCCTTTTTCAAACACTTCCATTGCCGTGTTCCCCCACACAATGATGTCATCGATGTACTGCAGATGTTCTGGAGCCTCTCCCTTTTCCAGTGCAGCCTGGATCAGTCCATGGCAGATGGTGGGACTGTGCTTCCACCCCTGGGGCAGTCGGTTCCAGGTGTACTGCACGCCCCTCCATGTGAACGCAAACTGAGGCCTGCACTCTGCAGCCAGAGGAATGGAGAAAAATGCATTAGCGATGTCAATAGTGGCATACCACTTCGCTGCCTTGGACTCCAGCTCGTACTGGAGTTCCAGCATGTCCGGCACAGCAGCGCTCAGCGGTGGAGTCACCTCATTCAATGCACGATAGTCCACAGTCAGTCTCCATTCTCCATCAGACTTGCGCACAGGCCAGATGGGGCTGTTGAAGGGTGAGTGGGTTTTGCTGACCACCCCTCCCAAAGAGTACCTCTAATATGGCCACTTCCCTCAGCTGTTGGATCCCTTCCTCAAGGGTCTTCCACTGACTTCTATGATGGTGCTCCTGCATTCTGTCTCTGTGGACAAACCTCTCCCTTACACTCATTAGAAGTCGCTCCCAGAGGGGAAGGGGCCCTTGCTCCCTTACAAATACTTGATTCACCCCTGAGTCCTGGGTCAAGGGTCCCAAGTTCCTTGCCTCACCGCCATCCAGTTGCACGCCTGTACCTATAAGGTCCCAAACCCGAAGTAACCAAGTTGTATAAGCCTCACGTCCCCGTCGTGCAATATCTTTTTGCAGATTACGTAGGCTTTCATAAGTCAGGGACTCGATGGTAATCTCAACCTCTGGTTCCCCTGTGGGCTGTGAGGGCCCTCCTTTCTTATCCTTATTACCTGGGTGCTCTGATTTCATCTTATACTTCTTTGTTTCTACAGGGGCAACTGCAGCTGGTTGTGACTGGTCCTGTGGTTCAGCTGGAACCTGGACGGTTGTAACCTCTGTGGGTTCCACTGCTGCACCATCGGATTCTCCCCTTTCAGGGCAAGGGGAGGGCTTCTCACCAGCTGGGGAAGTGTATTCTTTCAGCACTTGGCTCATCTCACGTATCTCTTTCACTAGAACCCCCACCCAACTGGGGTGGTTCATTTCTGGGGTGGGCTGTGGGGCAGGGTCAGGCAGTGGGCCAGCATCCCCAGTCTCTGGGGCAGTATCAGGCTCTATGGCAGCATTCTCAGCCTCTGGGGCAGTATCATGCCTTACAGCAGTATCTCTAGTCTCTGGGGCAGTATCAGGCCCCACAGCAATATCCCTAGTCTGTGCAGTGCTCCAAATTGACCTCACCTTATCTTTGAAAGCTAAATAAGCTAGGATCATCAGCAACATTTGGTTAGTTTCTAGAGGAAATTTGAACTCTTCAAAAGCTGGTGGAGTAGGCATAAGGAACTGGCTAAAGGTCTGGAAAACTTCTCTCACTGTCATTTCCTCACAGAAAGTACCATTCTTAAAGTAACCCCAAATACACCCACTTAGTATGTGATAGCCATGTATCCACGTGCCTGCTGTCCAGAGCAAGTTAAAAATCAGTGAATTCCTCACCTTATCAGCCCATAAAACAAACTGAATAACAGCCACAGTAGCTTTTGTTATAGGGCCCATGTTTAGATAAGGGCTTGCAAATGGGCAAAATAAAGCCACAACCACATGCCACCCAAACCAGGATAAGTTAGACCACATGGCGTTACCTATCAAGGTTTCTATATCCAGTGAACAAGAATGAACAAGAAATTAGGTCACTTAAGAACTGTTATTCCCTTTTTTCTCTCAATGCCCTCAAGCCCCACGTCTGGGCACCAAAATCTGTCTTAGTTTTGAAAGAAGACAGGTATCTGCTGGAGAGAGGCAGGGCCTCTCTTGGAATGGATAATTCAAATCCCCTTCCCTCAAATTATTATAATTTAGAAAATTAAAACGACTCTCAGGCAGAGATATGGGAATAGGAATAACAGTTCTTTACTAATAGGTATAACAAGGCAAACAAACAACAACAACTACAGCAATTAATAGCAAAAACAGAACCAGGGACCTTGACGGAGCTTGGTCCCACAAAACCCGGGGCAGTCTGGTCTCTGGGGGACTTCAAAGAAAAGTACCAAGCTGGAACGGTGGGGAATCCCGGGCTGGTGGATCGGATGAAGTTCGGAGCTCAGTCGGTGGTCACTGGAGGGCAGAGACGTCTGGCAAGAAGGCCAGCGCGGGCCCGCGGTGCAGCAGCTCCAAAACAGCGCCGAGGCAGTGGGACAGGATGCCCAGCCGAGGCAGCTCCAGCAGGGCAGCAAAAAGAGGAATCCGGATCCGGGCACACGAACAGATGATGGTAGCTCTCTCTCTCTCCAGGATCAGATCCCGGTGGTGCCGTGAGAAACTCACGCAGCAATGGCAGCCCCCGTCCGCTCCCGACGCAGACTACACCAAAAGTGAAGCTGCCCCCCCCCCCCCAGCCCCCGTCTTTCTCTCCCCCCCCCCCCCCCCCCCCGGGAAAACTCCCGGAGACAAGGGTGTAGTCAAGTGCTAGCTTCTAGGCTTTGTTTTCACCTGAGCACTCATAAGTACCCGGCAATCAGTTGCCTTGCAACCCTTGGGAAAAAATTCTATAGGTGAAAAGGATAAACAAGTCTAACCCCCAACAACATTTAACAAGGAGCACTGAACTGACAAAGACTTCATTTGCAACAAAATTGCTTTGCCTATCTCAGTTCCCCCTCTAATTCTTTGATCGGACTTAGACCCGCATCAATTTGCTATCTCGGGGTCTTGAGCAGAGATTCTTTTTTTTTTTTTTCTTTTCAAAATACATTCTTTACTTATTACTTTAGTCTTCAAGTTCTATTGCTCCTGCTTTCTCATCCCTATGGAAGTTTTGGCTTACTTTGTTTCCACTTGAGTAGCTTTCATGGTCCTAAGCTGATACCTTCTCATGGCCAGATGTCTGTCATTTGGGTGTTCCCACATAGCCAACAATTGGTTATGTTTAATTTTTTACTAAGTCTACAAATAAATTCTTTTCTTTTGGTATTTCTAATTCATCTTTTACACTTTTGGAGGCAGTTGTCTCTTTTATTGAGTCTATGGGGTTATTGTTATATGCTAAAACACAGCCACTCTTGTCCCACAGGGCACTCTCCTAGCAATCTTTGTCGATATGTGGCAGTATTTCTAATCATCTAATACTGCTGTCTATTTTCCCGTCATGGTCTCACTAGGGAAAGATTCACACATGCTGGATTTAGCTTAGTATGAATCTGCAGTAAGGAACTTATCTTCTCCTTGTGGTAGAGTGGCTGATAGCACTTGATATATGGTCCGGGTGGATCTTCTAAGGAAGTCCCGATGGACAGGATCCGCACTACTCTTCTCAGGAGTCCAGTATAGGCCATCTTTCAAGATCAGCTTACCCGGTCTTGCCTCCTGGAATTTCCCTTCTCTGGGGAGCACTCTGGAGAAGTTCCTTCTGCCTTGGGTTCCCTTTCTTATTTTCTTTAAGAAAAAAAAAGAGAATCCTCCGTGGGAGATTGGCTTAAATCTCTAAGGGTATCTGGTGGTTTATTGGAATTTTTTTTTTTTTTTAAATCAGCTTACTAAAAGTACTCTTTAGGTTAATGGAAACAAAGTCAGCTTTCAGTACTTCCTAAGGAAATTCAACAGTCATTACAACTTATAACAAGCAACAACACTTCACAAACTTATGGAACACTATTACAACAACTCTGCAACTGGGGAGAACTTTTAACAGAGGACAATTACACTCTGGAAGAAAACCATACATCAGTGCTGCTGTCTCTTACTGGGCAGAAGTTTTGTTTTTAAAGGTTAATTTTAAAGTCTCTGGATTTCTAGTTACTGTCCACTGAGGAGATTTTGCTGCTGACTTGGGATAGTCTTGTCTCGGATCAGGGGGTGTTACTGGCCCCTTTACTCTTGTGATGCGTGTCCATCCTTTTTCTCGTGTCCTCACTGCAGTGTTTGTGGTAAGGAGGACCTGAAAAGGGCCTTCATACTTAGGGGTCAGTGGAGAAACATCCCATGATTTAATCAACACCCAGTCCCCTGGATTGATCTCATGTACTTTCACATCTAACACGGAAGTTTGAGGGAGGTATCACCTTTTTCGTAAGTTCTCTAAAGTCTTACTTATAACTTCTAAGTATTTCTGGGTGGCAGCTTCTCCATCTAAATAAGTCCCAACATTAGAAGAGGTTGTAAGAAAGGGGAGCCCAAACATCATCTCATATGGGGAAGCACCTATGTCAGCTTGGGGCCTTGTCTGGATTCGCAGGAGGGCTAGGGGCAAACACTAGCCAATTCATTTTTGTTTCTTCAAGTAATTTAGTGAGTACATTTTTTTAAAGTTTTATTCATGCGCTCCACTCTACCGGAGCTTTGAGGGTGCCACGGAGTGTGTAGTTTCCACTTTATCCCCAATGCCTCAGTGACTTGTTGCAACACTTTCACGGTAAAGTGTGGGCCTCCGTCTGAGTCTATATAGTTCATTAACCCATACTGTGGAATAATGTTTTCGAAAATGATTTTAGCTACTACTTGGGCAGTTTCTTTTTTAGTAGGAAAAGCTTCCACCCAGTGGGTCAAGTGGTCAACTATGACTAAGAGGTGTTTGTAGCCCTGCAGTGAGGGCATTTCTGTGAAGTTTGTTTGTATACTTTGGAAGGGTCTTTGGGCTAATTCTCTCCCTCCCGGTTCAGCTTTCCTCATCACTTTTTGATTGACTTTTTGACAAATTACACACCCCTTAGTGATAGCTTTAGCTAAACCATACACTCCTAAGCATAAGTTCTCTCTTAAGAAATGATCACAATGTCCTTGCACACCCCAGTGTGTTGACTCATGTAGCTCGGTGAGCATTTTCCTGGCTAATGGTTCATTTAGAAACTGACGCCCATCAGGGGTCAACCACTTTCTCGCTTCCCCTGGGTGTAATTTCAATTCTTCAATCGCTCTCATCTCCTTGGCACTAAAGATGGGCTCTCCCCTCTCTTCTCCAGATGTGTCTCCTAGCTTGTGGATTTTCACTGGATCGCCTGGTCTTAGCGCTGCTTCTTTCCCTACTTGGTCGGCTAGCTGATTTCCTCTTACTTCTAGAGTATTGCCCTTCTGATGTCCTTTCACGTGGACTACTGCTACTTCTGCTGGCTTTTGCAGGGCTTCTAGAACTAGTCTCACTAGATTCTCAGAAATTATATTCTTTCCTTTAGAATTTATATAGCCTTTCTCTTCCCAGATCTTCCCAAACGTATGAACTACTCCAAATGCATACTGCAAGTCAGTGTAAATCATTCCTGAATTTTTCTCAAGCAGTTCCAGTCCTCTTTTTAGGGCATATAACTCACAACTTTGGGCTGACCAGTATTGTGGCAGTTTTCCTGTTTCTATCACTTCCATGGCTCTCCCATCTACAATTGCATAACCTGAAGCTCTCTTCCCATCTACCATCCTAGAGGACCCATCTGTGAATACCACTTCCCCATAGGGCAAAGGTGTGTCCTCTAAATCTTCTCTTACTGTTGTCTGGAATACTATGAGCTCAATACAGTCATGCTCTAATTCTTCTAGAGGTTCTCTGGAAAGGAACTGGGCTGGGTTCAGGCACTTTGAAGTAACTATTTCCAGGTTTGCAGTGTTCATTAAAATTACTTCATATCTCAGGATCCGGGCATCTCTCAGCCACTGCTGTGCTTGTTGGCTGAGCACAGTTCTCAAGTCATGTGGGGTATGCACTTTTACTCTCCCATATCGTGTTAGTTTTTGGGCTTCTTCTAATAGGACAACAGTGGCAGCTATGGCTTGCATGCATACTGGCCACCCTCTGGCTACTGGGTCCAATAACTTTGAGAGGTATGCTATAGGTTTTTTACAATTCCCCCACTCTTGGGTCAATACTCCATATGCTGTTCCTTCTTCTGTATTTACAAATAAGTCGAAGTCCTTTTTCAGATTGGGCAGGCTTAGGACTGGGGCTGTAGACAATTAGTTTTTCAAAGATTGTAGTTGCTCTTCATCTTTTATTGTCCAGTGTAAAGGATCTGGGCTAATTAACTTTTTGTACAGGAACTTCACACAGAATATTTCTCTATCCATAACTTGCAATACCCTACCAATCCTAGCAGCTTCCTTACGTCTCTCTTAGTTTTCGGTGCTCCAAGAGACAGAATCCCCGAAATCCTCTCCGGGCTTAGTTTCTTGTACCCCCCTCCAATCAGGTGCCCTAAGAATTTTACCTCTGGTTCAACAAATTATAATTTATTTTGGGATACTTTTAGTCCTTGTCCCCCTAAGAAATTTAGAAGTCTGATACTGGTATATTTTACTTGATCTCGATCTTCCCCTGACACTAATAAATCATCTACATATTGGAGAATATGCACTTCTTCTTCTGAGACAAATTGTTCTAACAATTTTTCTAAAGATTGCCCAAAGAGGTTTGGAGATTCTGTAAATCCCTGCGGGAGGTGTGTCCACCTAAGTTATTTCTTCCTCCTCGTACCAGGGTCCTCCCACTCAAACGCGAACCAATCTCTGCTGTCCTCTGCTAGGGGGCATGCCCAAAAGGCATCCTTAAGGTCAATTGTTGTGAACCACTGGTGTTCTCTCAGTACCTTACTAAGGAGTGTGTAGGGATCTGGAACCACTGGGTGTCTTGAGACTGTTCTCTTGTTTACTTCTCACAGGTCCTGCACCAGCCGATAAGTCCTCTCAGCCTTCTTCACAGCTAGAATAGGAGTATTATGTGGGGACATACAAGGTTCTAAAATTCCCTCCATTAGCAACTGCTTGATTATTTGGGCTAGCCCTTCTCTCCCTTCAGGCGAAATGGGGTATTGTTTAACTCTCACAGGTGGAGTGTTCTCCTCCATTTCTACTGTTATCGGGGGTATCTTTAAGAGTCCTCTTTTTCCCTGCCCAGCCCACACTTTGGGATTAATTTCTGCTAAATCATACTGCGTGAGTGCCATAATCTTTACTACCATTTTGCCATCTTCTGGAATCACTCCGACTCCCAAGCGGACTTGCAGGTCTCTTCCTAGTAGACTGCTCTCCAGCTTAGGTAGATAAATAAGATCTACCCAACACTGCTTTGAATTTCCTCTGATTTCTACATTCTCAATCACAGGGGCTCTGAAAGGCTTCCCTTCTGCCCCCAATACCTCACATGTTTTCCTTCCCAAGGTGTCCCCTATTGGTAATTTGTTTATACTAGACCTCTCAGCCCCAGTATCTATTAAAAATTCAAACTCTTCTTTTAATGGACCCACTTCAAAATTTGCCAAGGGCTCTGTCAGGTGTTTTATGGGGTCCTCAATCATATAGAGCCCCTGACACCCCTAATCACCTCATTTTGGAGTTTCCTCTAGGGGATCTTGTTCTCTGGCTACAGCTTCATCAAATGAGAGTTTTCTACAGTTCCTTTTGTTGTGCCCTATCTCTCCACAATAGTAACACCTCCTGTTGGCACTGGGGGCTCTTGGCTTATTTTCCCAAGGTAGCAAAGGTTCATCTTTCTTGGGTTTTCTGGGTGGGAGCCCTGGCTCCTCTCCTGGTTTTGGCAGGGGTGCTGACCTTTTCTTACCTCCCCCAGCACTTTCTCTAGCTATGGCTACCATTATCTTAGCCTTAGCTCTTGCTTTTTTCTCTTCTCTTTGTAGGTAAACTCTAAGGGCTTCTCTTAACAGCTCATTGATCCCCTTCTCTTGCCAGTCTTCCATCTTTTCTAGTTTTTTTCGCATATCTGCCCATGACTTAGTAACAAACTGGACCTTCAACAACACCTGCCCCTCAGGGCAGTCAGGGTCAATATTAGAGTACAATTGAAAATTTCTCTTAAAACGATTTAGCCAAGTGGCAGGGGTCTCATCTTTCTCTTGGGACCCGTCAAATGCTAACCTTGTATTGTTTCCAGGGGGTACTGATTCTTTAATTCCCTTGACTATGAGGGACCGATAATCCCTCATGTTTTGTCTACCTTCTTTCTCGTTAGGGTTCCAATGGGGTTCTGCAAGAGGCATTTTGTGGTCTCCTGTTGCTGTCGAGGCGGTCACGACACAAAGCAGAGACCACAAGCAGTCTCAAGCGGCAACTGTTTATTATCAAACATGGCTGATCTTTTATACACTTTCCAATTGTTTATACTTCTTCTACCCCAACTATTGGCCACAATAAATCAACATAACACTATTGGTGAAACATGACAGTAACTTTTAAAAATACTTCATCCAGCTGCAAACTTCTTATCTTTCTTCTGTTCTCTTCTTCTCTTGGTCTCCTTAGTAACAGTCTTGAAAAAGGCTCCTTGTCTTCTTGTTTCTCAGCTTCTTCTTGTTTCTCAGCTTCTTCAGCTAGCCAGGCCTGCTGGAAGCTCCTTCCACAATTCCCCCTTTTTGTTTTAGAACTGCAAACACAGCTGCTATGGACTTTTGCAGGGCCCTTTGCAAAAATCCAAGCAGACGGGAAACACAAAACAAAAATCACAACCATCAACACAATTAAAAATCCCATTCTTAAACCACCTAACAATACAATCATTCTCAGCTTTCATCATCCATAAGTGATCTAATAACCACCCAAGTGCTCAAAAAAGATATAGCAATAATCTGCATTGTCCTAAGCACTTACAAACCCAAAACACATCCTTTAATAACTATAAAAACACATTAAAACTGATGAAATACATGTCCTGATTGTTGGGGGTTAGGCTTGTTTCTTGGGTTTGTTTTTTTTTTAACCTATAGAATTTTTTCCCAAGGGTTGCGAGGCAACTAACTACTGAGTACTTTTTGGAACTCAGGTGAGACAAAAGGATGGAGCATGGCACTTGGCTACACTCTTTCTTTTTGTCTCCAGGAGTTTCTCGGGGGGGGGGGGGGGGGGGGGGGGCATGAAAAAGACGAGGCTGGGGGTGGCTTTGCGCTCTTGCTCTCGGCATCGGGGAGTGTCCTAGGTTACAATGTAAAATTGTGCCCAAGGTTTGTATTCTATCCCCATGAGCCGTTGGAGCCAGGGTGGGGCAGTGTTTTCCTTATCTTCTGTTAACGAGCCTAACAATGCCTTGCCACATGACTCATAGATAACTTCCTCCGGGAGTTATCTCTGTTTAATGGGCCATCAAGGACCCACTGCATGACTCATAGAATGAGATGATCCCCATTGTGAGATGCTCCGCCCAGGGGGAGGAGCCAAGCATTCCCACCTGGATAAATCCAGGGTTTGGGACAGCACAAGCAGCTTTAATCCACTGGACTCCCAGAGGAGACAAGAGCTGCCAGAAGTTTCTACAGGAATCACTGCTTTGACAAGACCATCTCATCTGGACTGCCACTACCACCCTAACTAACAGGGTGTCAGGTTGTATTCTGACTCTGTCAGGTTTTTTTTGTACTATTACTTTTATTTTATTTTACTTTACTTTATTTTCTTTTCATCTTATTAAATTGTGTTTCTGACTTGGAGTCCTTCACTGGTTTTGCTTTCAAACCAGCACAGGGAGAGACAGAGGCTGCTGCTTGCTGCGGAAGAGTTTTTCACTGGCACCACCCGGGTCTGATCCTGAGGAAAGTTACCATCATTCTGCTTGTGTGCCCAGGAAATCCTGAGCTCTCCTCCTGCTGTCCTGCCCCCACCGCCGCTGCTTTTCTCGGCACTGCTTTGAAGGTTTTTTTCCTGCTACGCCGCGGCCCTGCTCTGCCTCGTCCTGCCGAGACATCCCTGCCCTTCCAGTGACCACTGACGGAGCTCCAGATACATCTGATCCAGCAGCCCGGGATCCCTCACCATTCCAGCTTGGTGCTTTTCGGAATCCCAAGAGATCAGACTGCCCCGGGCTTTGTGAAACAACGCTCCCTCAAGGTCCCTGGTTCTGCTCACTATTAACGCTGTAATTTTTACTGTTTGTTTGCCTTGTTATACATAATAGTAAAGAACTGTTATTCCTATCCCCATATCCCTGCCTGAAAGCCGTTTAAATTTCTAAATTATAATAATTTGGGGGGAGGGGATTTGAATTATTCATTCCAAGAGATAGGCCCTGCCCCTCTTTAGCAGATACCTGTCTTTTCAAAAACAAGACACTGATATATGGCACTAGCCAGTATCATCCACACATTCTGCTTCAGCTGTGGAACCATCCGTCGTGTCTATTCTTGCGTGCTCCAGATATAGCTTAACACAGCGAGCAGGAACCCATCAAGGACCATTATCTGTCAAAACAGAAGCATAGCCCCTCCCCCAGGTGACTAGCTCCACTGGACCAGACCATATACCAGTAATTAAATCCTTGACCCATACCTTAACATTTCTACAAAAATCCAGTTGTTTAGAATTCAAAGAAGAAAAATGGTAAAAATTTGGAGATAGCTGTGAGTCAGGTAGGGGACGCAAAAAGTTTAACACATAAACAGCTTTATCTAATCTCACTTGAGGTGACTCCTGTTGCATTCCCCCTTTTTGTTTTTGAACCTGACGTTTAAGAAGACCATGAGCCCTTTCGATGATTGCTTGGCCCGTAGGAACATGTGGAATACCTGTGGAATGTTCAATACCCCAAGCACGAAAAAATGCTTGCACTTTCTGCAAAGCATATGCTGGGTCGTTATCCATTTTTATGTGACATGGAACACCTAGGATGGAAAAGGCATGACAAAAATGACGAATGACATCACGAATTTTTTCTCCTGTAAATGCTGAAGCAACGATCGCATGAGAAAAGGTATCAACTGTAACATGGACATATTTGAAACGACCAAATTCTGGCATTTTGGTGACATCAGTTTGCCATTCCTCTAAAGGGGATAAACCCCTAGGGTTGGTACCATAATAAGGAGAAACATGAGTCATGTGACAGGACAAGAAGAAAGAATAGATTTTGCTTCACTAGAAGACAGTTTGAATTGCTGCTGTAAAGCTTGGGCACTCTGATGAAAAAACTGATGAGACAGAACTGCCTGCTGCAACACATTGGGTACAGTTTTGACTGCAGCAGCAGCAGCTACCAAAGAATCCACATAGGCATTACCCTCAACAAAAAACCCAGGTAATGATGTGTGGCTACGAATGTGCATGATGAAATAAGGATGTTTTCGAGCACAAATAACAGTCCATAATTTCACTAACATAATAAATAGTGGTTTCTCTTGAATATTATACAACACTGCTTGATCTAAATGCTTGACCAAATTAGCCACGTAAATGGAATCAGTGACTATATTTAGAGAACCAGGAAAAAAAGTGAAAGCCAAAAGAACTGCACAAAGTTCAACCAGTTGAGGAGACCCTTGCTGAATCATCGTCTTATACTCCCAGTGATCATCCTTTTTCCAAGCCACAGCTGCTTTTCTGGTTTTCCCTGATCCATCTGTAAAGACTGTTATACCTTCCACTGGAACAGGAGAACAAATTTGCTTCCCTTCAAAAGGAATCTCTTTGGCCAATTTTAAAACAGGATGAGAAGGCAAATGGTATTTTATTTGGCCTGTGAAACAAGATAAGGCAGATTGTAATTCATGATTATTTTGAAAGCACCATTCAAAATACCACTGTTGTACAGGTATGACAATGGTCACAGGATCTCGTCCCAATATTTTGTGACAACGCCTGCGGCCTTTGATGATAATATCTGCAAAGAGCTCATAAAGTCCTGGTGCTGTTTTCTGGGATCTGAAAGACAAAAAGATCCATTCTAAAATATGCAGGTGGTCTTCCCACTAATCGCTCCATTGAAACAATATTCCACATGGTATTTTATGATCTTTCAAAATGAACAATTGAACAGTAACAGAGGTATCTATTCTGTTAACAAATTTGTGTGCTAAGGCCACTTCGATTTCTTCCAAGGTCTTTTTTGCTGCCGGGGTCAATTGCCTCTCCTCAGTAGAGGAAGTGATCCCTGACAGTAAATCATACAATGGTTGCATCTGCTGATTGGTTATGCCCAAATATGGCTGAATCCAGCCTATTGAACCAGCCAATTTCAGTACATCAGTAACATTTTCGACATCAATGTCTCATTTCACAGGTTGAGGCATAACTTGAGTGTTAGTCACCAACATACCCAGATATTTCCAAGGAATGTGTTCCTGCACTTTCTCTGAAGCAATGATTAAACCAAAAGTTTTCAGACTTGTCACAGTACATTGTTTAAGAGCTGATTACTGTTGTTTGTTGTCAGATGCCAACAAGATATCATCCATGTAATGGTAGCAATAGCAGTTATCAAATTGCTCCTGCACTTTCAACAAGGCCTGTGCCACAAACCATTGACAGATAGTCGGCAAATTTTTCATCCCTTGGGGAAGCACTTTCCATTGATATCTTTTATTTGGTTCAACATGATTTGTGGAAGGCACAGTAAAAGCGAATTTTTCTCTGTCTTACTCAGCCAACGGAATAGTAAAACAACAATCTTTCAGATCAATGACAACTATTTGCCATCCCTGTGGAATCATTGTAGGCGTAGGAAGGCCTGGTTGCAAGGCTCCCATGGTTGCCATTACAGCATTTATGTGCTGCAAATCATGTAAGAGTCTCCATTTTCTTGATTTTTTTCTTATTACAAAAACAGGGGTATTCTAGGAGCTGAATGATTCCTCAATATGTTCCGCTTGCAATTGTTGTGTGACCAATTCTTGCAGGGCAATAAGTTTTTCAGTAGTAAGGGGCCACTGGTCAACCCAAACAGGTTTGTCTGTCAGCCATGTCAAGGCTATGACTGGACATTCATCGCCCTCCATCACAGTGGCCCCTATTAAAAATCCGTGGTAATTCTGACACCCCATTGAGATAGACAATCTCGTCCCCACAAACTCTGAGGAGTATTGGCAACATAGGGTTTGATGTTAACTTGTTGGCCATCAGGGTGTTTCACATTAATTACCATGACTGACAGGCCACCTGTTGTAGCACCACCCAACCCCAAAAGTCCAAAACTTGCATGAGTGAGAGGCCACGACTGAGGCCAACAGTGTCGTGAGAGTATCGTGACATCTGCTCCGGTGTCAATCAAACCTTGTACACATATGGTCATGGTTGACATCTGCTGGCGGTGAGGATGCATGTCTTTTTCGGACGTTTCTCTGTCACTTTTTCAGTCCAGAACACTTGAGGTACTCCCATTGATCCAAAACTTCCTGTGCCGCGACTTCGGTGCACTGTATTTGGAACAGAACTCACAAAAGGTACAAGTTGAGAAATGTAGTGAAACGTGGTGGCAAAAGTAAAACTCCACAACTAGTGATAGTTGTTAGAGCGGTATGTATTTAATCGGCTGAGATGCATGGGGGATAATTCCTCCAAAGACACGCATACCCACCCGATGGTGTTTCCCTCTATTATTCCCCAGGGTCTTACATATGCATAATCCACCTCATACATATTCATTCCCTGGCCCCGCCCGTCCTCGCCTCGTATGGTAATTACCTCCACGCCCATCTGGGCATGCTCAGTTTGTTGTGGTGGTCTTCTGGGGGTCTTCTGGGGGATGAAGGAACGGAGTCTTCTTCAGTGAACTCTTCACCTTAATCTCTCCTGTGCGGCTTCTAGTTCTCTTTGGCATTGTTTCAAGGAAATATTCAGTTTATGCTAGCTAAGGGTCTGTGTCCTCCATCTTTATCTGCATTCTTGGCTTTGTTGTCCCGGGATGTTTGCAATTTTCCCTTTACTATCACCAAGAAGTCCTAGATGCTTGTAATCATGCAAAAGGTTAACAGACACAGCGTTCAGTACCCACCAAATGCTTCTAAAATGGATTTAGTATATTCCAAAGCAATATTTGAAATATATCCTAATACCTAGAGGCCTAAAGGATTATCTAAAATTCTCACATCTATGTATCATTCCCCCCTTTCTATAAACTTAGTAAATTCTTTTACTATTGTAGGGCTTTTTCTTTCTTAATTATTTTCCTTGATAATTCTCCTTTCAATATTATCTCATGCATTCTAGATAATGAGGTTATTATTGCTATCCGTTTCAGCATTCTCCAATTCCATAGAAATAATGCAATAGACATCAGTAAATTTATAACCACTATTATCATTAAAATAATAGGATGACATAGAGTATTTAAGATTCCAGTTGCTGTTGGTGACCATCCAAAAAGTGCATCCTATCCTAATTACCTCCCCTGAAATCCCTTGAAGAGACCATAATTTTTGCTTGTGCCACTCTGATTCTTCCTATACCTGATCTTCGTGTATAACCACTGTTGATAGGTTTAAACCTGTTAGATCAGAATCCCTTCCCATTGATCCCGTGTATCGGATAAAAGCTTTGGACCATGGCCACTCCTTGTCCAAACTCAAGGTATCTCCTAGTTCTTTATTCATATTTAAGAGCAATATCCCTAGCCACAGAACATTCATTTTGTCCGGGTAAGCTTTAGCTTCAATTCACTATCACCTGATGTTACCCTCCAGGAATCTTCCGGAATCCTTTTAACTCGGCTGTGGTGGATCCAAGCGCTCTGTTCCTTGATCTTAATAGCTGTAAAGGTTGTAAGTAACACCTGGTATGGCCCTTCCCACTGTGGTTCCAGGGTTTTCTCTGCAAGAGACTTAACATACACGTAGTCTCCAGGTTGTATATCATGTACTGGTGCATCAAGTCCTATACTTCGAGTTCCAGCCACATGCTTTTCAATTGTTTTGAGATGTTTACTCAAGGCCACCATGTAAGTGGTCAATGTTTCTTCCCCAACTTGGGTAGACAACCCTTTTTGCACTCCATATGGTCTGCCATATAGTATTTCAAAAGGGCTAAGTTTTTCTTTAGCTCTGGGTTTGGTTCGGATTCTCTGTAGTGCTAATGGGATGGATTGGGACCAGGGTAAATTAACCTCTTGACCCAATCTCACAATTTGTTGCTTAATTAAATGGTTCATTTTTTCCACTTGGCCACTTGACTGGGGGTGGTATGGAATATGAAGTTCCCAGTCTATGCCTAGGTGATGGCTGATTTGTTGCACTACCTTTGAAATGAAGTGTGGTCCTCTGTCTGAGGATATTGTGGCTGGAACTCTGAAGCGTGGTATTATTTCTTGTAATAATACCTTAGTTACCTCCCGGGCTTTTGCAGTTCTGGTGGGGAAGGCTTTTGGCCATACTGAAAAGGTATCTGTTAACACCAATAAATACCTGTAACCCCCTTTTTTTGGTAATTCAGTGAAATCAATTTGCCACTGTTCCCCAGGCCCCTGGCCTCTTCCAATTTGGCCCAGTTTTGGTTTTGGCATATTCTTGGGATTGGTCTGGAGGCAAAGATCACATTGTCTAGTTACTTGGGCAATAGTAGAGTACAAGTTCCTGGCCACTATTCTCTTAGTCAGGTAGTTATGCAGGGCATCTCTTCCCCAATGTGTCTTTCGGTGTTCTTCCCTTACCAGTGACCATAATAGGGGAAAAGGGATGACTATTTTGTTATCTTCAGTAATTGCCCACCCCTGCTGATTATATGTTCCCTTCTGATCCTCAATCAATTTTTTATCCCTTCTGTCATATACTGGCTTACCTTCAAGGGGAAATTGTCCATTTGGAATCAAAGCCCCTTCAGTTGTTATCTCACCTTTTGCTGCTTCTTTTGCTTTCCTATCCGTCAGTTCATTTCCTTCTTCCAATTCTGAGCTCACCTTTTTGTGGGCTTTTATATGCATGATGGCCACTTCCTCGGGTAATAGGACTGCTTCCAATAATCGCAGTATCTCTGCTGCATATTTGATGCTCTTTCCTTGTGAGTTTAGCAGTCCCCTTTCTTTCCAGATGGCCCCATGTGCATGCACTACTCCAAAAGCATATCTTGAGTCTGTATAAATGTTTATTTTCTTCCCTTTTGCTATCTCAAGAGCTCGGGTTAGTGCAATTATTTCAGCCTTTTGTGCAGAGGTGTTTATTGGTAACTGTCCAGATTCGATCACCTTCTTGTGGGTTGTGATTGCATACCCAGCATATCACTTTCCACTGATAATGCAGCTGCTACCATCAGTAAACCAAGTCTCTGCGCCTGTGAGAGAGGTGTCCTTCAGGTCCTGGCGGCTGGAGTAGGTTGTTTCAATAGTTTCTATACAGTCGTGCTCCACTGGCTCCCCCTGGTTCCCACGAAGGAAAGTGGCTGGATTGACGATGTTAGTTACCACTATTTCTACATCATCTTGCTCTACCATAACGGCTTGGTACTTCAGGAACCTTTGTGGGGAAAGCCAGTGTCCGCCTTTAACTTCCAGCACGGTGGACACTGTATGGGACACCAACACAGTAATTTTCTGACCTAACGTGAACTTGCGCGCTTCCTGGATGTTTAACACCACTGCTGCGACAGCTCTGAGACACCCAGGCCATCCTTTAGCTGTTGCATCCAGCTGCTTGGAAAAGTAAGCAACCGGCCTTCGATATGGGCCTAGGTCTTGGGCTAATATACCCAGGGCAATCCCTTGTTTTTCATGGGAAAACAGAAAGAATGGTTTACTTACATCTGGAAGTCCCAAGGCTGGAGCTGACATGAGGGCCTCCTTCAGCTGTTTGTAGGCCCAGGTGGCTTCTTTCATCCACTGAAGGTCTTTATCTCCATTTGTAAGTGCATATAGAGGTTTGACAATGTCCCGGTTTGGAATAGATTAGGGGGAGAACCCCTAAGACAAACCTCCACCACCCCTCCCCCACTCCCAGACCTGGGTTCGGGAGGGAAGAAAAACTCCTTGGAGGGAAAGTGGAAAAACCTATTTTATTAACAACACTCCCCACACAAAAGGAAAAACAAAGAAGGAAACAGATACTGTGTGGGAAGAGGCGCAGATCTTCTGTGTCGAGCCCTGGAAATTCCCGAACTTCCTCAGGTCAGGCGAGGTCAGGTCAGTCCAGAGCCGGTCCTAATCTTCGGGAAGGGGAAAGAAAAAAAGGAAGAGAAAAAACCTAGAAACGAAGGGCGATAGTAGCAAGCAAGCACGCCAAGCAGAAAAAAGCAAGCTGCTAGCCAAAACTGAAAGTAAGGGAGCCCGCAGCCGTTTCCCCCCCCCCGCCCCAGCGAGGACCCGCCTATCAGCCACAGTCCTCGCCGAGGGGGAAGAGAAACAACCGCTAGACAAAATATAGGCCCACGATGTAGGATATAGAGTAGAAGTTGCCTGCCAACCCAGGACAGACAAGAAGCCCATAGTTGTAGATCCATAATCTACACCACCCTGTCATCCCCAAAAATGTTCGTAGATCTTTTGTAGTCTGAGGCTTGGGGGTCTGGCAAATTGCCTCTTTACGGCTCTGTCCCAAAGTCCGTTGCCCAGAGCTAATTTCGTATCCCAAATAGATCACCTTCTGTCTCACCACTTGGGCCTTCTTTTTTGATACTCGGTACCCCTGGAGTCCCAAAAAATTTAAGAGACTTACCGTCCAGGTGATACATGCCTCTTTTGTTTTGGTGGCTATCAGTAGGTCATCTACATATTGTAGTAGTCTTCCTTCTCCCGGCGGGGCTTTCCAGGATTCTAGATCTTTTGCCAGTTGTTCTCCAAACAAGGTAGGTGAATTCTTAAACCCTTGTGGAAGTACCGTCCATGTGAGCTGAGTTTTACGCCCACTTTTTGGGCTTTCTCATTTGAATGCAAAAATTTTCTGACTGGTCTCATGGATAGGAATGCAAAAGAAGGCATCTTTCAAATCTAAAACAGTAAACCAAGTTAGCTCTGGTGTTAGACATGTTAGCAGTGTATAGGGGTTGGCCACTACAGGATAAAGATCTTCAGTTATTTTGTTCACTGCTCGTAAGTCTTGCACTAACCGATATGACCCATCTGGTTTTCGAACTGGTAATATGGGGGTATTAAAATTGGATTGACACTCCTTCAATAATCCTAACTTTAGGAATTTTTCTATTATTGGGCTAATTCCTTCTCTATCCTCCTTCTTCAAGGGGTACTGTCTAATCCTAACTGGTTGTTTCCCTTCCTTAAGTGTAACTTGTATAGGGGTGGCATTCTTTGCCTTTCCTGGCACATCAGAGGCCCATACACCAGGGAATACCTGATTTAGTATTTCCTCGTCAATTTCTATTTCGGCCTTGATTGCTGTCAGTATTAAACTTAAGACTTCTGCATATTGCTCATTGTTTACCTCCAGAACAATTTCCCCTTTCCTAAATTTGATGTTTACTTGCAATAGCTCTAGCAAATCCCTTCCTAGGAGGGATTTTGGGGAATTGGGTAGATATAAGAATTTATGAATGCCCCATTGTTTCCCAAATTTGTACTTTAATGGTTTGCAGAAATAAGGCTTTTCTGGTTGGCCAGTTGCCCCTGCCACCGTAACGTAATCATCCTCGATAGGTACTAAAGCCTTGTTCAAAGCAGAATATGTTGCTCCAGTGTCCACCAAAAATTTTACTTCTTTCCCCTCCTCTCCCAGCTCCATTTTTATAACCAGTGGGTCTGCTGGGGTAGACACCCCCGGTCCCCCTCAGTCTTCTTGTATATTTGCCACTACCCCCCTCCTCCCTTGCTTCTTGTGTCCACCTTGCTTTTGTTCTGGACACTCATTTTTCCAGTGGCCAAATCTCTTACATTTGGCACACTGGTTTCTGCCTAGCCGAGGCTGGCCTTGCTTAGATGGACCCTGCCCACGCCCATGTCCACGTTTCCCTGTCCCCTCCTCCTGTACCACCGCCACAAATTTTCTCATTCCTTGTTTGTACCCTTCTTCTCAATTGCTGAAAACCCTCCACGCTTCCCCCAGCAGGGCTTCTAAGTTTCTCCCATCTGGTTCCTTGAGTTTTTGAAGTTTGCGTCTAATATCTCCGGTAGATTGCCCCAGGAATAGGTTTACTAGTTGTTGTATCCCTATCTCAGATGCTGGATCCAGGGAGGTGTGGCGACGCATGGCATCTCTCAGGCGGTCTAGGAACTCAGATGGTGTTTCTGAGGGGCCTTGTTTTATTGCATATAGAGCTGACCAGTTTATTGCCTTGGGTATAGCCCTCTCTACTCCCTTTGCTATCCATTCCTGGTAATATAACAACTTTTCCCTCCCTGCAGTCTTGTTTGGATTCCAATAGGGGTCCTGAAGAGGAAAATACGATGCTTTCACATCTAAGTGTATCCGTTGTGCTCTTAAGTGATCCTCTGCTATGTCTCCTGCCGTTTTTAAAATCAATTGTTTCTCAGTTTCAGTAAATGCATCTAATAGTAATTGTATATCATTCCAGTCAGGCAAATGTTGTTTCATTATGTATCGTAAGCGTTTAGCTGTGCTTACTGGGTCATTTCGATAATTCTTTGCAACCTTTTCCCATGCCTCTAAGTCAATAGTTGAAAAAGGTACTTTAATCACTACCGGCCCATCTGGTCCCGCTACCTCTCGCAGGGGTGCCTGTATCACTTGCTCCTTGGTTTGAGACTCAACAGGACTAGTAGGGCTTGTCTGATCTGGTGCTCTTTCTTGGTCCTCCAAGGGGGTGGTGGGGGAGTCTGGTGGGGAAGTTGCTGGAGGAAGGGGATCTTGGTCTTCGTCCTCCCTTTCCTGTCTTATAGGGAAATGACTGAACGTGTCAGTTTGCTCCTGCTCTTGGGCTTCTATCTGATAGACCTTATTTGCTTTTATGCATCTTTGGCCAATGCTACAGGATGAACAGCACTGTTTTAGATTTCCTTTGGTAGCTTTATTGTCTGTTTCAAGGGCCAATACCAAGGGATCAGAGGGGGCTTTAATACCACAATCCCTCTGCCATTTGGGATTATTTCGGAGGGTGAAGAACATATCACAATATGAAATCTCATCCCATTTTCTTTCCCGTCTTAAGAAAAGCATTAGCTGTAATAGGCTATTATATTCTAATGTGCCAGCGGGAGGCCACTTCACCCCATCCTCCAAATGGTACAAGGGCCACCATTGTGAACAATACTTAACTAGGTTCTTTTTGTTCTCTGTGCCCCCAGTACCCAAAATATCTTTCCAGTGTGCTAAAACGCATCCCAGTGGACTTGCCTTGGGTATTTCTTTGTTTTGTTTCGATCCCATTATCTCAGGTCCAAACCACTGAGAGGGGTATCTTTTACCTGTTTCACCACTGCTAGATCCCAGGATAGGCAGGAGATCACTCAGCTCTTTCTCTGTGGTTAGCCTACAAAAGGAGGCAACTGTAAGGCTGTAAAAGAAAAGAAAGGGGGGGAGGGTATGCCTGTGTGGTTAGTGCAGTGTAACCGCTGTACGCTTTATATGCAGCGTACCTAATCCTGGTAGCCCCTGGCGTACCAGGCGCCCGTGGCTAGGAGGATAGCGTGCGGCGCAGCGGGTGATACTGCGTGCCCTGCGGTAGCGCCAGCAGGGATGGGGCACAAGCGGCTGGGAGAGCTCAGCAGCTCAGCGTTCCTGTGGAGAGGCAAGCAATGAGCGGCCTGCAGAAGCGACCCCGGCAGCAGCGCCGCGGAAGAGCAGGCAGGCGAGCAGCGAGCAGCAGCGTCGGGAGGGGGGGGGGGGGTGGAGCGGCGGCAAGCGGCAAATGCTCCACTCGCGGAAGCAGCGCTGGGGCAGGCGGGCGGTGAGCGCTGCCGCTTCAGCCACGGCAGCAGCGCCGCGGAGGGGGGGCAGATGAGCGGCAAGCGCTAGCGAAAGGCGCAGGGTGCGTGGAAGGGAGCCCCTCACCCTTCCCGCGTTGTCGGCCCCGCACGACACTTCAGTCGCGTTGGCACTAAAAGCCAGCCCTCTACCGCTTCCCGTTCACACTCAGCCCCTCGAAAGCAAAGTATTGCTTTCAATTCCCTTCAGCGCTTTTTTCAGCCAACCTGGGACGGCTGGGAGGAATACTAAGAATCCCTCAATACACAATTCTCTCTGTAACAACAGTCAGGACACACATTGCTAAATACACAAACACAACACCGGCTCTGAGTCCCAAACAAAAGCCGTCTCTAACATACAGTATACTATACCTACACACACAACTAGGACAAATACATCAAATACGTTTGAACACCACACCCGTCCCCGAATTAAAACTCTCTTAGGACGGTTCGGGAGGGAGGGTCCCGGTTCCCCTCCTCCCCTCTCAGTACTACACTTCCCAGCATGCTTTGCTCACGCCGTTCCCGGTCCCTTCTCGCGCGCTTTAAAATACAACTATCGCAAAGTTCAGACCTTTAAGATCATACAACCATGATGTCAACGCAGGAGCGCCCTAAACCCAGGGTCGCCTTCCGACCCGGGAACTCCTGTTCCGGCCCCATGCCGGTACCCGTTTCCCTGTGCTAGCACCCTAGGGCGTAACGCTGTGCGCGCGGACATCTCTCACGCGTCTTACCAGAGCCCATACCTCAGCGTACGCTTCCCTTCCAGTTTAATACATACCTTGGTCCACCGTGGCCCCAGCAGGTCCTTTTCTCCCTGCAGGTGAGCGTGCAGGCCAGGAGCCCCCTCCGGGAAGATCCTCGGCGGCGCCTGGGGAGTCCCACCCCGCCCGCTCCCTGCAGCTGGAGAGAGGGAGTCCTCCTGCCTGGCTCGCCAAACTGAAACGTGGTGGCAAAAGTAAAACTCCACAACTAGTGATAGTTGTTAGAGCGGTATGTATTTAATCGGCCGAGATGCATGGGGAATAATTCCTCCAAAGACACGCATACCCACCCGACGGTGTTTCCCTCTATTATTCCCCAGGGTCTTACATATGCATAATCCACCTCATACATATTCATTCCCTGGCCCCGCCCGTCCTCGCCTCGTATGGTAATTACCTCCACGCCCATCTGGGCATGCTCAGTTTGTTGTGGTGTCTCGGATCACAGGCTGATAGCCTACCGAGAATTGCTGGTAAAGTCCTTTTCTCCAAGCCCCGTGCCAGAAGGAAGAGTCAGGATGCGTCGATTTCTTTATCAGAATAGTTTATTCATTAGATGTTCCAAAACATTTTCTCTTCGACCGGCGCAGGTATCACCTACGCCGGTGCTCAAGGCTATCTGCCCGCCCTCTGGGCTGTCGCTATCTCTTATACTATGTACTACGTGTTCTATGTTTACAATGTTATACCAATACCCATCACCTTTATTAAACTGTGTATTTCTACTCTAATCCAATCTAAAAGTGCCACCACCACAGCAGAAGATGGAGGACAAGAAGAAGAAGAAGAAGGACAAGGGACACACCCAAATCCCTCCATCTTGTCTCCTTGAGCCTCCTTTGTGAACCCCCAAAACCCACTTTAATAAACAAAAACAAGTTACTTAAAATCTTAATCATACACTTGTGGCTTGTAATTCCTCATATAATGTTGGCAATCGCTCCCAAGGGCTAAAATCAAGGGCACTGGCATTTTCATCACTATACCAGGGTCTCAGGACCCCCTCCTGGGGTCTCGGACTGCCCGGGACATCTAAATGGATGTCCTGGGTTCCGACAGTGGTGGTCTTCTGGGGGTCTTCGGGGGATGAAGGAACGGAGTCTTCTTCAGTGAACTCTTCACCTTTATCTCTCCTGTGCGGCTTCTAGTTCTCTTTGGCATTGTTTCAAGGAAATATTCAGTTTATGCTAGCTAAGGGTCTGTGTCCTCCATCTTTATCTGCATTCTTGGCTTTGTTGTCCCGGGATGTTTGCAATTTTCCCTTTACTATCACCAAGAAGTCCTAGATGCTTGTAATCATGCAAAAGGTTAACAGACACAGCGTTCAGTACCCACCAAATGCTTCTAAAATGGATTTAGTATATTCCAAAGCAATATTTGAAATATATCCTAATACCTAGAGGCCTAAAGGATTATCTAAAATTCTCACATCTATGTATCATGTAGGTTCCCTTCTGAATAGTTACAGGAGGGTTTTCAATTGACACCATAGCATGAATTTGCCCTAAATAGTCAGAATCAATAAGATCTAAATGTACACAAATGCCTTTAAGTGTGCTACTTGATCTCCCCATCAAAAAGGCACTCAACCCCCATCCTATTGGACCATAGGAATCAAGGGGTACTTTGCATATTTCTTTTGTCAAGATAGTTACTGTGTCGGCGGTGGGTATATCAGTCCCTGCGGAACCACTTGTTGCCCCTGAGTATTGTTCACAAATGGGTAGTTTTGCAGTGCTGGGAAGGCCCGTACCTGTCGGGGTCTCTTTGCTGCTTCCCGACAATATCGGGGCTATTGCCAGCCCCGAAAGGGTGGTTGCTTGCCCGACGAGAGGGTGGTAGCTGAGATGCGCTCTCCAGAAAGCCCCAAGTCGCGCGCAGGAAAGACGAGGAGTCTTAGGAGTTCTTTTTCAAGGTCTGCAGCCTTGTTTATTTTATCTTATCTAGTTACTTTTCTTCGAGCCTGGCTAAGGTCTGCTCAGCACGAGCGACAGACAGCTTCTCCCCCCGCCTGCCTTCGGCTCAGCATTCTTATAATGTATATTACGTGCACATTATTTACAGTTGTGAACCAACACACACACAGAACACTAAACAGGTGTCTACTGACTTGACCCAATCCCTCTAAATCTACTTGGTGTCATCACCCCTGCACAAGATGGAGACGAAGAAGAAGGAGAAGACTTCAGGACAACGCCCAAAATCCTCCATCTTGTCTCTGGTCACTTACATTCTAAAACCCTAAGTGCATTAACAACATTACTTTCCATTACCTTCGAGAGTTTGCAATTCTTTCCACAATGTTGGTAATTTCTCCCAGGGACTATAATCGAATCCCTTGTCTGTCTGGGGCCCATGCCAAGGTCTCCAACCCCCCTGTACATTTCTCAAACCCCCCTGTACAGGCTTAAAACCCCCCTGTACAGGTTTTTGTTCGGTTCTTTCAGAGTCAGGATGTCCAGGGAAAACATCCTGGACTCCTACACGTACCTGCTGCTGTGGTTGCTGGGGTATTTTTGTCCCCCTGCGTCCCCTCGCGTTCTTCTTCCCATTTCCTTGTAACAACTGACCATTGGCATGATATTTAGACCTGCATTGTTTAGCGTAATGCCCAAACTCAGCACAACGATTACTCATGACATTACTGCTTGCGTTTGACTGCGGTGTTTTCCGCTTATTACATTGTGCCTTCACATGCCCCTGCTGCCCACAAAGATTGCATTTTGGTGGAGGCCTTATGGCTGCAGCAAGAGCTGCCATTTTGTGCTCTACTGAACCAACTTTTGAACAAGCAGTAACCATTTTGGGCAATGTGGGTTCCCCAGGTAAAGCTTTAATAATTTTCCTACAGTCCGGGTTTGCATTTTCATTAGCCAATTGTATACACAGTCTATCCTGCAAAGATACATCTTCTACCTGTTTTTCAATAGCTGCAGCAAGCTTTTCTATGAATTGCAAAAATGGTTCTCTCATCCCTTGCTGTATGGTGACATATCTCTGTTTTGGGGCTGCCATTTCCATTGTCTTAAGTAAGGCGCCCATGCCTATTTTTTGAGCTTGTATCAGAATTAAAGGATCCCACCTTTGAGGCGTGTTCCCTTGCCCGCTGAGAAGCGGCTTCCCAGCTAGACCCGGCTGCCCTGGCAGGGAACCATCCCAGCCTCGGTTAGGCAGTCGCAGGACGGACCGGCGACTTCCCCCCGGTGGGTAAGGCTTTTAGTGACACGCGCGTTGTTGAGGAGGCGACAATGAAGGCAGGAAAAAGAGACTTCGTGGGAGTGCAACAGGATGACGTTTATTGTCACCCTGCACCTGCTCCAGGCGAAGCACGAAGCACGAAGCCCAGAATAGGGGCAGGGCAAGAGATTATAAAGGACCAGAAAAAAGGGGCGTCCACAAGATGGAAAACCAATCAGGGGAGTGGGGTGACAGTGGGGTGATCGGCAAATAGCAAATCAAAAATGAGGGGTGGGGGATTTCCCCAGCCTGTTCCAATCAGGGATCGACCTCCCCCGATCTTTCCAGAAGAAGGGAGAGACCTCCCGGAGGCTGACAGGCTCAGGGGAAGAATACATTTTGACGGACAGCCACAGGTGCTACACAAACAAGTGCAGGGATAAGCCATTAGGGGAAAGGGATAGGTGGAACATGGACTGAACCATTACATAACTGTCACAGAACAAACAATTAACTCAGCCAACATTAACAGTAAAATAAAAGAACAGAAAATGCGCCGCTACACACCTTGCCTGTAAATCTGGATTAGCAAAAGGTCCAGTGCCCAATAAGGCATCCACACCCACAGCATGATGAGGGTCATGCTGAGGCAACTGCATATTTGTTAAAGCTGTGCGTTCAGCCTCTCGCCTCCAAGTTTCTTGAAATGCACCATAATGTACCGGTTGGAATAAAATTGTAGCAAGGTGCATAATGTCATAAGGTGCAAGTAAATCAGTATTAATTACACATATTAATTGCATTACCTCTGGGGAATTAATACCAAATTGAGCTACTTTCGATTGAAGATCTTGCACAACCTTCCAGGCAAAGACGTGATGACTGTCATTCTGTCCTGCTCCAGGAACTGCTTTAAAAACTGGAAAAGCCATAGGGTTATCACAGGCAACATTTACATCAGCACTCTGCTCCTGAGGTACCTTTGGAGCACCTAATCTTTCTATTATGTCCCAATTCTTTTCTTCAGCTGCTTTCTTCCTAACGAATTCCCAAAACTTCTGAGGCTGTCGAGGAAGCACGGTTACTTGGCATGGTGGTAAAGTCCATGGGGCAATAGGGCTGGATCTGTAAGAAGATGGACTATCAACAGCTCCCTGCCCCAACTCAGGCATTACTGTGGGTGACTCTTCACCTGTTTCACTGTCACTGTCAGGCAATGGAGGATATGACCTTGTAAATTGCTCATACAGCTCAGAGGGAAGGGGGGGGGGGGGCAGACGGCTGGGTTTCTCTCTCTGCTAAAGTCATTTCAGCCAGCTGATGTTGGGGGGGTAGTATACATAGGTGCCATTGCAAGCTGCTGTGCAGGTGTTAGATAAAGAGGTTTGGGAACTGATAAGAGCGCTTTGGCAATCTGCCCAGAAGCTTTGGCAGCTTTCCCAGAAACTTCCATAGCAACCGTGCCTGAAGCAGTTTCCCCCTCGGATTCTGTCTCTGTCTCAACCCCCCTGTCCATCTCCGTTACCAAGACCGACCCTTCGTCTGTGTCTTGCCCCCTTTGTTCCCACTCTGTTTTCTCACGTTGTTCTTTCTACTCCTTCAATGCCTCAAAAAGTGATCCCCAGGTAACCGCTAGATCAACAACCGTTTTATCTCCCACTCAGATGACTTCCCAAAGTCTGTCCCTGACTTTTTGCCATGCTTTAACACTGAATGCTCTATTAGGATCAGTGCCAAAGTCCTGTGATTTAGCCCACAGCAATATACTACAAAGGGCATAATCTGAAGTATTAATCCCCTTATTTCTCAACAAAGCTTTCCATGTAGCTAAAACAGTCTCTTCCTCCTTAGATAAATTTTCCCTTTTTTTTTTTCTTCTAGTTGGTGGCTCACCTTCCAGGTGTCTTGATAGGAGAAAATCAGGTCCGGACCTCTCTGTGGCTTCCACACGCCACTCTCAGCTTCACCAACGCTGCCTCCCCCACTCTCTTCCCAGTGGGTCAATGTTGCCAGTCAGTAGGACCTCGTTGGGGTCCAAACCCGAGTGTTACTCAGGCTGTTATATCACTCGATGGTCACCAGATGTCGCTGTCGAGGCGGTCACGACAAAGCAGAGACCACAAGCAGTCTCAAGCGGCAACTGTTTATTATCAAACGTGGCTGATCTTTTATACACTTTCCAATTGTTTATACTTCTTCTACCCCAACTATTGGCCACAATAAATCAACATAACACTATTGGTGAAACGTGACAGTAACTTCTAAAAATACTTCATCCAGCTGCAAACTTCTTTTGTTCTCTTCTTCTCTTGATCTCCTTAGTAACAGCCTTGAAAAAGGCTCCTTGTCTTCTTGTTTCTCAGCTTCTTCTTGTTTCTCAGCTTCTTCAGCTAGCCAGGCCCACTGGTAGCTCCTTCCACATCAAGCATCTCAACCTCCTTCCTAAACTGAGTGGCCCAGAACTGGACACAGTACTCAAGGTGTGGCCTCACCAGTGCCAAGTACAGGGGAAGAATGACCTCCCTGGTCCTGCTGGCCACACTATTCCTGATCCAGGCCAGGATGCCATTGGCCTTCTTGGCCACCAGGGCGCACTGCTGGCTCATGTTCAGTCGGCTGTCGACCAGTACCCCCAGATCCCTTTCTGCCTGGGCATTGCCCAGCCACACCGTCCCCAGCCTATAATGTTACAGGGCTTTATTGTGGCCAAAATGCAGGACTTGGACTTATTAAACTTCATCCTATTGGACTCTGCCCATCCATTCAACCGTTCCAGGTCTCTCTGCAGAGCCCTCCTCTCTTCCAACAGATGGGCACATACTCCCAGCTTAGTGTCATCTGCAAATTTACTAATGAAAGACTCAATACCCTAATCCATGTCATCAATAAAAATATTTAAAAAACCTGGCCCCAGCACAGATCCTTGAAGAACACCACTAGTGACTGGCCGCCAGCTAGATGCAGCATCATTCACCACCACTCTCTGGGCCCAGCCATCCAGCCAGTTCTTAACCCAGCAAAGAGTGTACCTGTCCAAGCCACGGGCAGCCAGCTTTTCCAGGAGTATGCTGTGATGCTGTGGGAGACAGTGTTAAAGGCCTTGCTGAAGTCCAAATAGACAACATCCACAGCCTTTCCTGCATCCACCAGGTGGGTCACCTGGTCATAAAAGGAGACCAGGTTGGTCAAACACCACCTATCCCTCCTAAACCCATGCTGGCTGGGTCTGATACCCTGGCCATCCTTTAAGTGCTGCATGATGAAACTCAATATAAACTGTTCCATTACTTTACTGGGTACCGAGGTCAGGCTAACTGGCCTGTAATTACCAGGATGCTCCTTCCTACCATTTTTGTGAATGGGCATCACATTGGCCAGCTTCCAGTCATCTGGAACCTCACCAGTGAGCCAGGACTGTTGGTAAATTATGGAGAACATAGTCCCTTCCCTCGTGGGCTCACTCACCAGCTGTGACAAAAAGTTGTCCTCTACACACTCTAAAAACTTCCTGGACTGCCTCTTTTCTGCTGTATTAAGTTCCCAGCAGATGTCTGGTAGTTTGAAGCCGCCTACAAGAACAAAGGCTGATGATCCTGAAACATTCTCCAGGTGCCTATAGAATAAGTTGTCCACCTGTTGGGGGTTAGCCTTGTTTCTTTTTTCACCTATAGAATTTTTTCCCAAGAGTTGCAAGGCAATTGATGGCCGGGTACTTATGAGTGATCAGGTGAAGACAAAAGCATGGAAGGTAGCACTTAGCTACACCCTTGTCTCCGGGAGTTTTTCCCCGAGGGGGGGGGGGGAGAGAAAGACGGGGGCAGCTTCACTTTTGGTGTGTGGTCTGTGTGTCGGGGGCGGACGCGGCTGCCGTTGCTGTGTGGGTTTCTCACTGGCACCGACGGGATCTGATCCTGGAGAGAGAGCTGCCGTCGTCTGCCCGTGTGCCCGGATCCGGATTCCTCTTTTTGCTGCCCTGCTGGAGCTGCCTCGGCTGGGCATCCTGCCCCACTGCCTCGGCGTTGTTTTGGAGCTGCTGCACCGCGGGCCCGCGCTGGCCTTCTTGCCAGACGGCTCTGCCCTCCAGTGACCACCGACTGCGCTCCGAACTTCATCCGATCCACCAGCCCGGGATTCCCCACCGTTCCAGCTTGGTACTTTTCTTTGAAGTCCCCCAGAGACCAGACTGCCCCGGGTTTTGTGGGACCAAGCTCCGTCAAGGTCCCTGGTTCTGTTTTCGCTATTAATTGCTGTAGTTGTTGTTGTTTGTTTGCCTTGTTATACCTATTAGTAAAGAACTGTCATTCCTATTCCCATATCTCTGCCTGAGAGCCATTTTAATTTTCTAAATTATAATAATTTGAGGGAAGGGGATTTGAATTATCCATTCCAAGAGAGGCCCTGCCTCTCTCTAGCAGATACCTGTCTTCTTTCAAAACTAAGACACCACCTCTTCTTTCTGACTGGGTGGATGATAACAGATTCCCAGTAGGATTTCAGCCTTGTTGACCTTTCCCTTAATTCTTACCCATAGGCATTCAGCTTCATCATCATTAGTTTCAATACTCATGGCATCAAAAGCCTCCCTAATGTAAAGGGCCACCCCTCCACCTCTTCCCTCATTTCCTCTCTCTTCTGAAGAGCTTGTAGCCATCCAGTGCAGCGCTCCAGCTATGTGAGTAATCCCACCATGTTTCTGTGATGGCGACTATATCGTAGCTTAGCTGTTTGTAAAAGTTTCACGTTCGCCAAATTCTGTTTGGGAAATTTAGTGTCGTGGTTTGAGTGTCTTTTAAACTGTGAGATAGGATCAGGAGATAAGCAAAGCAGGTCCAAACTTAAAAGGTATAAAGATAGATTTATTAACACACACTAAAAAAAGAAAATGAGAATCAAAATGAAACTTTAAAAACACTCCTCCTCCTCCCCCCAAGTGTTCACTTTCTCATTAACAACATAAAGAGACAAAACCTGTGATTTTTAGTCAGTTTCACTATTTAAAAATAAGCTTTCATTAGTTCTTTGGGGAGAGGAGTCTCTCTTAGAATTCCCATGGTAACATCACTACAAGAAACAGTCCTCTGGTGGCTCCTATGTTACAAATCTGCACCTGCCCGGAAAAAACTCTCTGCAGACTGTGAAGCCCCACCCATTAGCAGTTTTTCAAGCTGCATATGGGTCATGGACTCATGCATACTGTGGTGTCATTTTTAAAGATAAGCAACTCCAAAGGCAAAGGATTCTTCATCTCAGGGAACAGAGATGTCTTATCACTTCTTTACTGGCGCAGAGGGTTTCTTATCTCATCTGTCTCTGTTCAAACATCTTATGGGATCACAGCATCACAGCTACTAATTCAATATTTACTCAGTCCATCACAGATACCTTTGCTCAAATCTACAAATCTGAATAATCATTTCCCCAAATGCATATTTTCCCATGGTTTAAAGGGATATGCTAATATATATTATAGTTCATTACCATGGCTCATGAGAGAAGTCCAGCCTAAAATGACAACTCTTCAATCCCTCCCCCCAATTAGTCTTTCACTCTCTCTTCACTGATTGCCGTGTCTTTTCTACATTCATTCTGTACCTTTCCTCTCACTCAGAGAAGAGTTAGGGCTTTGGAAATTTCATCTGTGCCAGGAAAGAGTTAATATCTTGTCCAGGTCCTCTCTCCCTCGGGCTTTGTCAGATTTCAAAGCTGCACTGGGGGAGGAACTCGTGCTGAGAGATAGGAAATCCAAGCACCCGGGCAGTCAGGAATTTCAGTAGCTAGGATCATAGGGGGGCCTCCCGCCCACCCCCTGTCTCATGGGGTGGGCACAGCCTGGCAGAAGCAGAGCTGGCTGGGCTGCGCACAGGCCCCAGGAGGGGCCCGCGGCCGAGCGGGGCCAGCCCAGCCAAACCTGAAGCTGCTATCAGGAGCTTGGCAAACATCTCCCTCGGCCGGGGGGGGGGGGGGGGGGGGGGGTAGGGTAGGCTTAAAAGTTAGCTAGATGTTAAGCTGCAGCTTCCCCCTCCCCCGCCAGCAGCTGACATGGCCAGTGTAAGAGCCTGACAAGAGAGATGTGGGGACAACAGGCGGGGTCTCCAGAAAATGCTGCTTATTGCATAGACAATGTTACAGCAATCCTGGGTTGTGGGTGACTGAGCCAAGCCTAAATATGCCAGCTACAGCTTAAAGGCATGCCTGAAGCCACCTTAGTTCTGGATACAGTGCATTATATATTTTTCTTTACTGAGCATCTTAGTACATAACAACCAATCAGGATCAAACACAATACCTTTACCATATTATGTTACAGTTAAGGCTTAAAGTTGTTTTTCTGTTTTCTTACAGTGGAAAATTCTTCTTACTTGCTAAAAACATGTTCTTTTTTAGCCTAGGCTTTTCCAGAGATTTATCTTTACTTGGTAAAAACATCTTTTTTGTTTGTGGTCAACATATCCTTTGCTCTATCCATAAAACCTCCTTCCAACTCAACCTTTGTCCAGTAGCAACTAGCTCAGCAATTCCTAACTTAAACATCTTTCATTCTTCTATATCAAAACTTGCTTCCATCTCTATTCCGCTTTAAGGCTCTACATTCAGAGAGCTTTCTGTTAAACCTACATATCTGTGAAACTTTTCTTGTCAAACTTTCATCTTTCCGTAGAGGCCAGGCCTGGGCCAGCTCTCCCCCAGGGGGGCAGTGTTTCGTGCTCCTTCGGCCAGAAGGGAAAGGGCAGTTCCCCAGCATCCTCTGATATTTAACCCTGTGTGTTCACAGAGACGTATAATTCCCCTATTGGCTATAGTAGCTATCAATTTTAAGACCAGTCACTAATTGGTTTAACTATAACTTCCTGAAAAAATCACTTCCCCAATGTCAAACTACCACACTGTTGCACCATGCCCTCCAGCTCTTCTTGTTTGTTACCCACGCTGCATACATTGGTATACATGCACTTCAGCTGGGCTGCTGATTTCACCCCTAACTCAGGCTTACCGCCCTTGGACCTGCTTCCAGAGAGCTCAGCTGCATCCCCTTCCCTCTTCAAACCTAGTTTAAAGCCCTTTCAATGAGTTCCACCAGTTCATGAGCTAAAATTCTTCTGCCCTTAACAGAGAGATGTATCCTATCTGGTTCCAGCAGAGCAGGTGCTGAAAAAGTTTCCCCATGATCACAGAACCCAAAATTCTGCTGATGACACCAATCCTTGAGCCACTTGTTGATAATGTGGGCTCTCCTATTCCTTTCACCATTTTTTCTGCCACCAAAGGGACTGAGGAAAAGACTACCTGTGCTCCTGCCCTATCAACCACTTGACCCAGTGCCCTAAAGTCCCTTTTAGTTGCCCTGACACTCCTCTTTTCAATCTCGTCACTGCCAGCCTGGAGTATCAGCAGTGGGTAGTAATCATAGGGCTGAATCAGCCCAGGAAGTCTCTCGGTGATATCCTGTGCCCAGGCCCCAGGGAGGCAGCAGACCTCCCTGTGGGATGGATCCGGTCAACATATGGGGCCCTCTGTTCCCCTCAGAAGGGAGTCACCCACTACGACTACCCTTCTTTTCTTTTTGGTGTTAGAGGTGGTGATCCATCCAACAGATGAAGCGTAATTGGGAGGCCCACTGGGCAGATAATTTTCTTCTAAATCATCTGGCTGACCCTCTAGATCCAGGATCTCATACCTACTGTGAAGTGGTACCTGGGTAGGTGATGGGGGTATGTCCAATAGAATGGACACAGACACCAATAGGAAGAATGTTTTTAATGTCCTAATAATATTGAGGCAAAAAAGAAGTAAAACTATACATTTGGTAAAACAGCAATCTTATTAGTCACTTGGCTTTAGAAACAAGTAAAAATAAGTAAGGTAATGCATTTAATCATTACTATATGAAAAAAAAAGAGAGAATAGTGATTGAGAAAGATAAATTACCAATTGCCAAATACTTTACCATCATCCAGTGTCCTCAATCGCTGGGGAACCCTGTTCTGTGGTGAATATCTGGAGAACCCTTCGCAGCAATTGGAAAAATCCTATGCCATGCGTCTACCCATAGATGAGGTCTCCAGTTCACCCAAAAAAGGGGTCCAGCTTTTATAATCCCAAATTGAAAAGTCCAAATGACTTGTTTACCTTTTTGTGCAGAAAACATCTGGTTCTGATGGCCTACTTCCTGACCGGCTGAGGCCAGGGCTTGGCCAGAGCCCAGGACACAGCTGGGAGGGTTTTGCCTAAAATATTCTACTAACATGTCTCTAGGGATATCTGTTGGGAGGATTTCTTGATATGTTCTTCACAAGGTTATACAAACATCTGTACAACAGCTGGTTTGGCATTAAGAACAACTCATAAAAATACTTTAATCATCTATTTTTTCCTAAGGAATCTTGATGGTATTAATAGCATCATGCTCAAGATTCATCTTGTAAGTCAACTCAGGTTTAGGCCTGCTGTTCAGGCCTTTTCATATCACTCCCTGTCTTCAGACCAGTAAGTTCACAGAGGGTCTCTAATATTTTGATGTTACTGTCCATGTCTTCCCTGGAATCACTTAATACCAATCATTGGCAAAGGCCATCACTGTTACAGTGTTTCCTCCCTGTTGGTTCCCTTTTCCACATTCTTCCAGCTTGCACAGAAGGGGTTCTACAGCCAAACTGAGTAGAAACATTTAAAGTTTACCCTGAGCCAGCCAGGGCCAGGGAAGATGTTCTTTCCATCCCCCCTCCTCTGGGGGTCCCCGGGAGCAGCTCTGAGCTGGGGCTGGGCCCACCCCATGAGACCGAGGAGTGGGCAGGAGGCATTTATAAGCATTTATAATTCTTGACTGCCCAGCCGCTCCGAGCTCTGACATTTTGGGCTCTCTCCCTCCAGCTTGGCTTTGAAATCTGAAACTATAAGTCGCAGCCGAGGGAGAGAGGACTTTGGCAAGATTTAATCCTTTCCTGGCAAGATGAAGCTTTCAGAACTCCAACCCTTTCCCTGAGAGAGAGAGGAAGGACAGAGTGATTGAACACATAGAGAGACAGCATGATACAGAGTCAGTGAAAGAACTGATAAAGGTTATTGGAAGAAGGGATTGAGGAAGTAGACATTTTTGACTGGACTTCTTTAGATGTAAATCATGGAGAAATTGACTATTTTATGTAATATATTAATGCTGTTTGGGGGTATGCTGGTTCTAGCCAAAGGTGGTGGACTGATGTAATTGAGATTTAATTGAGAATGTTGTAAGAGTAAGTCCCTAGCTCCTGGAATAAAAGGAAGTCTCAGCTGTTTGAGACACAGATTTGGCCCTTTGGCTCCTAGGGTAAAAAGGAGGTCTCCTGAGATGGAGATGATTTCAGAGACAGAAGAAGAGAATCTTTGTTGTATACTTGTCTTGGTTTGGAACAGATTAGGGAAGAACCTATAAAGGAGTCCCCTAAAGACAAACCTCCACCACCCCTCCCCCCCCCCAGCCCTGGGTTCGGGAAGGAAAAATTCCTTGGAGGAAAAGTGGAAAAACTGGTTTATTGAAAACACTCCCCAACACAAGGGAAAAGAAAACAGGTTACTGTGAGGGGAGGGCGCAAAGCTTCTTTCTCGGGCTCCGGAGATTCCCAGACTCCTCAGGTCAGGTCGGGTCCAGAGCTGGTCCTAAATCTTCGGGAAGGGGGGGGGGAAGGGAAAAGGAAGAAGAAAAAAAACAAACGAAAGCGGCGAGAGCAAGCAGCAAAGCCAGTAGCAGCAAGCGGCAAAGCTAGCAGCAGCAAGCCAGAGAGCCAGCCAGCGAGCGAGAGAGAGCGAGCAAGCCGCAGCAGTCCCCGCCCAAGGGGGGAGGAAAACAGCCGCTAGACACCACAGTCCACGATATATGGGATAGAGGTTACTGTCAACCCAGAACAATACTAGAAGAAGCATTCTTAAATGGTACCCCAAATATGCTGAGAGAACCATGAGTAGCCAGGGGAAAAGCTGCTAATGGGTGGGATGGCACAATCCGCAGAAATTATGGGTGGTTGTAGATTTGTGACATTAGGAGCCACTAGACTGTTTTTTTTTTTCTTGTGGCAAATGTTTCTATAGGACACTAAGAGACATTCCTCTCCCAAAGTGATGAAAACTTATGTTTAAATAGTGAAACTGACTGAAAATAATAGTTTTGTCTTTCTGTGTTGGTTGTGAGAAAGTGAACAGTTTGTGGGGGAAAGAGAAGGGTGTTGAAGGGTTCAATTTTTTTTTTTTAATTTCGATTTTTTTTCCTTTTCTTCATTCTTTAGTGTGTGTAAATAAACCATCTTTGCAACTTTTAAAGTTCAGGCCTGTTTTGCTTTTTATTTTCTCCTAGTCATATCTCACTAAAAAGGAAACACTGAAACCATCACATATTTGGTGCATTGGCCAGGAAAGAGTCGAAATTGGTAAATGTGAAACCACTACAAACCCGATGCAAAACTGGTAAGACAAAAACAATATCCTTTAAAGTTAGAAGTTAGAAAAAGATTGGAAAAACTAATTGCAAAATTTTTACAACATGGACAATTGAGAGAATGTGAGTCAGTATATAACAATCCTATCTTACCTGTAAAAAAGCTGCATACTAATGAATAGAGATTAGTACAAGACCTCAGAGCCATTAACAAAATAGTGCATGACTGTGATGGATATAGCTAGACTATATCTGCACAGATGATTTGGCTTAACAGATAGCAGCTTGACCAGCCTAGCTCAAAGTATAAGTCAGATTCAAACCCAGACAGAAGACCGCAGCCAACCCCTTTAAAGCACAGATACACCCATATCATTGGCCAGTGAGCTAGGCAGAGTTAAGACCCTTGACCAATCATGTCTGTAAACACAGGAAATTTGAAAACCCTATAAAAGGAGCTGCCAAACAATAAAGGGCTGTTGCTACGTGATCCTTGGCGTGTGTATGTCGCATCCCTATCTCCATCAACAGTGACACATGACATTCAGCCAGTGGTAGCAAACTTCTACACACTTTTAACCAAAATTTAAGAGTCTGATGAGTGGTTCACTGTCTTAGATCTTAAGGATGCTTTCTTCTGTATTCCTCTTGACAATGAAAGTCAACTTGTTTGCCTTTGAATGGGAAAACCCCTCAAAGGGTTGCAAAACCCAATTAACCTGGACTGTTCTTCCACAAGGCTTTAAAAATAGTCCTACTTGGTAGCCAACTGGCAAAAGAATTAGAAATTTGGAAATTAGTGAATGAAGAAATCACTTTGCTACAGTATGTGGATGATATCCTGATTGCTACAAGGAGTAAAGTAGACTGTGTCGAAACAATTATAAGTTTACCAAACTTTTAGGACAAGCTGGTTACAGAGTATCCAAGAAGAAGGCCCAAATTGCCAAGGAACATGTAACCTATCTGGGATTCATCATTTCCAGGGATAAATGAAGTCTCGGGACCAAGATAAAGGAGGTGATCTGTCAGACTGGAGCCAAGGTCTGTACATGAGTTAAGAAATTTCCTAGGGATGGTGGGCTAGTTTCACTTATGGATTTCTAATTATGGACTTCTGGTAAAACCCTTATATGACTCCCTGAAAAGCTCAGAAGTACTAGAATGGACTCCAGAATGTCAAACAGCTTTCAGAGACTTAAAAAGAGCCCTAATGTCTGCCCCTGCATTAGGATTGCCTGACCTGATAAAACCCTTTGAACTGTTTGTGCATGAATGTTTGCACCTTGCTTTAGTAGTTTTGGTTCAGAGGTTGGGCACATGTAAAAAGGCTGTGGGATATTTTTCCAAACAGTTGGACAATATGAGCAAGGGGTGGCCCACTTGCCTTCGAGTTGTGACAGCAGCAGTCCTTCTGATACAAGAAGCCCAGAAGCTGACTATGGGCCTGAAAATGACTGTGTATATTCCATACATGGTCATCTCTGTCCTGGAACAAAAGGGAGGCGACTGGTTATCCCCAAGTCAAATGCTTAAATATCAAGTTGTCCTGTTGGAACAAGATGACGTGGAATTAAAAACTGCAATAGCCCTGAACCCAGCTATGTTCCTTGAAGGTGTACCAGACTGCCAAGGAGCTATACAGCATGACGGTCTTCTAACTATTGAATAAGGTTTTTCCAGCAGAAAAGATTTAAAGGACACTCCAGTGGAAAGTCTGGACTGGGAGCTCTTCACAGATGGCAGTAGCTTTGTGCAAGAAGGAAAACAAAGATCCGGGTATGCTGTAGTAACCCAAACTGAGGTAATTGAAGCCAATCCATTACTTGTTAACACCTCTGCACAAAAAGCTGAACTCATTGCTCTACAGTGAGCCTTAGAATTGTCTAAAGATAAGAAAGTCAACATATGGACTGATTCCAAATATGTATTTGGAGTGGTACATGCTCACGGAGCTATCTGGAAAGAACGGGGGCTCCTCTCAGCACAAGGATCCCCTATCAAATATGGAGATATCATTAAACAACTAGACAACATTTGGCTACCAATCCAAGTGGCTGTTATGCACTGTAAAGCTCATCAATTTGGAAATACATCCACTAATGCTGGAGACAGACTGGCAGATAAAACCGCTAAAGAGGTGGCAGAGAAAACCATCCTTATAGTCACTCTATCAAAATACACGAACCTTCTAAGAGTAACCCCAAAATACCAGACCCATGATAAAATGTTAGCTGAAGAGTTAAAAGCCCACGTAAATTCTGAAGGGTGGTAGGTGACATCACAAAGACAAGTTATAGTACCTCAAGCAGTAATGAGACAATTAGCTGAAGATAAGCATAAAGAAACACATTGTGGAGCAGAAGCTACTATAGATAGCTTGAAGCCACAAGTAGTGTAAGAATTACTGGAATCATTAAAAGTATTGTTGGGAAGTGTAAAATATGTTTGCAGAACAATCCTCAGTCTTACAAAAAACTTCTCCAGGGACTACAAAAAGGGGAAATTGTCCTGGTGACTATTGGCAAATAGATTTCTCTGAATTACCTCAGCAAGAGGTAAATCGATACCTGCTAGTTCTGGTTAATACATTTTCTGAATGGCCTGAAGCTTTTCCCTGTCACACCAACAAATCAAGTGAAGTTACTAAGATATTATTGAAAGAAATAGTACCTCGATTTGGAATTCCATTAGGAATGTCCTCAGATAGGGAACTCCATTTCATAGTGGATTTTGTGCAAAACTTGTCCAAAATTTTAGGAATCAAATGGGATTTACACACTCCTTGGAGACCACAATCCAGTGGAAGGGTCAAAAGAATGAATCAGAGCCTAAAAAGACAAATGAGTAAAATCTGTCAAGAAACCTCACTTAAACGGCCAAAGGCTCTTCCTCTGGCATTAGTTAGAATCAGAATTCAGCCAAGCTCTAAGGAGAAGGTGTCTTAGTTTTGAAAGAAGACAGGTATCTGCTAGAGAGAGGCAGGGCCTCTCTTGGAATGGATAATTCAAATCCCCTTCCCTCAAATTATTATAATTTAGAAAATTAAAACGGCTCTCAGGCAGAGATATGGGAATAGGAATAACAGTTCTTTACTAATAGGTATAACAGGGCAAACAAACAACAACAACTACAGCAATTAATAGCGAAAAACAGAACCAGGGACCTTGATGGAGCTTGGTCCCACAAAACCTGGGGCAGTCTGGTCTCTGGGGGACTCCGAAGAAAAGTACCAAGCTGGAACAGTGGGGAATCCCGGGCTGGTGGATCAGATGAAGTTCAGAGCTCCGTCAGTAGTCGCTAGAAGGCAAAGGGGTCTGGCAGGGAGGCCAGTGCGGGCCCGCGGTGCAGTGCAGTTCCAAAACAGCGCCGAGGCAGTGGGACAGGATGCCCAGCCGAGGCAGCTCCAGCAGGGCAGCAAAAAGAGGAATCCGGATCCGGGCACACGAGCAGATGATGGTAGCTCTCTCTCTCCAGGATCAGATCCCGGTGGTGCCGTGAGAAACTCACGCAGCAACGGCAGCCCCCGTCCGCTCCCGACGCAGACCACACCAAAAAGTGAAGCTGCCCCCCCCAGCCCCGTCTTTCTCTTCCCCCCCCCACCCCTCGGGGGGAAACTCCCAGAGACAAAGGGAGTAGCCAAGTGCCACCCTCCATGCTTTGTTTTCACCTGAGCACTCATAAGTACCCGGCAATCAGTTGCCTTGCAACCCTTGGGAAAAAATTCTATAGGTGAAAAGGATAAACAAGTCTAACCCCCAACAGAAGGTAAGCCCATATGAGAACCTGTATGGAAGACCATACCAAACCGTGACTATTCCTGAGGAAAATCCTGTAATGGGTGATCATAATTTAAAAGAGCATGTAGAAAAACCGCTTTCATCACTGCATAAGTTTGTTGTTTTAACCTCACCAGTAAAGTTAGATATTCAAGTTCACCCTCATCAGCCAGGAGACTGGGTCTACATTTGGTCGTGGAGCAAAGAACCCCTTCAGCCCAAGTGGAAAAGACCCTTTTTAGTTCTGCTGACTACTCATACAGCAGTAAAAACGACTGGTGGAGACTCCTGGAACCATTACTTGCAAATCAAACCAGCCCTGGACCCAGAAGAACCACTCTGGACAGTGCAAGAAAAAGCAAAACCATTGCAAATAAAGCTGCAATGGAATCAGAGACAGATGGGAAATACTAAAAGGTTCCTTTTATGTTTTCAGAATAGTTTTGTCAGGCTAATTTTGTCTGGAATAGTCAACCATTTCAGCAAGGCCTTGAGACTGGCAAGCCTAGGTTCAAGTACTGGATGGGTAAGTGGGCAAAAGGATAGAGGTAATGATATATATTTTCCCTCTAATATGACAGACACTGAACAAATATTACCTGATCCCTGGAAAAGAAACTCACATGTTGGAGTGCATGACTCCCTGGGTTCCCCAGGGAGAGAAAAAGATACAGGGGTTAAATTAAAGCCTTTAGAGAAATTAAAATATATTAAGCCATGTAAATATGAAATAGAAGCTTAGACTTGTTTTAAATAAGTATACTCTAAGTGCCTTAAGAATTTGTTAGCCAGCACAGGGCCCAGAGGTCTGAGGCCCGATATCTCAGCTTTAGACATAACAAAACCAAAGTAGAACATCACTTACAGTACTAGATAGAGCAGGTACAATTTTTACGTGAATGAGATAGAACCTTTTACGTGAATAGATATGCTATATGATAGTGCTTTTTATGTTAATAGATGAAACGTGGGCGGAAATAAAACTCCACAACTAGTGATAGTTGTTAGAGCGGTATGTATTTAATCGGTGCCGAGATGCGTGGGGAATATTTTCACTAAAGACACACAAACCTACTCGATGGTGTTTCCCTCTATTATTCCCTAGGGTCTTACATATGCATAATCTGCCTCATACATATTCATTCTCTGGCACCGCCCGTCCTCGCTTCGTATGGTAATTAACTCCACACTTAACTGGGCATGCTCAGTTTGTTGTGGTGGTCTTCTGGGGGTCTCGGGGGATGAAGGAACGGAGTCTTCTTCAGTGAAGTCTTCACCTTAATCTCTCCTGCGCGGCTTCTAGTTCTCTTTGGCATTGTTTCAAGGAAATATTCAGTTTATGCTAGCTAAGGGTCTGTGTCCCCCATCTTTATCTGCATTCTTGGCCTTGTTGTCCCGGGATGTTTGCAATTTTCCTTTTACTATCACCAAGAAGTCTTAGATGCTTGTAATCATGCAAAAGGTTAACAGACACAGCGTTCAGTATCCACTAAATGCTTCTAAAATGGATTTAATATATTCCAAAGCAATATTTGAATTATATCCTAATACCTAGAGGCCTAAAGGATTATCTAAAATTCTCACATCTATGTATCAATAGATATGCTAAATGCGTAGGTTTTTGTGTAAGGATTGATACCAACCTTCGTAGTTTTTCATAGTTTCATGTACTTTCAAAATTAGGTTTAAATTGGTGTGGAAAGAATGTTTTAGAATTGTGTTCTTATTTAATTGGACAACCTATAAATAAGGATATGAATATGCATTTATGGTTTATGGATAAAAATCCCCTGTTTCGGGGGCAATGGCACCAATTCATGGATTCTTCGATGATTGATCAATCCTCCTGCCATCTACAACAAGAGAGAATGGGGCTTTGCCAGGGAGCCGTGGCCAGGGAGCTGTTGCCAGGACTTTGTGAAATGAATAGAACCAAAGAGACTCCAAAATAATCACTGTTATGCATTATATATGTTGTATGTTGCATTGTTATGCTGTTTGCTGTTATATTTGAAGTTATAATGTCACATACCTGTTATTTCAAGTTGTCTGTGCCAGCACTGTACCCTGTGTTCCAAGTTGTATGTTCCCCTTTTCCCAAACCCCGGGTTTCCCCTTTCCCCTTTCCATCGGGTTAAGCCTTCGCCGCTCCCTGCCTGCTCATCGGGCCACGAGACCCCGCCCAATATGGAAATCGAGTGGGCCCCCTTAACGATCAGAAGCCCATTTAGCAACAAATGGTGCCTAGAACAACGAGCTCACACAAAACTGAGATCTATAAAAGACACTGCTGTGGGAAGAAGACATCCAGCTACCTGGGGATGGACTCCAACTTGTTGAAGTGTTCTCGCTGACCTAAAGGGTGACTGAAGGGAGAGACACCCCTAGACTGAGACAGGCAGATTCGAGTTCTGGGAATACCCCCGTGAGGCTAGAATTCCCGAAACTGCAGCCAGCGAGAGGAGGCGAGAAGAGCTGCAGTATCGAATAACAACCTCCTCCTCAGCGGTGCCCGAGGGAGTGGCGGCGGTGGCAAAGGCAGCGGACCCCACCCAAACCCATCTATAAGAGTTAATAAAGGCACAAAAGGAGTTAAAACCCATCTCCTGCCCTTTTTATTACACTTTGTAAGGTATTACTGCTTGGGGGGTGCCGCAGCTGTCACTTGGGGGGTGCAGCTGCTGCTGCTGCTGCTGTTACAGCAGAAGCCTTTGCAATCATATTGGGCAGTTTGGCTTAGAGAAGATATCGAATACACAATTTTGTGTCATCAAAGACAGAACCCAAATATATTTATATGGATAAAGCAAATTGCCTCTTTAAATTGATGATGATAATGAGTAGATGTGTTGGTTTTGCAAGGAATTTATTTTTCTAAGAAAAGTTGTGACAAAATCAATCAGTGACTAGATTTCAATATTGACATCTGGTGAAACCACCAGAAAGGTGACATGCCTCTGTGAACACACAAGTTAAAATCAGAGGAATCCCGGGAAAAGCTCTCTTTTCTTCTTGACTGGGATGAGGTAACAAGGGGGCCTGGCTCCCTCCTTGCCGCAGGAGCTGGGCCATCCGGGCCCTGCCCGGGGCCAGGCCTATTCCCAGGAAGCCTGCCGGGCCCTGCCTTGGGGCTGGCCAGGGGGAGGGAAGGCAAGAAGGCCCTATCCCAGCCGGATCTGGCCCTGCAGCTGTTAACATCCTGCCGCTAAGCCCTTCCCCCTCCCCCCCCCCAACCAGCGGCTGCTGGGCAGAGGAAGGGGGGGACCCCAGCTGCAGGAATGCTGCTGTTGAAATCCTAGCCACTTCTCTCCCCCCAGGGGCAGATCTGCAGCCATGCAGAGTGGCCCCGCAGCAGCTAGAACCCTGAGATCCTGGCCCAGTCTCAGCGCTGCCTGAATTTACCACCTTCGGCCACTGCCCATCATGACCCTCTGCAGGCTTGGACGAGAATGGTAAGTTTTTCCTTGCACAGATGAAACTTGCAAAACACTAATCCTCTCTTAAGTGAGAGAAAAGGACAGAATGGAGACACATAGAGAGACAATATGAAGACATCAAAGTCAGTGAAGGAAGAGTTGAGTCTTGGAAGGAGAATGAGATGCCTAGTCCTAGGCTGGAATTCTTTTGTAAAACCATGATAATGGACTATGATATACTAGAATATCCCTTTAATTCGTGGAAAATATGCATTGGGGAGATGGAAGTGTTCAGACTGTCGATATGAGCAAAGGTATTTGTGGTGAACTAAGTAAATATTGAAGTAGCTGTGATCTCATAAGAAGCTTGAACAGAGAGAGATGAGATGAAGATGAAAATCTGCCCCCAGGAAGAGAAGACGACCTCTGTTCCCAGAGATAAAATGATCCTAGACATAGATGAAGAGAACCTTTGCTTTTGAAATGCTCATCTTTAAAAATGGTACCCTGTTGGAGCGCATGCCCCCCTGGGTTCCCCAGGGGAAGAAAAAGATACAGGGGTTAAATTAAAGCCTTTAGAGAAATTAAAATATATTAAGCCACGTAAATATGAAATAGAAGCTTAGACTTGTTTTAAATAAGTATACTCTAAGTGCCTTAAGAATTTGTTAGCCAGCACAGGGCCCAGAGGTCTGAGGCCCGATATCTCAGCTTTAGACATAACAAAACCAAAGTAGAACATCACTTACAGTACTAGATAGAGCAGGTACAATTTTTACGTGAATGAGATAGAACCTTTTACGTGAATAGATATGCTATATGATAGTGCTTTTTATGTTAATAGATATGCTATATGCATAGGTTTTTGTGTAAGGATTGATACCAACCTTCGTAGTTTTTCAAAGTTTCATGTACTTTCAAAATTAGGTTTAGATTGGTGTAGAAAGAATGTTTTAGAATTGTGTTCTTATTTAATTGGACAACCTATAAATAAGGATATGAATATGCATTTATGGTTTATGGATAAAAATCCCCTGTTTCGGGGGCAATGGCACCAATTCATGGATTCTTCGATGATTGATCAATCCTCCTGCCATCTACAACAAGAGAGAATGGGGCTTTGCCAGGGAGCCATGGCCAGGGAGCTGTTGCCAGGACTTTGTAAGGTATTACTGCTTGGGGGGTGCTGCTGCTGTCACTTGGGGGGTGCAGCTGCTGCTGCTGCTGCTGCTGTTAGAGCAGAAGCCTTTGCTGCTGCAGCCACTGCTGCAGAAAACTGCTTGAAACGGGACTCTGGGCCAGGAATCTGCCTTTTCTGTGGCTGGGACCCCCTACCAATCTGCCTTCCCCCTGTGACTGGGATTCCTTGTCAATATGTTATTGCCCCCAAGGTTGGAACTCTCTGTTAACCTGCTTCTACGCTCCACTGGGACTTAAAGTATTGTAACTTTTAGTAAGACCGCATACTTAGAACTCTTGCCTTCAAGACTGATTCATTTATATAATAAAGAACTTTGTAATAACCAGAAAATGCTCTTGGCCTTTTAAGACCCTATACCCATGAACAGCTGGACAGTACTCCATGAGTTTACATGGCCTATAATGCAGCTGTGGGAAGGCTGCATGATATGGGAAAGACTTCACAATGCAGACTCCTGGGCAGCTGCTTTTGTGAGAATTAAAAGCCACAAGAAAACTGTTCTTTATTGTGGGGAAGTTTCCATGGCAGACAAAAAGAGACTTCTCTCTCTAAAAGAATTGATGAAAGACTATTATATAGGTGGTAAACTGACTTAGAGTTCTCAGTTTTGTCTATGTGTTGTCAGTGAGAAATAAAAGAAGCTGTTGGGGGAGAGGGAAGTGTTTTGAAAGTTTCATTCTGATTTTTATTTTTTTTTCTTTCTTGTAGTTTGGTTAATAAACCTTTCTTTATACCCTTTAAAGTCTGAGCCTGCTTTGCTTTTTTCTCCTAATCCTATCTCATAGCAGAAAAAGAGTAAATAATTCTAGTGGGCACTCAAACCGCTACACTAATTAGTGACTTAGCTGAGAAACAAAAATAGGTAAACCAGACACCTCTACAGAAGATTAAAAGACTTTAATCATAATTATTTGCTAACAGTATAGATAGCTATAACTACTAGTATAGTGAACTATGTATTAAATGAATAAATTCAAAGCTAGTTTAATAGCTATTAAGTAGAGATTGATGTTATTCACCAATAGGAAAGACTGTGGGCAAATCTCTTTTGCTCAGCCTCAAGGAGGAACCTTGAGAGGTGTCCTCACTCAAGGGAGGAATCTCCATAGACAGTCCTGGAAGAGGTGTGTCAGAAGTCTGTGCCATTAAAAAGTGGGACTGGGCTTTTATAGCATGAAGTGATTGACTGTCAGTCATATATTTCTAGGCCGGCTGTGTCAGCTCAGCAGCTTTAGATCAGTTATTGTAGCAGTAGAGACAGACAAGACACCTTTTCTTCTTGCAACAAATAGCTCCACTATATTCTTCTAATTGGTTAGTAGCCTTTTGCTACTCAGTTCATTGGTTAGTAGTGATGCTTTGGGAAGGCTGACCTGAAACAGAGACCGGACAGAGCTAGAGAATAAAGTTGGTATTTATTGAAAGGCCTCCAGGATCCACCTTGGGCAGGACAGCAGCTTGACCACGGCTACACCCAGGGTGGACTAAGAATGGTCACAAAATGGCTGACGAGATCTTACATTTTCATAAGTTTTGGTCCATTTGCATACTGGGGTTTAATTGTCTAATTACAGCTTCAGGTTGTGAAGTCTCATCCTTCTTGTTTTCTCTCTTCAGTCCGCCATTGTTTATGCTGTTAGGCTGAAAGTTTTCCTTGGTCCTCAGCAGGAAAAGGATTTGTCTTGTCTACCTACTCTGTGAAGAGAGCTTACTGACACTTAATATGAGGCTCAGAACTACATCCCTAGGCAGCACAGAATCTGAAAATATGAAAGCTAAAGCTTAAGGCATAATTTCTTTTTTTAGAGGCTTGACAAGGCTTTTTCCTTGTCGAGTCTCTATTCTAAATATCTACTAATAATAGGTATTTAATAACAAATAAGTATCTAACAATAATAAACAGTTAACAATAATGAACATCTAACCATAGATAAATATCTAATAATAGTAAACATTTAACAACAGTAAATATTTAATAACAGATAAATATCTACCAATAGTAAAACAATAAACAACAGTAATAAACATTTAACAGTAGTAATGTCTTGTATAGCTAGGTATTATGCAAAGAAGAATTATGATTATTTTGCATAGTTCTTTAAGTACGGAGGAGAAATCATTGAAAGCATGTTTTCGTCTGCATCAGTCTGTTTTTACAGTTGTTTCAGCAGCAGAAGCATTTTTAATTCTGAAATATTGAATCTAGGGTCTTTTGCTAGTAATTTTGAGTGCAGTGAGAGTGGTCAGCAGAATTTAGAATGGTCTTCTCCACCTGGCTTGTAGAGGATCATTGTCCCACCACTTAACATAGACCCAGTCTCCAGGTTGGAAGGGATGTGTAAGTGTGTCTAGTCTTATGGGTCTGGATAGAACGATGTAAGTCTGGAGCTTCTGCAAAGTAGAACCTAAAGCCATTAGATATCTCTGTAAATTAAGTTTCTCTTTTATGTGAATTTTACTTGGAATATGTGGGATCTGATATGGTCTGCCATACAGTATTTCATAGGGACTAATGTTATTTCTCTGCCTTGGTTGTATGCGAATTCTCACTAAAGCTATAGGCAAGGCCTGAACCTATGTCATAGATGTTTCTTGACAAATTTTGCTAATTTGTGTTTTGAGCATCCTATTTATATGTTCGACTTTACTACTCGCTTGGGGTTTATAAGGTGTAAGCAGATCTTAAGTAATTTTCAAAATCAGGCTAACTTCTTTAACTACTGTTGCAACAAAGTGTGGTCCTTTATCTGATGACATTTCTAAGGGAACCCTGAACTTTGGAATTATATGATTGAGCAAAACTTTTACTACTTCTTGGCTGTATTAGTGTGGCAGGGTTAAGTCTGGCTATTTACTGAAGGTGTTAACTAACACCAGTATGTACTGGTATCTTTTTTTGTGTGGTAACTGCAAAATCTATTTGCTAGTAATGTCTAGGAAGATCTCCTGGTTTTGTTACTCCTAATACAACTCTTTTCCTCATGTCAGGGTTGTTTTTACAGCAGATTCCACATTTGCTTACTACTGATTGTATAATGTTAGTTATTCCCTTTCTTATTACTACTTATTTTAGATTTTTCAGAAGGTTTTCAACTCTGAAATGTGTGTTTTTGTGTTCTCTTTGAGCTAGCTCTCACAGGATCAGGGGTGGGATTACAACTTGATTTGCTGGTATAACAGCCTACCCACTCTCAGTGATCTTAGCTTTAAGAAACGATTAGTTTGTGGTCTGCTTGGTCATATTTTGGGGTAAACATGGACAAATCAATTTCTTTTTGTGGAATTACTGCTAAAATATTTTTCCTGCAATTTCTTTTGCTGCTTTATCAGCAAAGCAGTTTTCTAATTCTGGAGTGGTTTTCTTTTTTTGGTGACTTTTACAATGCATGATAGTTACTTCTGCAGGTTTTTTAATGCTCTTTAAGAGGGCAAGTATTTGTTCAGCATGTTTGATTTGATTACCTTGAGTGTTCAGAAGTCCTCTCTCTAGATGGTTCTATGGGCGTGGAGAACACTAAATGCATATTTAGAGTCAGTCCATATATTTACCTTTCTTCCTTTGCTCAGGTCTAGGGCTCTCATTAGTGCAATCAGTTTGGCTTTCTGTGATGACACATCTGCTGGCAGGGCCTTTGCCTTGATTACTTTATCCTGCATGGTTACTGCATAGCTCTCGGATCCCGGGTTTGATAGCCTTCCGAGATTGCGGATAAAGTCCTTTTTCCCAAGCCCCGTTGCCAGAATAGAGAGTCAGGATGTGTCGGTTTCTTTCTTAACATTGTTTATTCTTCCTTATCTGTATACATTCCTTCTCAGCCAGTGTGGATGCTACCTACACTGCTGTCCAAGGCTAACTGCTAACTGCTAACTGCGCCACTCAAGGGCGGTCGTTATCTCTTATACTAATTGTTACGTGCCTCTTGTTTTCAATATTGTGCCAATACCCATCACCTTTATTGAACAGTGTATTTCTACTCTAAACCAATCGAAAAGTGCCACCACCACAGCAGAAGATGGAGAGCAAGAAGAAGAAGCAGAAGGACAGGGACACGCCCAAATTCCTCCATCTTGCCTTCTTGAACCTCCATTAAACCCCAAAATTCTACATCTACACCCGGTGATAAATTAATACTATTCTAATCAAACTCTCGTGGCTTGTCTCTGGACCCATTGCCAGGGTCTCGGATCACCCAGGGCACCCAGAGGGATGTCCTGGGTTCTGACATCTCCCCCTTCTCTTTGCCCTAAAACCACCTCTTTTGCAGCCCTGTTCATGGCCCATCACATGCACTGGAAAAGGCATGGCACAAGGAGCAAAAGAATCACAGGCCCTATTAAATTCCATATTAAAATCCTAAAGTTCACAGTCTTTCATGGCTGAAGCACGCGACAGCAGGTGCAAGCTGGAATCTCTGTGCAGTTCACATCAGCCGGAATTTCTGCGCAGTTGATGTCTGTGTGCTCTCTTCTTGGCTTGCAGAATGGTCAGTGGTTTTTTTTTTCTGTGCTTAGATGTTCTTCTCATTCTTTGCTGGAATTCACTTGGGTTTTAAATCTGCAAAAATACAAGCAAGCCCCTCTGCCCCAGGCTAATAGAAAGTGTACCTTCAGTTTGTCCGCAACCAGGAAAACTTCTGGTACATATTTTGAATGATAATATGATTGATGGCTATCAATGATGACAAGTATGGAATTGAATGATTATTAATTTTTTGAAATGCTGTTCCATCATCTCAGAGTCTGCAAACAGCTCTTGGAACCCCCTTTTCAGGGAAGACCTAAACACTTTTTCCCAGGCAAGGTGCTCAGGTCCACTCCAAAATTGGTCCAGCTGCAATTTTATAAGATCGAATTGTCAAGTCAAAAGCGACTTGAATTTACTTTCAAGGCAGAAAACATCTGAGCTTTTTTGGCAAAACATCTGTCCAGATAAAGTCAAGAGTTTGGCCAGGACTCAGGCTTTAAACTGGAGTGATGTCCCTTCATAGAAAACTCAACAAACTTACATCAAACAACCAACACCTCAGTCCTAATCATCTTAGGAAGCTGAGATAATACCTTTCTAAATTATTATATATTTATGACTTTAATATAAAATGCAGAAAAATTCACAAAAACAGCTTACGACCAATAACAATCACGATGTAAAATTGTCACAGATTCTTCCATGCCATCCATGGAAGACAAAACATCAGAGACTAATGAATAACAAAACCTTTCTGGAAATCAAGGGTTTAGCAAATTGCATCTTCTTCCATCCACAAATAACTGGTGTCTATCAGTGTTTCATCCCAGCTGTTTCAGTCGCAGCTGTCCCACTTTTAAGAAAACCAATCAAACTTTGCAAGTTAGACATGCATATTTTAACAAACCTAGATCAATTTCAAAACCAAACAGTGCCCACTTTGATATGAATAAGCCTTGGTAAAAGAATCCCAAACTGCACTAACTTAACAAAACTTACATGTAAAAACTTTAAAATAATAGAATATAGATCTATTATAACTTAAACTTTATAAATAAAACTTAACTTATACTCAACAGGGCCCAAACTTACGCTAAACCATATAGAAATTACTCTTGACATTATTAAAATACTAAAATATAATTTGATTCACATGTGAATATAACAAATGACTCCCATTAAAAGCTCACTTCTATTTTTCTCTCCATTATGATAATAAATCTTTTCTCAATTGCTCTGTATTTTCTTGCCGAGATTCAGCCCCCTCTAACCCAGAGGTTACTGACATCCCAGGCACTCCAACATTTTATCAGAATGCAGCCCCTTCTAATCCATCCAAGGGTTACTAGCATCCCAGGCACCCCTCCCCTTCCTGGCTGAGGCATGGGGAGATACAATTCCTATGGAGCACACCCAGGGGAAACCATGGTTGAAACTGCCGTGGACCCTGCAGGTAGCCGAGGCATAGACATGTAGGGAATACTTATAAATATGTGGGAGTGGGATGGCTACCTCCTGCTGAAAGAGATAATTGGGGAAATTGTGTCCTAGACGTGGATAAAAATCCAAAGCGCAGTGTGATCAGGTGTGGTGATTTGAACCTTTGCTCCGATGTGGCTGAAAGCAGCTGTGGATCTGCTCGCTGCTTCGCTTGCTGTAAGTGGGAGGTGCCCAGAGGAGAGCCTCCGCCTTGGTCCTGCCCCCGTTTCCGCCTCACTTGGCTCCGTGCCAGCACCTGCCTCCCTCGGCTCAAACCCCGCTCCTCCGAGCCCGGGCTGGGACCGCCCCGCCTCCGTCTCTGTCCCTTGCGCTTGCTCTGCCAATCCTGTCTGAGCTGTCGCCGCCCCCCCGCACTCTGGCTCTGCTCCCCCGCGCGCTCCGGTGACCGGCGCAGCCGCTTCCCCCATCCCCGCTCCCCCCTGCGCCGCTTCCTGCGTGTCACAGAGGGAAGGGGGAGGCGCAGAGCTCTCGCCAGGCCACATCTCGCCTCCAGCCGCCCCGCTGCAGCTGTGCCTGAGGGGACTCCCCGTCCTGCTCCGCGACCAAGACCCTTGATCGCGTTTGGGATCCGCCCCGCCTAAATCCCGCACCCGGCGTGAGCGGCGTCCGCTCTTTTAGCGCTTGTGCCGTGCCTGTGCGATGAGGCGATAACCCCCTCGCTTTGCCTCCCGCGGTATAGCGCTGTGCGCCGAAAAGCAATCCCTCTCCGGGTCCCGCTTTCTCCCGGAGCATCTCATTCCCCTCTGTCCCGGCGCTGCGTCTGCCCCCTCCCCCCACGGCTCTGTCTGTGTCTCTGTGTGGGAGGAGGAGAGCTTTCCCGGGACTGATGAAGGGCTCTGTGGAATTTCCAGGGATGGTGAGAAACCTGTTTCTCTCCCCCTACTTTGGTGGAAGTTTCTGCTAGCTGCTGGCTGCTGGCAAGTAGCTAGCCCCGCCCGCCGGTCCTGGGGCTAATTTCCTCCCCTCTGCTAAACTGTGGGGAATGTGCTTTCTTGGGAATAAACTCCCCAAATGTTCTAGATCTTGACCTTTCTTACCAACAGCCTAAAGCCAGGCTGTGTCGTTCTCAAAGCCGATCCGGGGGTTGTCCTGATCACTGGCCCGCAGATCTCAGGTGAGGAAAAGCCTGGCGCCTTGGGTTCTCCTCTGTCCGGGTCGGATTTGAAAGCGATGTCTCTGCAGAGGTCGTGTTATCTTCTCCCGGAGCTCACCTTCTGGTTCTGTCTTCTGGGGCTGGGATATGATGCCTGGTGTCCATGCCTGAGGCCCAAGCCTGTGCCACTGCCTGAGCCCAGGCCTGAGCCCAGGCCCACCCAGGCCCAAGCCCAGGCCCACCCAGGGACGCCAAAATCTCGGATCCCCCGGGCTTGCTGGCCTTCTGAGATTGCGGATAAAGTCCTTTTTCCCAAGCCCCGTTGCCAGATTAGAGAGTCAGGATGTGTCGGTTTCTTTATTAACATTGTTTATTCTTCCTTATCTGTATACATTCCTTCTCAGCCAGTGTGGATGCTACCTACACTGCTGTCCAAGGCTAACTGCTAACTGCTAACTGCGCCACTCAAGGGCGGTCGTTATCTCTTATACTAATTGTTACGTGCCTCTTGTTTTCAATATTGTGCCAATACCCATCACCTTTATTGAACAGTGTATTTCTACTCTAAACCAATCGAAAAGTGCCACCACCACAGCAGAAGATGGAGAGCAAGAAGAAGAAGAAGCAGAAGGACAGGGACACGTCCAAATTCCTCCATCTTGCCTTCTTGAACCTCCATTAAACCCCAAAATTCTACATCTACACCCGGTGATAAATTAATACTATTCTAATCAAACTCTCGTGGCTTGTCTCTGGACCCATTGCCAGGGTCTCAGATCACCCAGGGCACCCAGAGGGATGTCCTGGGTTCCGACACATAGCTTGTCATCCTTTTGCCATTTTTCATAAAGCTGCTCTTATCTGTAAAAAGCTTCCAATCTGGACTTTTTAGGGACACGTCTTTTAGGTCAGATTGGATGAAATAGACTTCTTTAATTGTCTGTAAACAGTTATGTTTAGGCTTATTGTCAATTAAGGTGGAGGACAAAAACATGGCAGGGTTAACAAGAGAAGTTGTTTTCATGGTAACATCATCTTGTTCTAATAATAGTGCTTGATATTTAAGTATTCGGTTACTAGATAGCTAATGCCTCCTCTTTTGTTCTAGTATAGCTGCTATGGCATGGGGTACATATACTACAGTGTGTCGCCCAAGGGTGAGTTTTGGGGTTTCTTGGATCAGGAGGACAGTGGCTGCCACAGCCTTCAGGCATTCTGGCCAGCCCTGGGCAACATTGTCTAGTTGTTTGGAAAAGTAGGCCACAGCCCTCCGTTGGTTCCCGAGGTGCTGTGCTAGTATTTCTAAAGCTATATTTAGTCTTTCATATGTAAAAAGTTTAAAAGGCTTAGTTAAGTCTGGTAGTCCTAGTGCTGGAGCTGACATTAGAGAGTATTTCAGCTGTTTAAAAGCTGCTCTGGTGTTTTCAGTCCATATGATAATTCTTTTTTTGGCTGCTTTTAATGCTCCATATAGGGGTTTTGCTAGCAGTTCATAATTGGCTATCTATAAATGACACTAACTTACCATTCCTTGGACAGCTTGCATCTCTCTCACAGGATGGGGCTCTGGGAGTCAACAGATGTTTTTCTTTCATTCTTTGCTGAGCTGTCAGTGTCCACAGAAGATCTTAAGCTCCAAGTAAATGACTGCTTCTTTGGCAATCTGTGCATCGTCCTTAGAAATTTTGTATTCGCTTAGTCCTAAGAAGTTTAATAAACTTACGGTAAGTCATATACAATCATTTCTAGTTCTGGTTGCAATCAGGATGTCATCCACATATTGAAGAATAACTCTTTGGCTTCTGTTTTCTTCAGTCCTCTAATTCCTTTGCTAGCTGGTTTCTAAATACTGTTAGGCTGTTGTGGAAACTTTGGGGTAAAATTGTCTAAGTGAGCTGAGTTTTCTTCTTTGTCTCGGGATTTTCTTACTTAAAAGCAAAGAGTTCCTGGCTGTTTTTATGCACAGGAATGCAGAAAAAGGCATCTTTCAGGTTTTTAACAGTAAACTACCTTAATTTGTGTGTTAGTGTGGTCAAAAGGGTGTAGGGATTGGCTACCACTGGGTGTATGTCTGGTAATTTTGTTAATTGCTCTTGAATATTGTACTAATCGATAACTCTTGCTGTCTGCTTTCTTAACAGCTAAAATTGGGGTGTTGAACTTGGACTCACATTCTACTAATAAACCATGTTGCAGGAATTTTCTAATTACAAGTGCAAGTCCCTTGCGGTTCTCTAATTTTAAAGGATATTGTTTTTGTCTTACTGATGTGGGTCTTGGTTTGAGTGCAATACCCACTGGGTCTGCTCGTTTGGATCTTCCTGGGATATCACTGGCCTATACTATTGGATTTACTTTATTTCTAACTTCAGGAGGTGTAGCGGCACGTTTTCTGTTTTTTATTTATTGTTAATATTAACTGAGTTCTGTAATGGTTTAGTCCATGTTCCCCCCATCCCTTTCCCTCTAATGGTTTGTCCCTGCACTTGTTTGTGCAGCCACCTGCTGCTGTCAATCATTTGTAACTCCCTTCCCAGTGCCTGTCCATCTCCAGGAAGGACTCTCCCCTCTTTCTGGAAAGATCGGGAGAAGTCAGTCCCTGATTGGAACAGGCTGGGAAATCCCCCACCCCTCATTTTCGATTCGTTGTCTGTGTGCCATCCCCTTTTCCCGATTGGTTACCCATCTTGTGTCCACCCCTTTCTCTGATCCCTTATAATCACTTACCCCACCCCCCCTTCCTCACTTCGTGGTTCGTCATCATGCTGAGCAGGTGCAGAGGGACAATAAAAGCCAACATGTAGCACAGCCACAAAGTCTCCTTTTCCTGCCTTCATCGTAGCCTCATCAACAGCACTCGTGTAGCTAGCTGAACCCACCGGAGGGTGGTTGCCGGTCCGTCCTGCAACTGCCTAACTTAGCTGAAACGTTTCCCTGCCAGGGCAGCCGGGACTAGCTGGGAAGCCGTTTTCCAGCAGGAAGAGGGAAATCAATTCAAGGAGGGATTTCACTAGTTTTTTCCTGTATAAATAGTGCAGCAACTGGGACAAATTTAGATTTAGGAATTAAAACTTGTGCACTCTTCCTCTTTTTAAATTTAATTTCTGTTTCCAATTTCTCTAGCAAGTCCCTCCTCAGCAATGGTTTAAGGGAGTTAGGCATATAAAGGAATTGATGGGTTACTTAGTGCTTTTCTAGCTTAAATTTTAAAGGTTGGAAGAAAGGCCGTGTTTTGGTTACCTTGGTAGCTTCAACAACATGTACAGTATTATGACTTAGTTTCCCTTTTAAGGCATTAAACACAGAATAAGTAGCTCCAGTATCTACCAGAAATTCAGTGTCCTCTTTCCCCAGCTTAGCTAAAACCAAAGGTTCTGAGAGGGAAGAAACTTTCGGTCCCTGTCACTCAGAACCTGAGTTACTTGAAGTTTGCACTACTGGAATTTGGGGAACTGAGGCTGGTTTTTTTTTTTTGGGTTTTTTTTCTGGAGAGTCCTTCTTTTAATGTCCTCACTTCTTGCAGTATGCACACTGGTCCTTCTCTGTAGAGGAAGTTTTCTTGGATGACTTTTCTTGAGTTGCTTTCTTACTAGGTTGACTTTTAACCTTTTTAGTTGAGCTTCTATCTCAAAACACCTTCTAGGTAACCTCTAGCAGTTTATCTATGTCTTGAACTCACTCTATCTTTTGCAGCTTTCTCCTTATATCATTTGAAGCTTGACCCATGAACAAAAGCACTAGATGTGCTTTGCCATCAGTTAATTCTGGATTTACATCTGTACGTTGGATGGCAATTTCTTTTAACTTGTTTAAAAAATCAGTGGGTGATTCATCATAATTTTGCTTTACTTTGTTAATCTTTGACTAATTTATAGTTTTAGGGACACTATGTTTTAACCTATATACCACTAGGCTTTGATATTGTTTTAACCTTGCCAATTGTTTTGGTATATTTGGATTCCATCCTGGATTTCCAAGGGGAAATATCTGTGGGACAGTGCCTTGGAGTAATCCATTTACAATGCTCGCCTCGACTGAGGTAATGATGGCTTTGTTCAGCATTCTTCTCTTAGTAGGGTTAAGTAATGTGTCTAACATAGAGTTCAAATCAGCCTAGTCAGGGTTTTGTGAGTTAATTGCCTGTTCCACTAACATTGCTACTTTATCTGGGTTCTCTTTATATTTCCCCAGACTAGTTTTCCACTTCTCTAACTCATTAAGGGAGTATGGAACTTTTACATACACCAGCCTCTGATTGCCAACAGCTTGCCTTAATGAAGCTTGTAAAACCGGTTCTGGTCTTTTTGCCTTGGTACTTTTGGCAATAGGACTACGTTTTCTGATGGCTTGTCTCGCTATTTTACTTCTCTTCCACCTGCCTAAGTGTCACGATCCGCTAATACACGTAGGGTCAAGATGGTTTGTGGCCTCAGAGTAGAAAGACACAGCAGAGGGACAACAACAGTTTACTTTTCAACAGTAGCATACTTTTATTGAGTGTACTCAACACAATATGCGATAGAGGGAGAGAAAAAGAGAGAGAGAGAGAAAAGAAGGGATTAGGATATAGCTACCCACAAGAAAGATGATATCCTCGCGGTGCACGCTGACCAATAGACACGTCTTCCTGTGGGGTGTACACGAAATGGGTATCTGTCCCTTGGGGACTTATAGTCCTTCCAAAGCGAGAGGGAGCAGGCCAAGAGGTGGGGAGAAATCGTACAATGTTCCCTAGAGAGAACAGTTTCGGGACAAACAGTTTGCAGCAGGTGAATTCCACTGTGACCGTCCATTGTTTCTGCACCAGGTTCCCATGGCAATGCATACCTATCTTTGGTCCAGTGAGCACACCTGCAGACAGAACTTGGCGAAACATCCCACCTCAGCCAGGCCAGAAAATCCTGTGTTGGGGTTACAGAGTTTCAGTAGTCCTTGGGATCTCAGAGCCCCCTATTCCTCCAAGTGTCTCGGTTTGTGTCCTTGGGGTTTCCTTGGTGACAGCCGTGAGGCAGATGAGGGATTTTTTGGACCGTCTCTTACACTAAGACAGCAATAATCTGCTTAATTTTATCTTCTTCTTCGGTATCTATCCTATCCTTTCCCTCGGAGCTGTCTGACTGTTGTTTCTGTTGTAGTATATAATCTGTTTTGCCTAGTCCCGATCACAGGAAGAGCCATACAGGATTTACTACCCTGCTGGTCCTGGGCTGTGTGCCTGCATGCCTCAATGACGTAATCTGAGGCAGCTCCCTGGTGTTCAAGGTTGCTATGGAAACTTATAGGCCTGAGAGCAGAGGAAGAACCACTCCTCCCATGGGAGGGTCTTTCTTCGCTCTTTTTATAGAAGGCTCTGCCCTCCGGCTCCTCCTCTAGGGGTGGTGCCGTGGGCTGCACACGCTGGCTGTCCCCTCCCCCCTCCTTCTTCACCAGCTGGGAGCCCACTAAGGGCACGCCCAATTCTGCCCCTCCTTTCTCGGATGGCTGTGGTACCGGCCTGGCCGGGGGGTGGCGATGGGAGAGAGGGGGTCGACTCAACCAGGGGCTGCAGTAGCAGCAGCCCCTCTGCTATGACTAGGGGCTGTGGCAGGAGCAGGGAGGCTGGCCCGATCAGGGGTGGCAGCAGTGGCTGCCAAAGCCCTTCTCCCCCTGCTTGCTGTGATGTTGGCGGTGACGGTGCCGGTGGGGGCAGGAGGTCGGGGGTTGAGGAGCCGGCACCATCAGAGGCGGCACCGGCTGGGGCGGGACTGGGGGTGGAGGGGCTTTGCCCAGACCTGGGCTTGGGCCCGCCCTCAGATCAGGGGCTTTGAGGTTGAACTCTGCCTCCTCCTTGGTTCTACATTAGCTATTCTATATTAACTTATAATTTTCTTTACTTTTCTCCTGGGTTTTTTTTAGACCAATATATACTCCTCTTTTTCTGGCTCTGGGTGACACAAGCTATTACTATAAAGAGCCTAGCATATTCTAATGTTGGTCTTCGCGTATGAGGGAGATTAAACTTTATATTAACTTCTTATCAAGACTCCCAAATTCAGACCAGATCTGGTTGTTATCTAGTTTATAAAACTGCTAGATTTTTCCTGAGAGTCTAATAAGTTTAGATTTAAAGAATAAGGAATCTCTCTCAGTTAAATTACCTTAATTTTTTAATACTAACCCCAGAGGACTATCTCTGGGGATATTATTATTACAATATTCGCAAGAAAATATACACCCCATATTTCAGTAATTATGAGTAAGAAAGTAACCCGGGAGAGAGAGAGAAAGCAAGAAAGCAAGGACAAGATTCGAACCCCTGCCCTCTGGAGCCATAGCGCAAGGGTCTAACTCCTTGTGCTAATGTTGGCTTCATGCCAACAGCACTACAATTTGAGCCTGCTTTTCAGAGATGTCTTCTCTTACTACCAGCGGAGGAGACAGAGCACTCCACTTGATCTTTCACTGACACTTAACTCAGCTGCTAAACAAAATACCCCTTTTATTCAGTTACGTGCCTCTGTCAGGTCCACGGAACTTGGATTCTTGGGCTCTGACACCTATTGGGCCACAGCTGGGGCCACTTCCCCCTCGGAGCGCCAGCAGGAGCTGGGTGTTCCTCTAGTCCGGGGGGAGTTTCTAGATGCCTCACTGTCCCTTTGTGGTCACCAGAAACTGATGCCTTGGGAAGGCTGACCTGAAACAGAGACCGGACAGAGCTAGATAATAAAGTTGGTATTTATTGAAAGGCCTCCAGGATCCACCTTGGGCAGGACAGGAGCCTGACCACAGCTACACCCAGGGTGGACTAAGAATGGTCACAAAATGGCTGACGAGATCTTACATTTTTATAGGTTTTGGTCCATTTGCATACTGGGGTTTAATTGTCTAATTACAGCTTCAGGTTGTGAAGTCTCATCCTTCTTGTTTTCTCTCTTCAGTCCGCCATTGTTTATGCTGTTAGGCTGAAAGTTTTCCTTGGTCCTCAGCAGGAAAAGGATTTGTCTTGTCTACCTACTCTGTGAAGAGAGCTTACTGACACTTAATATGAGGCTCAGAACTACATCCCTAGGCAGCACAGAATCTGAAAATATGAAAGCTAAAGCTTAAGGCATCAGTAGTTGCTCATGTACATGCTTCCTCAAGGTTTTCTTTTTTGAAGATGTTTACATTTTTGTCTCATGGGTACAGAATCAGTTCTCATGGTACAAGTCCCTTTTCTCACAGTTGCAAATTAGTTCCCACAGGAACAGGCTGATATGCAGGCTGATTCTCACGATTACAGGCTGATGTGCAGGCCTGAGCTATGATTTTACAAGGCCTTTCTTTTTTACGGTTTCACCTATATGCAACAAGTTATCAGTACTATCATCTGTTTGTTCCCTTGTCAGGAACTTTGCCACATCCTCACTGGTGCCAGATTGTCAGGAAGCATTGTTCTTCACATCTTCAGTATGTTTAACTTTGGGATTGATGAGTCAGGATGGTCTCAGCATTCTTCAACACCAAAAGCAGCATGATGTCCCTTTTCCATCCACCACTGATAACTTTTGCAAATAGGGTAAAATTCAAGCTGTTTTGTCTCCACTTGCACAGAACATCCTGCTACTGGATGCAATTGTGCATTGCTGGCTCATGTCCAGCCTCTCATCCACCAGCACCAAGTCCCTTCTCTGTAGAGCTGCTCTCAGTCTGTTCGTTCCCCCAGTCTGTATTGATACTGGGGGTTGCCCTGACACAGTTGCAGGATGTTGCATTTGGATTTATTGAACCTCATGAGGTTCCCATGTCCCTAAACAACACAACAGGAATAAACAATTTCAGGCTACCTTTATATCTACTTTATAAGTGTATTTACACAAAAAGCAACCACCAGTTAATCCCATAGTGTCCTGGGTTGGCAGGCAACTTCTACTCTATATCCTACATCGTGGGGCTCTGTTTTGTCTAGCGGTTGTTTCTCTTCCCCCTCGGTGAGGACTGTGGCTGATAGGCGGGTCCTCGCTGGGGCGGAGGGGGGGGGAAACGGCTTCGGGCTCTTTTACTTTCACTTTTGGCTAGCAGCTTGCTTGCTTTTCTCTGCTTGGCGTGCTTGCTACTATCGCCCTTCGTTTCTAGGTTTTTTCTCTTCCTTTTTTTTCTTTCCCCTTCCCGAAGATTAGGACCGGCTCTGGACTGACCTGACCTCGCCTGACCTGAGGAAGTTCGGGAATTTCCAGGGCTCGACACAGAAGATCTGCGCCTCTTCCCACACAGTATCTGTTTCCTTCTTTGTTTTTCCTTTTGTGTGGGGAGTGTTGTTAATAAAATAGGTTTTTCCACTTTCCCTCCAAGGAGTTTTTCTTCCCTCCCGAACCCAGGTCTGGGAGTGGGGGAGGGGTGGTGGAGGTTTGTCTTAGGGGTTCTCCCCCTAATCTGTTCCAAACCGGGACACATAGCCTGAGTCTCTGTAGTATAGAAGTCCATCTTTAATATTATTTCTCTCTTTTCACCCAATGAAGTGATGCCTGAAAGACAGGCTAGAAATAAAACCCCATAGATCGATGTCTATAGAGCAGGTATTTGTTTATTGCAGCACTGGAGGCAAAGGGGATTCCTCCCTTTCTTGGTTTGGGAAGACAGGTGTCTGCCAGGGAAAGCTGGAGTTTCCCTTGGAATGGAGAATGTAAACCCCCTCTCTCCAAATTATTATAATTTTTCAGTTAAGGGCTTTCAGGCAAAGATTTGGGAATAGGAATAACAGTTCTTTACTAGGAATATAAAAAATACAAATGTAGTAGTACAAAAAACCCAAGCAAACAAACAAAAATCCTAGAAACACTAACAGAGTCAGAATACAACCTGACAACCTGTTGGTCAGGGTATTGGAAGCAGTCCAAAATAAATCCTCCTGGAGTGGCAGATGTGGTTCTGTTGGAGTAGAGATGATCCTGTAGCAAGGGTCCAGTGATGGCGAGATGGGTCCAGTCTTCCTCTGGGAATCCAGTGGAAAACAGGCTGCCTTGGTGTTTCTGAGTCTCAGTTTTTATCTACATAGGAACAGTTGGCTCCTTCCACAGAGTGGAGCATCTCACAATGGGATGATGTAATTGTATCAGTCATGTGGTAAGCCTTAATGCCCTATTAACAGAAGGCACCTGCCCCCTTCCCCCTGGAGTTATGAGGAATTGGTTATACAAGAGAGAAAGAAAAAACACCTTCCCAACCAGTTTCAACAGATGGGAAATAGAATACACATTTTTAGTTACATATTGCAACCCAAGACACTCCTCCTAACTCACCCAACTTTGTCAAGTGCTGTAGTATATTTATACAGTAAATATTGCTTAGTGTTACTATGTCATTATAACATCATCATATACATGCCGGAACTAATTTACATAGTATGATCTCACGGTTATTAGATAGTTCATTTGCACTGTGCTTGTGCCTCCTCAATTCGGAGGTCGTCGGGGTCTTTGATGAAGGCTTCCGAAATCTTCTTCGCAACTGAACTTTTCAACTTTGTCTTCGGAGCATGTGCAGTTATGGTGTTCCTTGGTCTGTCTGGTACTAATCTGTCTAAATTCTTTGTTTTGTGGCTAATTGGCTTTACATTTGCCAGTTTCTCATTAGTACTATACTTATCTATCTCTGAAACTATCCACCTGGTGAGGGTTTTTTCTTTGTTTTTGGTCTGTTCAGCATTAAGCTGTCGGAACCCAGGACATCTCTCTAGCTGCCCTGGGTAATCCAAAACCCTGGCAAGGGGTCCTGAGACCCTGGCACAAAGTAAAAAAATACTAGTGCCTTCGATTTTAGCCCATGGGAGCGGTTACCAACCTTATATGAAGAATTACAAACCACAAGAGTTTAATTAGAGTAATAATTAGCTTATCACCAGGTGATAATGTAGAACTTTTGGGGTTCATAAAGGAGGTTCAAGGAGGCAAGATGGAGGGATCGGGTGTGTCCCTGTCCTTCTCCTTCTTCTTGTCCTCCATCTTCTGCTGGGGTGGTGGCACTCTTGGATTAGTTTAGTATAGAGATACACTGTCTAACATAGGTGATAGGTATTGGTATGCTATTATAAACATAGTTCACGTAATATTTAGTATAAAAGATTATGACTACCCTCTGGGTGGTCAGTTGACGACGATCCAGCACTGTAGCTAGCACCCTAGCTGGGTGAGAACTAAATGTACCAGATAAGAAATAACAAACAACCTTGAGGACCTACACAGATGCATCCTGACTCTCTCTTCTGGCACCGGGGCTTGGGAGAAGGACTTTTGACAACATTCTGGGGGTTATCAGCCCAAGAACCGAGATTTGGCGTCCCTGGGTGGGCACAGGTGTAAGTTTAGTCTCAGGCACGGACACCAGGCATCACATCCCAGCCCCAGAAGACACAGAACCAGAAGGTGAGCCCTGGGAGAAGACAGCTCAACCTCTGCCGAGACATTTATCTCAAATTCAACCTGGACAGAAGGAATCTCAAGGCGCCTGAGGTTCCCTCACCTGAGATCTGCGGGCCAGTGACCAGGACAACCTCCAGATCGACTCTGAGAGTGGCAGAGCCTGATTTCTTGGCTTTTGGTAAGACCGGTCAAGATCTAGAATATGGGAGGGTCTATCTCCCAGGAACAACTTCATATCTTGTCTGCTCTACAGAGCGTGATGGCTACACACCCTGTAGCAATTTCTGAAAAGGAATTAAGGGCCCTTTTGTTGTGGGTGCGGTGTATTTATCCACACTCAGAATCTCATCTGTTGTTTGAGCCAGGGTTTTAGCAAGAGATCAACAGACACCTTTATCACTCAGCAACTATGAGAGATAAAATGGCCATGAAGCTTTTGGCTCCGGCCAGAGTAATGCTAGCTAGAGGCAATTTCGCGAAATAATGGGGAGAAAACACGTTCCGCACAGCTTAGCGGAGGGGGGGAGATAGGTCCCCGAACCACTCGCCAACAGGGGGTGGGACTAGCTACTTGCCAGCAGCAGGTAGCAGAAACTGCTACCCAAGCAGGGAGGAGGGAATTGCCACCATTCTCAAGAGACCCACAAAGCCCATCACCAGTCCCAGGAAAACTCAAGCTCATGGTTCATCCAAGCGAGCTGGAAGACATGGATTTTGCCTTTTTTGAGGCTTGTCTTCCAAGCTTGCCGTTGCAGGGAGAGACGTGGAGCTCCACTCCGACTCCGCCTCCCGCACAGGGCCCGGAATATGGCCTGGAGAGTGAAAGTGCTGCTCCATTCCTGTCTTCCCACACGGAGACGGAGATAGAGCTGTGGGGGGAGGGGGCGGAGGCGGCGCCAGGAGAAAACAGGACCTGGGGAGGGAATGTTTTTCGGCACACATCATGATACTGCGGGAAGCGAGGTGGTCATAGTAGGCAGCGACCAATTGCGAGCTATGCGCACGGCGGCGTGTCGCGACTGTGCGACAGAGACAGCACCGGCGGTGGTGGGTGGCAACTGTGTGGCAGAGACAGCGCCGGTGGCAGGGGGCGCAGCGGCGGCAGCAGATCGCGGTGGAGGGGCGCGGGTTGATGACGCAAGTCACGGAGGGCGAAGTGAAGGGGACGTTACCTCGTCAGGCAGGCACAAGCGCAGCGTGGGTTCCAGCGCAGCAGACGCCACATATGCCAGGCGCAGGCACAGGATGGGAAAAAGCGGGCGGGGCAGGCCACAGGCGTGATCAAAGCGGCGTGGCTCTCGGCCGCGGGGCGGGAGGGGGCGTTCCCTCAGACTCAGCTGCGGCGGGGCAGCCAGAGGCGGGGTGGGGCCAAGACGGAGGCGTTCTTTTCCACACCCCTGTGATGACGCAAGCAGAGACGGGGCGTGGTCAGGGCAGAGATTTCCCTCAAGGCACCGCCCTCCCGCAGCAGCCAGCACACAGCCAGCCCACACCCACCAGCGCCGAGGGGGGATGGACTGGTGTTCGTCCAGAAACTGGAAAGCCTCAGCAAGCTCAAGCTGAGGCGGAAAATCTTTTACAAATGCTAAATGAAGCAATTAAAGATTTATCAGAGACACAAATCCCTGATGCAGATGAGGACTTGTCTCAGTTAGGTGCGGCATGCTCTATGCCACGTCCAGCCGGCGGAGAAACAGCGTCACCTAGTGGTGGAACTGCAACATTGCCACATTATTTTTCAATTTCCTACAAAACGAGAACCAGTTTTAAAGACCCAGTTCCAGTGCAACATCAAAAACCCAGTCAGCATCAGGCCAAGTTTCTACCAACTCCTGAGGATCATGGAGCTCCAGATATTCCTGCTGAAGGGCAGCAACAGGATGACACGGTACACATCACAGCATCAGAGGGCATTTCAGTTCTGACAATCCCTAAACCAGGAGTTGCTGGTTCCTCAAGTCAGGAACAGACAATTTTAATACCAAAAGATGATATGAAACAACTTCTCCTACAATATATAGGCAAAGCCCTGGAATCACATCCAGATTTATGGGCCCAATTTCCTCATGATTTTCCTTCAACATCTGCAAACACTTCGTTTAGGCCGAGGCTGCCTGATGGGTTTCCATCGTCACAAGGTTTGCGTGTCGCACAAGGATCCCAAATTGCCATTCCTCATCCAGGAAGGGGAGAAATGCAGAGGATGCCAATTCTCTTTGGGAGAGAAGCATCAGCACCACAGCAAGGTGAGGAAGTACCACAGACACCAGCAAGTTCCATGATGGGAGAAGTTGAAGCATGGCATCTGACACAGCAATTAGCTCCATTTTACAGACCAATTTCTACAGAGCCATCAGCACATGAAGCACAAGCATCTGCAATGACAGACTGGACAGAAATTAAAAAGAAAGTTTTAAAGGAAAAAGATTTTCGAATGACTGGTACGAGAGGCATTGCAATGCCAGTGAACTATGATGCACAGGGACAAAATGCAAGATGGGAACAGTTAGATCATGAGGTGATCAAGGATTTAATCACCGCAATTAGAGACAATGGATTGAGATCTCCGTATTTCAGCTTTTAAAAGGGACATTTAACATATACGACTGTTGGGGGTTAGGTTTGTTTCTTGTTTTGATTTGTTTGGGTTTTTTTTAACCTATAGAATTTTTTCCCAAGAGTTGCTAGGCAACTAACTACTGGGTACTTATTGATACTCAGGTGGGACAAAAGGATGGAGCATAGCACTTGGCTACACTCTTTCTTTTGTCTACGGGAGTTTCTCTCAGAGGGGGAAGGTAATGCGAGGTTTTGGGGGCAGGAAAAAGACGGGGCTGGGGGCAGCTTTGCTCTCTTGCTCTTGGCATCGGAGAGAAGACGGTCAGGCTGCTGCTTGCTGTGGGAGGAGTTTTCACTGGCACCACCAGGTCCGATCCTGAGGAAAGTTACCATCATTCTGCTTGTGTGCCCAGGAAATCCTGAGCTCTCCTCCTGCTGCCCTGCTGGAGCTGGCCTGGCCCTGTCCCACTGCTGCTGCTTTCTCAGCACTGCTTTGAGGTTTTTCTGCTATGCCACAGCCCTGCACTACCCTGTCCTGCCAGGACATCCCTGCCCTTCCAGTGACCACCGACAGAGCTCCGGATATATCTGATCCACCAGCCCGGGATCCCTCACTGTTCCAGCTTGGTGCTTTTCGGAGTCCCAAGAGATCAGACTGCCCCGGGTTTTGTGAAACAAAGCCACCCTCAAAGTCCCTGGTTCTGTTTGCTATTAATGCTGTAATTGTTGTTGTTTGTTTGCCTTGTTATACATATTAGTAAAGAACTGTTATTCCTATCCCTATATCTCTGCCTGAAAGCTGTTTTAATTTTTCTAAATTATAATAATTTGGGGGGAGGGGATTTGAATTATCCATTCCAAGAGAGGCCCTGCCCCTCTTTAGCAGATACCTGTCTTTTCAAAACCTAGATAACGACCTAATACCCTACGATCTTAGATCCATTGCCTCGATGATTCCCACAGATGCACAGGTCCTCATATGGGATGTGTGATGGAGGAGAGCCCTCGGAGACCTGAGAACCAGATATCAAGAGGGACCGAATGCAGCCCTCACCGTGGCACAGATTGCAGGTGATCCCCCAAATGATGACCCAGTTTGGCAGGCAAGAGATATACCACAAGAGGTACTGAGGGACATCAAAGAAGCAGCACAAAAAGCAATCATGCAAATTCCACCAGTGGGAGTTCCAGAAACCATTTACACAGACATCAAACAAGGCCCTTCGGAACCATATTCTTCGTTCATCGATCGCCTAACACAAGCAGTGGACAGACAGGTGAACGATAAAGGAGTCAAGCCACAATTACTCCGAAGCCTTGCATTTGCAAATGCCAATGCAGAATGCAAGTGGATCATTAACGCACTGCCAGGCCAACCTACTCTGGCAGAGATGGCGGAGGCGTGCAGCAAGGTAGGAACACCACAGCACGTGGCATCTATCTGGGGAGAGCAATTTGAGAAAATCATTAAAGCACAGAATGAGAACTTTAAAGAAGCTCTTGCAGCGATGCAAAAGAGCAACTCCCCAGGAGCAAAGGTGAAGAAATTTGTGGAAGGAATATGTTGCAAATGCAGTCAGCATGGACACCTCAAAAGGAACTGTCCAAAACTTGCAAAGACTGGAAAATCTCCAGATGTCTGCCCAAGATGCAGGAGAGGAAAACACCTTGCAAGCGAGTGTCGCTCACAGACAGACGTAGATGGAAGACCTATACCGCTGTTGATAAACTCAAAAAAGAGCGCAAATCACCACCATGCAACAACACAAGTGATGGCGATGACACAAAATCAGACCCCACAAACAGGACAATCGTTGAGGAGTGCCAGTCAGATTCCTTCAGCAGAGCTATCTGTAGGATCCCCAGCGACCCAGAGTTGTTGCCACCGGGAGCACAGTGCAGTTTGGCAGCTTCCAAAGTAGTATGTTTTATGGATGAAAATCACGCAGTGATACCCACAGGTGTCACTTGAGCGTCCCGGAAAAGACAGGACTTTTTAATCATTGGTAAAGACAGAAGCAGCATTTTAGGACTTATCATATATCCTACAATCGTTTCAGCCGACCGCAACGAGGAGTTGACAGTTTTGGCCAAACCTCTTCAGCCACCACTGATTGTTCCAGAGAACACCCCAACAGCAAGAGCTATTGCTCTATCATCCCACACAGAGGAACAGGTCATACCAGTGTTCGACAAACAGAACTTTCCTTCTGGTGAGCACATGGAAGTTCCCGCTTCTTGGGTGAAGTGCCTAAGTCGAGATCGGCCCATAACCACTTGCCAATTGACCTGTGGTGAAAAATCAATCATTATCGAGGGGATGCTTGACACAGGGGCAGATGTCACCGTTCTCTTGTACGTCTTTTGGCCCCGAGAATGAAACCTGATCGCACCCCTGGGTTCTCTCTCAGGCTTAGAGGAAAGTTTCATATGTCTGCAGAGCGAAAACGCAATTGTTGTCTCAGAACCGGGGGAAAGACAGCTGTCGTACGTCCTTTCATTGTGCAGAAGCCCATCACTGTCTGGGGAAAAGACCTTTTAGCACAATGGGGCGTGAAATCAGAAGTGGATTTTTAGTGGGGGTCACTGCAGCACTCACCACTCTAAGGTTAACTTAGAAAACAGTTAATCCCATCTGGGTGGATCAGTGGCCCCTTCAATGGAAAAAATTGAGTGCTTTGAAGAAGCAAGTTAAAGAACAGCTGCAAAAGGACACATCAAACCAACAAGAAACTGAGTCATGATACTGTACAGGTGGTTGGGGCCACTGGGGTAACTGAAACATGGCCTTTCTTTCAACCTTTAAAATTTAAGCTAGAGAAGCACTGGGTAACCCATCAATTTCTTTATATGCCTAACTCCCCCAAACCATTGCCGGGGAGGGATTTGTTGGAGAAATTAGAAGTAGAAATCAAATTCAAAAAAAAAAAAGGGAGTACAGATTGTAATTCCTGAATCTAAATTTGTGCAAGTTGCTGCACTTTTTGTACATGAAAAATGTGATGAAATCCCTGCTGAAGTTGAAAATGTGGTAAATCCCATAGTATGGGCCAGTGATATCCCAAGAACATCCAAATGAGCAAAACCAGTGAGTATAGCACTTAAACCAGGAGCCACACCGGTAAGGCAAAAACAATACCCTTTGAAAGCCGCAAGGGGTTGGCACCTGTAATTGAAAAATTCCTGCAACATGGTCTATTAGTACCATGTGAGTCCAAGTTCAACACCCCAATTTTAGCTGTTAAGAAAGCAGACAGTAAGAGTTATCGATTAGTACAAGATTTACGAGCAATTAACAAAATTACTGAAGACATACTCCCAGTAGTTGCCAATTCCTACACCCTTTTGACTACACTGACAGACAAATTAAAGTAGTTTTCAGTTGTAGATCTGAAGGATGCCTTTTTCTGCATTCCTGTGCATAAAAGCAGCCAGGAGCTCTTTGCTTTTGAAAGGCAACATCCTGAGACAGGCAGGAAAACTCAGCTCACTTGGACAGTTCTCCCCCAAGGGTTCCACAACATACCCACATGTCCTAGGTTGGCAGGCAATTTCTGCTCTATATCCTACATCGTGGGCCTCTATTGTGTCTAGCGGTTGTTTCTCTTCCCCCTCGGCGAAGACTGTGGCTGATAGGCGGCCCTCGCTGGGGGGGGGGGGGGAAACGGCTGCGGGCTCCTTTACTTTCACTTTTGGCTTGCGGCTTGCTCTGCTTGGCGTGCTTGCTGTTTTGCTCGCTACTCTCACTATTCTTTGCTAGGTTTTTTTTCTCTTCCTTTTTTCTTTCCCCTTCCCAAAGATTAGGACCGGCTCTGGACTGACCTGACCTCGCCTGACCTGAGGAAGTTCGGGAATTTCCAGGGCTTGACACAGAAGATCTGCGCCTCTTCCCACACAGTATCTGTTTCCTTCTTTTTTTCCTTTTGTGTGGGGAGTGTTGTTAATAAAATAGGTTTTTCCACTTTCCCTCCAAGGAGTTTTTCTTCCCTCCCGAACCCAGGTCTGGGAGTGGGGGAGGGGTGGTGGAGGTTTGTCTTAGGGGTTCTCCCCCTAATCTGTTTCAAACCGGGACACCACAATATTTGGAAACCAGCTGGCAAAGGAATTAGAAGACTGCAGAAGACAAGAGCCTGAGCCAGGAGGAGTTATTCTTCAATATGTAGATAACATCCTGATTGCAACCAAAACTAAGGACGATTGCATATGCCTTACCGTAAGTTTATTAAACTTCTTAGGACTGAGTGGGTACAAAGTTTCTAAGAACAAAGCACAGATCGCTAAAGAAGCAGTAGTTTACTTAAAGCTTGAAATCTTCCGTGGACACCGACAGCTCAGCAAAGAACAGAAGGAAGCCATCTGCCGACTCCCTGAGCCCCATACTGTGAGAGAGATGCAAGCTGTCCTGGGAATGGTAGGCTGGTGCCATTTGTGGATAGCCAATTATAGACTGCTAGTAAAACCCCTGTATAGAGCATTAAAAATAGCCGAAAAAGGAATGATCATATGGACTGAAAGCACTAGAGCAGCATTTAAACAGCTGAAACACTCCCTAATGTCAGCCCCAGCACTAGAGCTACCAGACTTGACTAAGCCTTTTGAACTTTATACATATGAGAGACAGAATATGGCATTGGGGGTATTAGCGCAACGCCTTGGGAATCAACGGAGGGCTGTGGCCTATTTTTCCAAACAGCTGGACAGTGTTGCCCAGGGCTGGCCAAGATGCCTGAAGGCTGTAGCAGCTACTGTCCTCCTGATCCAGGAAGCTCGAGAGCTCACCCTGGGACGACGCGTGGTAGTATATGTGCCCCATGCTGTAGCAGCGGTACTAGAGGAAAAGGCAGGACATTGGCTATCCAGTAACTGAATGCTTAAATATCAAGCACTGCTATTAGAGCAAGATGATGTTACCCTGAAAACAACTTCTGTTGCTAATCCTGCCATGTTTCTGTCTTCCACCCTGATTGACAATGAACCTGAACATGACTGTTTGCAATCAATTGAAGAAGTCTATTCCAGCCGACTTGATCTGAAAAATGTGCCCCTGGAAAACCCCGATTGGGAGCTTTTTACAGATAAGAGCAGCTTTATGAAAAATGGGAAAACGATGACAAGTTTTGCAGTCACCATGCAGGATAAGGTGATCGAGGCAAAGGCCCTGCCAGCAGATGTGTCATCACAGAAAGCCGAAATGACAGCGCTAACTGTAGCGGCGCGTTTTATACCTTTTTATTTATTGTTAATATTAATAAGTTCTGTAATGGTTTGTCCCAAGCTCCCCCCATTCCTTGCTGTGATCACAGTTGGTCTATCCCTTCCAGAACCTACTGTTTCCCTGACAACCCTCCTGCCTATCAACTGTCCCCTCCCCACCAGAGCCTGTCTGTCTTTCAGGAGGCCTCTCCCCCTTCTGGAAAGGTCTGAGAGGTTTGGCCCCTGATTGGGACAGGTTCTGGAAATCCCCTACTCCTTCCCAGGGATTGGACCATTGTGCATCACCCCACCCCCCAACTCCTCCCCTGGTTTTGTGCTATTGGCCAGTTGCTTTGAACACACCCCCAAACCCCTGTGACTTTTGAACCTCTGCACACCGGGAACGTGCGTCTCTCTGGGGCACGTTCTACCCTGAATAAACCCGTTCCTGTTGCACCCCAGAGAGAGTCTCCTTCTCCTCCTTCGCCGAAGCTGCGTTCTCACCAACACCGACTGCTCGTGAGCCAAGGACCCACCGGGTGGGCTCCTGCGGATCCGCTCCGCGGGGCCCTACCGAAGCTGAGCACGCTTCCTGCCAGGGCTGCCGGGCAAGGCTGGAAACCGCGGTACTGCGGTCCAGAGGAAGCGTGGACGCAGCTAAAGAAAGCCCTAGACCTGCGCGAAGGGTAAATAAAAGGTAAATATCTAGACCAACTCTAAGTATGCATTTAGTGTTGTCCACGCCCATGGAGCCATCTGGAAAGAGAGAGGACTTCTGAATGCTCAAGGTAATCAGATCAAACATGCTGAACAAATACTTGCCCTCTTAGAGAGCATTAAAAATCCCGCAGAAGTAGCTATCATGCATTGTAGAAGCCACCAGAAAGAGAAAACCACTCCAGAATTAAGAAACCGCCTTGCTGATAAAGCGGCAAGAGGGGTGGCAGAAAAAAGCATTCTAGCCATAATCCCACAAAAAGAGATTGATTTATCAAAGTTCACCCCAAGATACGACCAAGCAGACCACAAGCTAATCAAATTTCTTAAAGCTGAGATCACAGAGAGCGGGTGAGCCGTTACACCAGCAAATCAGGTTGTAGTCTCACCCCTGATCCTGTGAGAATTGGCTCAAAAAGAGCATGAAAAAACACATTTTGAGATCGAAAACCGTCTGAAACATCTGAAAAAGGCAGTAATAGGAAAGGGAATGACTGATATTATACAGTCAGCAGATAGCCAGAAGCTTACCCCTGTCGCACTAACACAGCCAAAGAAGTAGTGAAAGTTTTGCTCAACCACATAATTCCACAGTTCTGGGTTCCCTTGAGAATATCATCAGATAAGAGACCACACTTTGTTGAAACAGTAGTTAAAGAAGTTAGCCAGATTTTAAGAACAGCTAACAATAATAAATTTCTGACCATGATAAAAGTCTTATAATCCACTAACAGTAAACATATATAATAACAGATAAATATCCAACAACAATAATAAACACCAGTAATCGACTTTTAAGAGTAGTAGTGTCCAGTTAAGTATTATACTGAGGAGAATAATGATTATCATGTGCAGTTCTACAGACACAAAGGAGAAATCATTTAAGGCATGGTTTTATCTGGATCAGTCTCTGTATTCACAGTTGTTTCGGGGGCAGAAGCTTCCTTAACTCTAGAATAGTGAACCCAGGGTCCTTTGCCGGCAAGTTTGACTGCAGTGGGAGTGGTCAGCAGGACTTGGAACGGTCCTCTCCATCTGGCTTGTAGAGGATCACTGTCCCACCATTTAACATAGACCCAGTCTCCAGGCTGAAAGGGATATGCAGGCGTGTCGAGCCCTATGGGTCTGGACAGCACGGTGTAAGCCTGGAGCTTCTGCAAAGTAGAACTTAAAGCCATTAGATATCTCTGTAAATCAAGTTTCCCTCTCATGTGAATCTCACCTGGAATATGTGGGATCTGATATGGTCTGCCATATAGTATTTCATAAGGACTGATATTATCCCTCCGCCTTGGTTGTATGCGAATTGTCAGTAAAGCTATGGGCAACGCTTGAACCCATGTCAGAGGTTTCTTGACAAATCCTGCTAATTTGCGTTTTGAGTGTCCCATTCATACGTTCAACTCTACCACTGGCTTGGGGTCTATAGGGTGTATGCAGATCCCAAGTAATTCCTAAAATCCAGCTAACCTCCTTAGCCACTGTTGCAACAAAGTGTGGTCCCCTATCTGATGATATTCCCAAGAGAACCCAGAGCTGTGGAATTATGTGGTTGAGCAAAACTTTCACCACTTCCTTGGCTGTGTTAGTGCGACAGGGGTAAGCTTCTGGCCATCCGCTGAAGGTGTCAACCAGCACCAGTGTGTACCTATATCCCTCCCAAAGTGGTAACTCCGCAAAATCTACTTGCTAGTAATCTCCAGGAAGATCTCCTGCCTTTGTTACTCTTAATACAACATTTTTCCTTGTGTCTGGCTTATTTTTGCAGCAGATTTCGCACTTGCTCACAACTGACTGTATAATATCAGTCATTCCCTTTCCTATTACTGCCTTTTTCAGATGTTTCAGACGGTTTTCGATCTCAAAATGTGTTTTTTCATGCTCGTTTTGAGCCAATTCTCACAGGATCAGGGGTGAGACTACAACCTGATTTGCTGGTGTAACGGCTCACCCGCTCTCTGTGATCTCAGCTTTAAGAAATTTGATTAGCTTGTGGTCTGCTTGGTCGTATCTTGGGGTGAACTTTGATAAATCAATCTCTTTTTGTGGGATTATGGCTAGAATGCTTTTTTCTGCCACCCCTCTTGCCGCTTTATCAGCAAGGCGGTTTCTTAATTCTGGAGTGGTTTTCTCTTTCTGGTGGCTTCTACAATGCATGATAGCTACTTCTGCGGGTTTTTTAATGCTCTCTAAGAGGGCAAGTATTTGTTCAGCATGTTTGATCTGATTACCTTGAGCATTCAGAAGTCCTCTCTCTTTCCAGATGGCTCCATGGGCGTGGACAACACTAAATGCATACTTAGAGTTGGTCTAGATATTTACCTTTTATTTACCCTTCGCGCAGGTCTAGGGCTTTCGTTAGCGCTGTCATTTCGGCTTTCTGTGATGACACATCTGCTGGCAGGGCCTTTGCCTCGATCACCTTATCCTGCATGGTGACTGCATAACTTGTCATCGTTTTCCCATTTTTCATAAAGCTGCTCTTATCTGTAAAAAGCTCCCAATCGGGGTTTTCCAGGGGCACATTTTTCAGATCAAGTCGGCTGGAATAGACTTCTTCAATTGATTGCAAACAGTCATGTTCAGGTTCATTGTCAATCAGGGTGGAAGACAGAAACATGGCAGGATTAGCAACAGAAGTTGTTTTCAGGGTAACATCATCTTGCTCTAATAGCAGTGCTTGATATTTAAGCATTCAGTTACTGGATAGCCAATGTCCTGCCTTTTCCTCTAGTACAGCTGCTACAGCATGGGGCACATATACTACCACGCGTCGTCCCAGGGTGAGCTCTCGAGCTTCCTGGATCAGGAGGACAGTAGCTGCTACAGCCTTCAGGCATCTTGGCCAGCCCTGGGCAACACTGTCCAGCTGTTTGGAAAAATAGGCCACAGCCCTCCGTTGATTCCCAAGGCGTTGCGCTAATACCCCCAATGCCATATTCTGTCTCTCATATGTATAAAGTTCAAAAGGCTTAGTCAAGTCTGGTAGCTCTAGTGCTGGGGCTGACATTAGGGAGTGTTTCAGCTGTTTAAATGCTGCTCTAGTGCTTTCAGTCCATATGATCATTCCTTTTTCGGCTATTTTTAATGCTCTATACAGGGGTTTTACTAGCAGTCTATAATTGGCTATCCACAAATGGCACCAGCCTACCATTCCCAGGACAGCTTGCATCTCTCTCACAGTATGGGGCTCAGGGAGTCGGCAGATGGCTTCCTTCTGTTCTTTGCTGAGCTGTCGGTGTCCACGGAAGATTTCAAGCTTTAAGTAAACTACTGCTTCTTTAGCGATCTGTGCTTTGTTCTTAGAAACTTTGTACCCACTCAGTCCTAAGAAGTTTAATAAACTTACGGTAAGGCATATGCAATCGTCCTTAGTTTTGGTTGCAATCAGGATGTTATCTACATATTGAAGAATAACTCCTCCTGGCTCAGGCTCTTGTCTTCTGCAGTCTTCTAATTCCTTTGCCAGCTGGTTTCCAAATATTGTGGTGTCCCGGTTTGAAACAGATTAGGGGGAGAACCCCTAAGACAAACCTCCACCACCCCTCCCCCACTCCCAGACCTGGGTTCGGGAGGGAAGAAAAACTCCTTGGAGGGAAAGTGGAAAAACCTATTTTATTAACAACACTCCCCACACAAAAGGAAAAAAAGAAGGAAACAGATACTGTGTGGGAAGAGGCGCAGATCTTCTGTGTCAAGCCCTGGAAATTCCCGAACTTCCTCAGGTCAGGCGAGGTCAGGTCAGTCCAGAGCCGGTCCTAATCTTCGGGAAGGGGAAAGAAAAAAGGAAGAGAAAAAAAACCTAGCAAAGAATAGTGAGAGTAGCGAGCAAAACAGCAAGCACGCCAAGCAGAGCAAGCCGCAAGCCAAAAGTGAAAGTAAAGGAGCCCGCAGCCGTTTCCCCCCCCCCCCCAGCGAGGGCCCACCTATCAGCCACAGTCTTCGCCGAGGGGGAAGAGAAACAACCGCTAGACACAATAGAGGCCCACGATGTAGGATATAGAGCAGAAATTGCCTGCCAACCTAGGACATGTGGGTATGTTGTGGAACCCTTGGGGGAGAACTGTCCAAGTGAGCTGAGTTTTCCTGCCTGTCTCAGGATGTTGCCTTTCAAAAGCAAAGAGCTCCTGGCTGCTTTTATGCACAGGAATGCAGAAAAAGGCATCCTTCAGATCTACAACTGAAAACTACTTTAATTTGTCTGTCAGTGTAGTCAAAAGGGTGTAGGAATTGGCAACTACTGGGAGTATGTCTTCAGTAATTTTGTTAATTGCTCGTAAATCTTGTACTAATCGATAACTCTTACTGTCTGCTTTCTTAACAGCTAAAATTGGGGTGTTGAACTTGGACTCACATGGTACTAATAGACCATGTTGCAGGAATTTTTCAATTACAGGTGCCAACCCCTTGCGGCTTTCAAAGGGTATTGTTTTTGCCTTACCGGTGTGGCTCCTGGTTTAAGTGCTATACTCACTGGTTTTGCTCATTTGGATGTTCTTGGGATATCACTGGCCCATACTATGGGATTTACCACATTTTCAACTTCAGCAGGGATTTCATCACATTTTTCATGTACAAAAAGTGCAGCAACTTGCACAAATTTAGATTCAGGAATTACAATCTGTACTCCCTTTTTTTTTTTTGAATTTGATTTCTACTTCTAATTTCTCCAACAAATCCCTCCCCGGCAATGGTTTGGGGGAGTTAGGCATATAAAGAAATTGATGGGTTACCCAGTGCTTCTCTAGCTTAAATTTTAAAGGTTGAAAGAAAGGCCATGTTTCAGTTACCCCAGTGGCCCCAACCACCTGTACAGTATCATGACTCAGTTTCCCTTCCAAACATTCAACACAGAATAAGTAGCTCCAGTATCTATTAGAAATTCAATGTCCTCTTTCCCCAGCTTAGCTACAACCAAAGGTTCTGCTGGGGAAGAAGCCTTCGGTCCCCGTCACTCAGAACCTGAGTCACTTGACTCTTGCACCACGGGAAGCTGGGGGACTGAGGATTTTTCTTTCAGAGCTGGGAAGTCCTTTTTCTAATGGCCCATTTTCTTACAGTAGGAACACTGATCCCTGTCTACAGGGGAGGTTTTCTTACATGACTTTTCTTGAGTTGCTTTCTTGCTTGGTTGGGATTTAACCTTTTCAATTGAGTCTCTATCTCGAAACACCTTCCAGGCAACCTCTAGCAGCTTATCTATGTCTCGAACACCCTCTGTCTTTTGTAATTTTCTTGGTATATCATTCAAAGCTTGACCCATGAACAAAAGCACTAGATGGGCTTTTCTGGCTGTTGATTCTGGATCTATATCTGTATATTTGATGGCAGTTTCTCTTAACTTGTTTAAAAAATCAGTGGGTGATTCATCATAATTTTGCTTTACTTCATAAAACTTTGACCAATTTATAGCTTTAGGGACCCCGTGCTTTAGTCTATAAACTAGTAGGGTTTGATATCGTTTCAACCTTGCTAATTGTTCTGGTGTATTTGGATCTTATCTTGGATCTTCAAGGAGGTATATCTGTGGGACAGTGCCTTGGAGTAATCTATTATCAATGCTTGCCTCAACTGAGGTAATGATGGCTTTGTTAACTATTCTTTTCTCTGTAGGGTCAAGTAACATGTCTAACACAGAGTTCAAATCAGCCCAGTCAGGGTTTTGTGAGTTAATTGCCCGTTCTACTAACATTGCTACTCTATCTGGGTTCTCTTTGTATTTCCCCACCGTAGCTTTCCACTGCTCTAACTCAATAAGGGAGTATGGGACCTTCACGTACACTGGTCCTTGGTTGTTGACGGCTTGCCTCAATGGAGCTTGTAAAATTGGTTCTTGCCTCTTTGCCCTGGTCCATTTAGCAATCGGGCTACCTTCTCTGATAGCCCGTCTAGCTATTTTACCTCTTCTCTGCCTGCTCACCATCTGCCCGATCTCATCCTCCTCCTCTGTATCTATCTCATCCTCCCCCCCGGTGCTGTCTGACTCGGTTGTTTCTGTTGTAGCATATAATCTGTTCTGCCTGTTCCCGATCCCAGGAAGGGCCAAACAGGATTTGCAGTGCTGCTGCCTCTGAGCTGTCTGCCTGTGCCCCTCAATGACATCATCTGAGGCAGCTCCCTGGCGTTCAGGATTGCTATGGAAACTTGCAGGCCTGGGAGCAGAGGAAGAATCACTCCTCCCAAAGGAGGTTGTTTCTCCATGCCATTTACAGCAGGCTTTTTCTTTGGGCACCTCCTCCAGAGGCCTAGCCGTGGGCTGCAAATGCTGGCTGTCCCCTCCCCCTTTCCCCTCCTCTTTCACTGGGGGGGGGGGGCCCGTCAGTGGCACACCTCCCCCCCCCGCCCCTCCTTTCTTGGATGGTGATGGGAGGGACCCTGCTAGGGACAAGGGACAGGGCGGCTCAACCAGGGGCAGCAGCAGCAGTGGCCCTGCTGTTCCGACAGGGGGCTGTGATGGGGGTTAGTGGCCCACCCCCATCAGGGGTGGGGGTGATGGTGGCCAGAGCCCATCCCCCCCTGCTTGCTGTACGGCAGGTGGGGCCAGGGGTGGCAGAGCCAGCACCGACATCAGCAGGGGTGGGATCAGGGGCGGAGGGCCCCCCCCCCCCACCCCCAGGGGTGGTGCTGGTGGGGCTAGGGGCAGTGCTGGTGGGGGTGGGGGTGCAGCAGCCCCGCCTGGACTTGGGCTTGCTCTCAGATCAGGGGCGACAAAGTCGAACTCTGCCTCTTCCTTGATTTTATATTCACTATTCCACATTAACTCATCATCTTTCTTACTTTCCCCCCATTTTTTCTTTGAGACCAGTATATGGTCCTTTTTCTTTGGCTTCTGGCGAGAAGGTATTATCATGAACAGACGGGCATATTCTAGTTCATCAAAATATCGATCTTCATGTATGCGAGAAATTAAACTAGATATCAGTTTCTTATCGAGACTTCCGAATTCAGGCCATTTCTGGTCATTATCTAGTTCATAGGATGGCCACATATGCTTTGAAAGTCTTATAAGTTTAGATTTATGGAATAAAGAATCCCCCCCTGTAGACAATGTAGTTGAGCAATGGCTCTGTAGCAAGGGTCATGACACACTGAAGTTAATCAAGGTTTAACACTACAAAGCTCAGCTGTGTGCCTACAGGATAGGAACAAGCTGCTCTTGAAGATTAGTGTCTCTAATAAATCACATGCTGATAGTACCTTGGTATGCTGAAAGATAAGCAGATGAAAGAAAACTGTAACTACAAGGGATGTATGCCTTAGCAAGTAGCTAACCAATCCTGAGCTATGCTTTTGCAATATGTATGAGCTAATTAGTGCCTGTATAAGTATGATACCTTTGTATACAATAAACGAGACTTGTTGATCATGACAGCATGAGACTGGTCTCCCGTGGCTTCCCAACACCCCCCAGTTATATCAGTTCAGCTCCTCAAGGCTAATGCTAGGGGGCTATCTCTTGGGATGTTATCATTGCAACCCTTACAGGAAAATGCACACCCCATACCTTATCAACTATGACTGAAAAGAGAGTGAAAAACAAACAAGCAAGGATGGGATTCAAACTCCTGCCCTTCAGAGTTCGGGCAGGATTCCCTCCCTTCCTTATCGCTGATGCCACGCCAGCAGCCCTGCCAAGATCCAAGAGCAGAGGATTCTTCCCCTCCCCTCCACCGCTGGCACCACACCAGCAGCAATGCAATCTAGCCTCTGCCTGACTCGGGTGCTGAACAGAATACTTTTTATTCAATTACTCACATGCATCTGTCAGGTCCCCAGAGCTTTGGATTCTTGAGCTCTGACACCTCCTGGGCCACAGCGGGGATTGTCCCCTCTCAAAATAAGTCGGGGTGTTCTCCTGGTCCAGGGGGGTTTTACAGATGCTTCACTGTCCCTTCGTGGTCGCCAGAAACTGTTGCCTTGGGAAGGCTAACCTGAAACAGAGGCTAGGCAAAACTAGAGAATAAAATCAGGATTTATTAAAAGGTCCCCAGAATCCACCCTGGGCATTACAGAATCCTATGCAAGGCTGCACCCAGGGTGGGCTGAGAGTGGTAACAAGGCCCCACAGTCACGAGATTTTGCCATTTTATAAGTTTAGGTCTATTTGGATATTGGGGTCCAATTGTCCAATTACAGCCCCAGGCCATGAGGTCCCATCCTTCTTGTTCCACCCCTCAGTCCATCGTTGTTTGTGTTCTTGGGCTGAAAGTTGTCTTTGGTCTTCCAGCAGAACTGGATTTGTTTTGTCTAACAGCTCCATAGAGGGAGCTTAGTACAGCTCCTAATACGAGGCTACATCCCTAGGTAGCACAGAATCTGAAAATATAAAAGCTAAGGCATCAGGTTAGCTATGGATTCAAGCAAAGCCACATAATTATTAGCATTGAAGGTTACAGTATCTTGCCACAAAGTAACAAAGCATAACAATGCATTCATACTTTATAGCTGATTTTCAGTTTCAGTCCTTCAGTATCAATAGCCTTTGCAGTCCATTGTTTCACAGGAGATTTCTTGGCTTGGGTATAATGAATCCAGGTAGGTCTCTCTTTTCCACGAACAGCAGTGAAAGTTGTCAGAAGGACTTGAAAAGGTCTGTCCCACTTCTCCTGTAGAGGATCACCTGAAAAATTCCTAACATATACCCATTCACCAGGATCAATTGCATGCAATTTATGATCTGGGTGCTTAGGTTGATTTTCAAACACTGTATTAAATTTCTGATGCAATTGTTTGTTTATTGCCTTAAAATATTCACAGATATATTGATTGCCTACTTGAGCCAAATTTTCATCATGAGTAGCATTCAGTCCATAAGGTCAACCATAAAGAATTTTGAATGGGCTAACCTTTTCTTTTGATCGAGGTTTCACCCTGAGTCATACAAGGGTGATAGATAGAGCTTGGTACCAATACAAATTGGTTTCCTGACAAGTTTTGCTATTTGCTGTTTAATCATATGATTCATTTTACCTACTTGACCACTACCTTGTGGCCTGTAGGGGGTATGAAGCTGCCACTGAATTCCTAACATTTTGCTGATTGCTTGCACAATTTGTGTACAAAAATGCCTTCCCTTATCAGAGGAAATTTCCCTGGGTACTCTGAACCTAGGGATGATTTCACTTAGCAGTGCTTTTACTACTTCTCAAGCTTTGTTTGTTCTACAAGGGAATGCCTTCAGCCACCCAGAAAATGTGTAAGTTAACACAAATAGATATCTGAAATCCCCCTTTCTTGGGAGTTCAGAAAAATCTATTTGCCATACATCCCCTGGAAAAGTTCGTCTGTCAATCACTCCTTGTTCTAGCCTAACTGTTGTATTTGGACTGTTCTTTAAGCAAATGTCACATTGAGATGTTACTTCCTTAATGACTTCTAAACGTGGGCCTGCAACTCATGCTTTGAAATATTGGTAGAGGGGGTCTACTCCCCAATGAGTTTTATCATGTTCAGTTTTCACATAGTATTTCAAAGCTCTTTCAGGTATTGCTAATTTGCCTGTTTCTAATTGTCCTCATCCATTCTCTAGAAGTTTCCCTTTTTTATCTTGCATCTATTTGTAATCTGATGGCTGGTAATTTACTGGATGCCCAGTAACTACTTCAGAGGGTATCAGTGCCGTCACTACTGGCTCCTTTCTTTCAGCAGCCAGCATAGCTTCATAATCTGCCAATCTGTTACCTTCTTCAGGGAGAGTGTTACCTCTAGAGTGTCCCTGGCAATGCATAATTGCCATCTGTGATGGCAGTTTCACTGCTTCAAGGACTCTGAGGATGTTGGTTGCATATTTGACAACTTTCTTCTGAGCTGTTAGGAGTCCTCTTTCTCTCCCAATCGTGCCATGAGCATGGACAATCCCATAAGCATATTTGGAGTCTGTCCAAATATTGATGATTTTTTCCTTGGCCTGCTCCAACGCTAGGGCTAGAGCTATCAACTCGGCCTTTTGCGCTGAAATTCCTGCAGGTAATGAAATTGACTCGATTACCTTAGAGACAGTGGTCACAGCATACCCAGCCATCCGCGTTCCTTGTTTCATGAAACTGCTGCCGTCAGTAAACCAGTTGTTGACATCTGGGAGTGGTTCTTCTTTCAGATCTGGGCAGCTGGAGTACACAGCCTCAATGGTTTCCAGGCAATTGTGTACCACTGGTTCAGCTTCAGCTTTTCCTTGCAGAAAGGAAGCAGGGTTAACAATGTTAGTTACTTGAATGTCAATGTTATTAGATTTGGCCAGAACCACATATTATTTGAGAAATCTTGAAGGAGACAACCAGTGATTTTCTTTTCTGCTCTAGGACAGCCGACACTGTGTGACACTAGAACATTCATCCTTTGTCCTAGTGTGAATTTTCTTGCTTCTTCAATGTTCATTATAACTGCCACCCCTTGCTCACAGTGTCTAGTTGCTTGGAGAAATATGCTACTGCTCTTTTATAGGGGCCGAACCACTGTGCTAAGACTCCCAGAGCTATCTCCTGCCTCTCATGTTAGAAGAGCCAGAAAGGCTTACTCAGATTGGGAAGTCTGAGGGCTGGAGCTCTCATAAGTTCACTCTTCAATTCTTGTGAGAGTCAGCCTGAAGACCTTTAATATGTCTCACATTTTCGTCATGGATAAGAGACTTTGGGGGCAGGGGCTGGGACCCCCGGCCTGGTGCGTGACTCAAGCTGCTAGGACCTCCAGCCAGGTGTGTTTACTTGAGAACGTGACTCAAGTTGCTGTCGTACCTACATCCTGCCAGAACAATGGAGGCCACAGTACACTGCTCCTGTGAACCAAACCACCTGTACCTGGACTGAAGGGACCAGCTTGTCCTGTTCCCCCCATTGTGCATGGGCCGACTCTCCAAAATCTCGTAAAAGTAAAAGTTCTGGGTATTTGGTGGAAAGAAGGCATGACATGTATCCCCCCCGACACGTTAACTTCCTTGGAACAAATTAAAATGCCAGATTCCAAGAAAGAGCTTTAACATGTTTTAGGATTACTACTGTTTTGGAGAAAACATATCCCAGACTTTTCTATAATTGCCAGACCCCTTTATAACTTGCTGAGAAAAGGGGTTAAATGGGAATGGAATGATTCTCAAGAAGAAGCATTGAAATTGTTGATTTTTTGTCTTGGTTTTGAAAGAAGACAAGTATCTGCTAAAGAGAGGCAGGGCCTCTCTTGGAATGGATAATTCAAATCTCTTTCTCTCAAATTATTATAATTTAGAAAATTAAAACGACTCTCAGGCAGAGATATGGGAATAGGAATAACAGTTCTTTACTAATAGGTATAACAAGGCAAACAAACAACAACAACTACAGCAATTAATAGCGAAAACAGAACCAGGGACTTTGATGGAGCTTGGTTTCACAAAAAACCTGGGGCAGTCTGGTCTCTGGGGACTCTAAAATAAAAAGGTACTAAGCTGGAGCGGTGGGGGATCCCGGGCTGGTGGATCGGATGAAATTCGGAGCTCTGTCAGTGGTCACTGGAGGGCAGGGATGTCTGGCAGGGAGGCCAGTGTGGGTCCGCGGTGCAGAGCAGCTTTAAAACAGCGCCGAGGCAGTGGGACAGGGCTGAGACAGCTCTAGCAGGGCAGCAAAAGGAGAAATCTGGATTTTCTTGGGCACACGAGCAGATGATGGTAGCTCTCTCTTCAGGATCAGATCTTGGTGGTGCCAGTGAAAAACTCACGCAGCAATGGCAGCCTCGTCCTCTCCCGATGCAGACTACACTAAAAGTGAAGCTGCCTTCTAGCCCCCGTCTTTCTCCCCCCCACCTCGGGGGGAAACTCCTGGAGACAAAGGGTGTAGCTAAGTGCCAGCCTCCACCCAGCCTCCATGCTTTGTTTCACTTGAGCACTGATAAGTACCTGGCAATTAGTTGCCTTGCAACTCTTGGGAAAAAATTCTATAGGTGAAAAAAGAAACAAGTCTAACCCCTAACATTTTTGAAGTAACTGCACATCAGGCTTTGGGTCCCATTCATCCCACAGACCCTTTTCAGGTAGAATGGGGTTTTGCTATTTCGGGATTGTCAGTACACATATGGCCGCAGGGTCCTGAGGGTCCTACCAGGCCTGTTGGTTTTTATTCCCGTGGTTTTAAAGATGCTGAAAAGAGGTACACTATCTGGGAAAAGGGGCTATTTGTCATTTGCCTAGCTCTGGTAGAAGTGGAGAAGATGGCACGACAGCAACCTATTGTCCTGAGAGGCCCTTTTAAAGTCATTAAAACTGTCACTGCTGGAACTCCCCCCCACCCCCCCCTTCCCCCAACAAGGTGGCTCAGAGAGCCTCAGTTAGGAAATGGTATGCCTAAATAGAACACAACTCTAATAGTTTCTCTGTAAGTGAAGGTGCTGTAAAAAACTTAGCTATACAAGAAACAGAAAACTTGGGTGACAGCCAAGAGAAACCAGCTTCAGTGATCAAAGTAGCCCCCCCCCCCCCTTTTCCCCCGAGCAGTCAGCAAACTCTTGGTTTACAGATGCTTCAGCCAAGAGGGATGGGAAAATGTGGAAATACAAAGCTGTGGCCCTGCATACCTCCTCAGGTGAAAAAATTATTACTGAAGGTGAAGGCAGTGCCCAAGTTGGCAAACTGACAGCTGTCTGGAGTGTTTTTCAAAGGGAAGCAGGCAATTCTTCTCTTGTCTGTATTTACACCAATTCCTATGCTGTGTTTAAAGGGTGTACTGAGTGGCTGCCTTTTTGGCAACAGAATGATTGGGAAGTAAACAGGATTCCAGTGTGGCAGAAGGAAAAGTGGCAGGAAATTTTACAAATTGCTAGTCAAGGAGATTTTGCCATAGGTTGGGTTGCTTCCCACAAAACAGATAGTAATCCAGCAGGAAAATGGAATAATAAAGCTGATGAACTAGCAAGACTGAGTCCCCTGAAAAAGGAAGAAATTACAGAGGATTGGGAGTGCCTGTTAGAATGGCTGAATGTAAAAAGACAACACACGGGTGCAAAAGATATATACAAGGAAGCCATTGCTCGTGGTTGGCCTGTTACCAGGAAAAAGTGTAAAACATGCATATCAGCCTGCTAACAGTGTCGCAAACGTTTAGAAAGACACCCCCTGGAAGATGACCCCCTGCATTTAAGAAAGGGTAAAGGCCTATGGGATGCGTGGCAGGTAGATTACATCAGTCCCTGTAGAAAATCTGGAGGTAAACACTTTGTGTTAGTAGGGGTAGAAATAATATCTGGTCTAGTTCAAGCTGCTGCATTTAAAAGAGCCACAGGAGATAATACTGTTAAAGCACTGCAAGAATGGTTTGGAACTTTCCCAAAACCACGAGAAATTCAGTCTAAAAATGGGTCTCACTTTATGGCTAAAATTGTGCAAGATTGGGCAAAAAGTGAAGGAATCAAATGGGTTTTTCACACCCCTTATTAACCCCAGGCAAACAGAATAGTAGAAAGGACCAATGGTCTTTTGAAACGACTTCTGAAGCCACATGAGGGAAACGAGGATTTTCAATTGTGGGATGAAATATATATTCCCTCTAGCCAGCCCCAAGGCTTTAGCTAGCTCAGTTTCTCAGGGCTTTTAGGGAGATATATTTCATAGAGACAGAATAAAGATATTAAAAAGGGTGGCTCTCACCCCTCACCTTCAGTCCATGCTTTATTCTCCCATGTAGTGTTCCAGGAGCGAGGAGAGAGAAGAGAGAGAGAGCGGAAGAGATGGGGGCTTTTTCTAGTTTAGGGCCAAGGAAAGATATTGGCCCTCAGCCAATAGGGTCAGAAGTAGATAAGATAGGGAGGAAGGGTCAAACTACATGACACAGGCTTCAGGGGGACTCTGAGGGGAAAAACCATTTCTCAGAGGAATACAACAGTGGGAAGCTGTGAAAGGTGTGAATGACAGATGGGGAGTGAATGGCTGCCCTAAAATCCCTGCCTTTTGCCCAAAATCTCCAAGCCTAATTCCCTCATTACAGGGACCAGATGATTCCAAGAATCCAGCACATTACCCTGGACAACCTGTTCTGGAAGATCTGTAAATGACTTTGAAAACGAATTCCAGGCACAGTGGAATTTGGTAAATTTCACTTACAACTCCATCACAAACACAGCCACAGCCTTCGTGTTAACCATCAGCAATGCTTCAGTGTATTCAATTTTTCCTATCATTGCATTAGGACTGAACCATGACAGAGCCACCTTCTATCCCTCCGAGCATAGAGAGTGAGCCCGCCAAGTTGGTGAAAAATGGCAAACTTAATTTAGAACCCTGAATTGTTCAGGAACAGCAAGGATTTATCTGTGAAAGTAACACAATTGTAGCTCAAGACATTTGTTTAGACAAAGAGCAGAATATTTGTCATTTTGAAATACGCCTGAATGAAACTTCTGAGACAGTGCTTGTGTATATAGGTAATGGATGTGCATGTTTTAGGACTGTTTGTGGTGTAGTAGTTGTAGAAAATGTAATATTAGACACTAAAAATCATTCAAATTTTTGTGTTTGTAATTTTACCAAAATTACAGGTTGTGATTTTTCTTATTTGGCTCCAGTTACTTCCTACCACCTTTTACAATCTCATTATATACTGATCCACGAGCTATGGCTTACTTTGATAGGTATGAACCTTACTTTGGTGAAGCAATTGTTGCTTCATCAGGGTCTAATAGAAATTTTGGAAAAGATCAAGAAAGACAGACAGAAAACCTTGGTAACTGTTCATCACAATGTAAAAGAAATCCATCATTTTCTAGAGAGGGTAAGGAAAGATGCCGAACACAGATGGTGGGACACTCTTTTTGGGTGGTCACCTACTGCCACAAGTGCTCTGAATAAACTGTGTCACCCCATCATTGTTCTTTTGATTTTAGTTTTGATTGGCTTTGTTTTATCAGCAATCTTATTTTTTTATGAATTGGAGAGTGATGAAACAGCTAAGACGATTAACTTCAGTCATGAATGCACACAATTTGGTTTATGTTCCCCCTCCTATAGACGTACTTAGAGATATTGACACAAGACGAACCATGCAAGTAAGCCATAGTTATTGATTATAAAATGTATTTTGTTAAAGATAAGAGATTTTTGATGCATATTTTAAGCTAATTTGGTATTTTTGATTTTGTGTGATTTGTTTTAATAATTTAAAACTTTGTTTTGATTATTTGATTTAATGTTATTTTTTTGATTAATTGTTTTTGAATTTTGATTTGACTTAATGCTATTTGTTTTAACCAATTGAGCTTTGATTGTTTGAATTTTGAATCAATATAACTGTGATATTTGTTGAGATCAATTGATATTGATCATTGTTGCCCATTTCTTTCTCTTGTTTTTTCTCTTTTTCTCTCTCTCTTGCCTTCATTTTGTTCTGTCTGTTTTTCCTGGGATATGCTGCCGACAGGGATGATATGGGCATGGACAAGTCCTGAAGACTCCGCAACAATGCTACGAACCCTGCTGCCAGAGCTCTTCTGATGACAACTGTGAGCCACAGGGTTGTGTGAGAGTTGGCCTGAAGACCTTTAATATGTCTCACACTTTCGTCTTGGATAAGAGACTTTGGGGGCAGGGGCTGGGACCCCCGGCCTGGTGCATGACTCAAGCTGCTGCCATCCGGCCAGGTGTGTTGACTCAAGTTTGCTGCTGGATCTACATCCTGCCAGAACAATGGAGTCCATGGTACACTGCCCCCTGTGCACTGTACCGCCTGTGCCTGGACTGAAGGGGCCAGCGTGTCCTGTCCTCCCCATTGTGCATGGGCCGACTCCGATCATGAGAATTCCCCCCCACTCTGGCTAGCTGCCTCTCGCCTCAAGAGGACCTATATATTAGCCTCAGAGGAGATTCTTCCTCGAGGCCTCCCCACGGAAGACGGATCTATTAGCAATGCCACAAGGACTTCGAAGGTGGTCTATTGGAGAAAGAAGCTATGAGGACTCTGTCCCCCATCCGTTGGTAGCTATCTGTCCTTCTTTTTCTTTCTCTCTCTCTCTCTCTCTGTATCTCTTTCACCCTTTTCTGTTCTCTCTCACTATCGCATATCAGTTTTGTGGGCACATCAATAAAAGGTGCATTGATTTTGGTTAAACTGTACTCTTGTTACCTCTTTTGCACTCTGAAACCACTACAAACTCAGCTCATATTTAGGAGCGGGTCGTAACAATTCTTTGAAGGCCTTGTCAACTTTGGGAGTCCATACCACAGGTTTTTTAGAGATCTTTATCAGTTCATATAAAGGCCTCATGATCAATCCATAGTTATAGAACCACAGTCGGCACCAATCTGTTATTTCAAGGAAAGTGTGAAGTTCCCAGAGATCATTGTCCTCCAGAGATCTAGTATCCGAGTTAGGTCACCTGTTGTTGCACCAGTTGAGCTTTCTGTTGAGAAACTCGACCGCCATTCAGTCCCAAAATGTTCAGCAGGCTCACTGTCTACTCAAGGCACTCTTCAGAAGTTTTTGTAGCAACCAAGTCATCTACATATTGTAGAAGTGTACCTTCCCCAGGTGGAGATTGCCATTGCTCTAATTCTTTAGCCAATTGATTTCCAAAAAGTGTGGGACTATCTTTGAACCCTTGAGGTAACACTGTCCAGGTAAGCTGGCTTTTCCTTCCCGTACTAGGATTTTTCCATTCAAAAGCAAAAATCATCTGACTCTCTTCTGTGATAGGTAAGCAGAAGAAGGCATCTTTGAGATCTATGACTGAAAACCAGATTAAATCCTCTTGTAATTTTGTTAGCAGTGTGTAAGAATCAGCTACTACTGGATGGATACTTTTAGTAATTCCATTAACTGCTTGCAGATCTTGTACTAATCTGTAGGTTCCATTAGGTTTCTTCACCAGCAATATAGGCGTATTAAATTCTGACTCACATTCTTTCAATAGTCCTGATGCTAGAAACTTATTAATTATGGGCTTTACTCCTTTTCTATTTTCTAATTGTAAGGGATATTGTTTCTTAGTCACTGGCCTGGCTCCTGTTTGTAATTCAATTTTAATAGCGTCAGCTAATTTTTATCTTCCCAGAGTATCAGTATTCCATACTCCTGGGTACACCTGATTTAATATTTGTTCCAAATAGGTGTCATTACTTCCTGTCTCTGACTCAATTCTTAATCCTAATGCTAAAACTAATTTGTCTTCTGTCACTTCAAATTTTATTTCTCCTTCTTTAAATTCAATTGTTGCTTCCAATTTTTTGAGTAAATCCCTGCCCAACAAAGATTTAGGTGAATTAGGTAAATAGAGGAATTGATGTATTCCCATCCTTTCCCCAATTTTGTATTCAAGTGGTTTGAAAAAGAATGCATTTTCTGGTTGGCCCATGGCTCTCTTGACTCTAATGTATTTTTCACTTTTAGGCACCAAACCTTGATTCAAAACTGAAAATGTGGCTCCAGTATCTATTAAAAATTTAATTTCTTTATCATTCCCTAGTTGCATTTTAACCAGTGGATCTGCTAGGGCAGGATCTGCCTGTCTCCATCACTCATTATTATCTGTAGCGGTGCGTTTTATACCTTTTTATTTATTGTTAATATTAATAAGTTCTGTAATGGTTTGTCCCAAGCTCCCCCCATTCCCTGCTGTGATCACAGTTGGTCTGTCCCTTCCAGAACCTACTGTTTCCCTGACAACCCTCCTGCCTATCAACTGTCCCCTCCCCACCAGAGCCTGTCTGTCTTTCAGGAGGCCTCTCCCCCTTCTGGAAAGGTCTGAGAGGTTTGGCCCCTGATTGGGACAGGTTCTGGAAATCCCCTACTCCTTCCCAGGGATTGGGCCATTGTGCATTACCCCACCCCCTAACTCCTCCCCTGGTTTTGTTCTATTGGCCAGTTGCGTTGGACACACCCCCAAACCCCTGTGCCTCTTAAACCTCCGCACGTCAAAACGTGCTCACTCGATCTGGGGTCTCTCTCTGGGGCACGTTCTACCCTGAATAAACCCGTTCCTGTTGCACCCCAGAGAGAGTCTCCTTCTCCTCCTTCGCCGAAGCTGCGTTCTCACCAACACCGACTGCTCGTGAGCCAAGGACCCACCGGGTGGGCTCCTGCGGATCCGCTCCGCGGGGCCCTACCGAAGCCGAGCACGCTTCCTGCCAGGGCTGCCGGGCAAGGCTGGAAACCGCGGTAGAGCGGTTCAGAGGAAGTGTGGCCGGCGCAATTATCTACAGCTGCAGTGATAGTTTCTTGCACTTGATTGACAAGGTGAGGGCACTGACTCTTCCACTGCCCCTCCCTTTTACAATATGCACACTGGTTCGGTCCCAATCTGGGTTGTGACTGATTTGAGCCTCCCCTGCTGCTTCCACCTCTGCCTCTACTGTCCTCAACCACACCCACTATTCTGATGCTGATCCAGGGCATCCACTAAAGCAGTGGTCAGCTTTTTCTGTTCTTGCTTGTCCCAGTTATTATATACTCTCCAAGCTTCTGCCATTAATGCTTCTAGGTCCCTGCTTGCAGGCTCTTTCATTTTCTGAAGCTTAAATCTGATGTCTGGGCTTCATTGCCCTGACATTAGAGAGACTAAGTGCTGCTTTCCCATGTTTGATGAGAGGTCTAGGGTTGTGTATTTCCACAAGGCTGCATGGAGTCTGTTCACAAAAGCAGTAGAAGACTCCTGGTGTCCTTGTTTATCCTGGAATATCATTGACCAATTCGCTGACTTTGGGATAGTATTTTCCAATCCAATTCTAATTAAATTTTGGTACCTAACCAACAACGCATAACCTCCTTCATCATTTGGGTTCCATCAGGGATTGGAAGTGGGAAACGCCCGTTCCACTGTACCCTGCAGGGCTCCACTAGCAATTTGTCTCTCTACATGTGCTCTGGCTGTTTAAATTACCAATTCCTTTTCTGTTTCTGTAAGCTCTGACAACATTAAATCAATCTCACACCAATCAGGGTCCTGGTCCCTTACAACCAACTGAAACCTTTTTGTGACTTTCCCTGGATCTTCTCTGTAATTTCCAACTTCTCTCTAGCTATTCAGATCACTAGTGGAAAAGGGAACCTTCACTCACATTGCTTCTCCCCGGGACATTTTACCTCCCTCAGAGGGGCTAATCAAGGCAAAACCTTTTTCACTTTACTTCTTGTTCGTGCTGTTATCAGAGTCCCTGAATTCATTCCCTTCCCAGGATCATCAGTCTCATCCTCATTACCGCTCAGGCTTGACGAGGGGGAAGCAGTTGGAGGAGAGTATACAGCTGGCCTTGGATAGTTCAGCTGTAAATCCTGAACATCTATAACACTCTCTTTCATGCTTATCTGCCAACTTCAAGCACCTCTGGCCTATACTACAGGCAGAACATCTCTTCATCTATCCCTTGTTATCCTTTTCTAATGCTAGCACAAAAGAATCCTGCGGAGCCAAATTTATGCCACATTCCCTCTGCCACTCAGGCTTATTTCTCAGAGAAAAAAAAAAGATCTGCGTACATTGCCTCATCTCACTTCGATTCCCTCCTTAAAAGCATTAACTGCAAAAATGTATTGTAATTTAAAGTACCATTCACAGGCTATTTTTTCCCCTCTGTCCAATCCATAAAGAGGCCACCATTGGTTGCAATATTTTAATAAATCACTTTTCTTTAGGTTACCTCCTGGAATGCCTCCTAACTCCCTCCAATGGGCCAAAACACACCCTAAAGGGCTCTTTTTGACTATTTCCTTACTGCTGGAACTACCCATTTCAATGTAATTCAATTGTACGTGACTGTACTTTATAGTAAGAATATAAATCCTACTTTCGTCAACTCTCAGCCCCCGCACACAACACCAACCAGACAGCAGATAGTGGAGGTGTGACAGACTCCAATATTTTGTTTTGCAATTAAAACACTCAATATCCTCCCAGGGGTCACACAACTACAGGACACAAAAACGACATGGTATTCCACACACAGAACAAGGAATTGGGGTCTTATAAATAGAAGGAATGAAACAGGGTATTGGAGCAGGATGGGACATGGATTAAAACTGTTAGCAAAGCAAACCATAAAAACTTCTGGCACACACCCAAACAGTATCAGCTGTAAAGGCACCAACATAGACAGCGAAAACTTTTGGCAGACACACAGCAGCCAGTAACAGCTGTTAGCACACACATGGGAAAGAAACACTAATTTTATACAAAATACACAACACATACAGTAATCAAACTCAAAATTCCAAGACTAAAACCAATAGTAAAAGTCATCAGACTTCTTTCAGGGCCTCTAACCCCTTCCTTTGGGGACTTTAACCCCTTTGTATCAACTTTAGGAATTCTCCTGTGATACAGCACCCAGTATATGTCATCATATATGTCTTACGGAGTTTCTGAACCAAACAAACCAAGAATATTTAAAACTACAAATACCTTAAATTTTCTGCAGTCTGTTGGTCCTTGTCTGCCCCCGCAGAGAGCTGGTGAAGCATGGAGTCCCTGCAAGAAAATCCCGGGGCTCGCCAAGGGAGTCTCCAACTTCAATGGATCTTGCAGCCAGGCAGAGAGGTCCTGCTACACTAGGTTGCCAAAACTGATGCCCAAAAGAGGCTGGAAATAAAAGCCCATAGACCAATGTCCATAGAGCAGGTATTTGTTTATTGCAGCACTGGAGGAAAAGAGGATTTCTCCTCCTAACTCACTCGCCTTTGTCAAGTGCTGTAGTATATTTATACAGTAAATATTGCTTAGTGTTACTATGTCATTATAACATCATCATATACATGCCGGAACTAATTTACATAGTATGATCTCATGGTTATTAGATAGTTCTTTGGCACTGTGCTTGTGCCTCCCCAATTCGGAGGTCATCAGGGGTCTTTGATGAAGGCTTCCAAAATCTTCTTTGCATCAGAACTTTTCAACTTTCTCTTTGGAGCATGTGCAGTTATGATGTTCCTTGGTCTGTCTGGTACTAACTGGCCTAAATTCTTTGTTTTGTGGCTAATTGGCTTTACATTTGCCAGTTTCTCATTAGTACTATACTTATCTATCTCTGAAACTATCCACCTGGTGATGGGTTTATTTTTTTTTTTTTTTGGTCTATTCAGCATTAAGCAACTAGTTAACCATATACTAGCCATTACATTGTATAGAAGGTTATTTATATCAGGTTATATAGGTATAAAAAATTATGATTCAGGTTATATAAGTATAGAAGTTCATGATTCAGGTTATATAGATACCAGGTTATATAGATATATCAGGTTATATTGATATCTTATAACTTAAAATGTATAAGCACCTTATAACTTTGACCTAAATTATATAGGCATCAGAAGTATATACTTACAGATTGATTTTTCAGAAGCATTTTGCTATCATTTAGATATCAGGATATGACTTGCAACAGCCAGTCACAACTAACAAAGTTATGGCAGCACAAGTAGTAAAACACTGTTTAACTGAGCCTCAGTGGTAGATCAAACATTATCCAATTCATTACATTGGATATAACTTGGGTTTGGACACTCAGGGATATCTATGCTGGCTGCTTTGTTTCTAAAAGATATGCACACAGCATCTTTCAGGTTGATAGGAACAGCTAAACCTTACAAGATAGATACCTGTGGAATGGTTTGAGTGCCTACTAGAATTATTTACTCTTTTTCTGCTGTGAGATAGGATTAGGAGAAAAGAAAAGCAGGATCAAAATTTAAAAGGGTATAAAGATAGGTTCATTAACAAAACTACAAGAGAGAAAAAAAATTAATAAGAATCAGACTAAAACCTTCAAAACACTCCCCTCTCCCCAACAGCTTGTTTTCTTTCTCACTAACAACACATAAAGACAAAACTTGGAACCCTAGGTCAGTTTTCTACCTATAAAATAGTCTTTCATCAGTTAAAGCCAGGGATCCACCTAATACATAGGAAACTGGACAGAGCAACGCAAGGACCGACCAATGTGATTATATCATGCGTTCTAACTTTATTGTCTCAAAATGGTGGGTTAAATACAGTTTCAAATAGTTTACAGTTACAGGTGCTTTCTAATTGGTATTCAGACAGAAAAGAATGCAAACAATCTCAGCTTTAAGGCAGCCACTGTGAATTCACTATAACTACACTAATTAACACTAAGCACACCTTAATCTAATTTCTTGCTGCGCCACAGGCTTACCTACTACTAAACAGGCCCAAATCTGAGGCCCAGCTTGGGATAGCTCAGGCCCAATCCCAAAGTACATCATGCCCTTGTTCCCTAAGAAACTCTTCTACAATTCCCCCTTTTTCTTTTTGGGCTACCCAAACTGAGTCAAAGGCACGGCGAATTATTTTTCGCATACACTGTAGCAAGCAAGGCACAATAACTGAAATAACTACAATAACAACAAGAATCACAACACCAAAACGGATTAAGTCTTTGATCCACCCAGTGAGACCCCATGAACTGAGCCATTTGTCAAACAGAGTGTCAACAACTACAAGTTTTTCATGTTGCTTCTCAGCTGCAACAGCTGTTTGTAGATCGATTGAGAATGGTCTGACAAGTTCATACAACACAAGCCCTCAAACTCATCTCACCCATACCCTTGGGTGAGAAGGAGGAAGCCAATTGCAGCTCTGTTCTGAAGAACCGCATGACGGATGCTGTTAACATCCATAGCAAGCTCACTTAACATATTAGATGTTATATTAATTTGTTTTCCTGTCCAGCAGGCTAGGTTGAGAGAGATACAGGCCAGCCATTGTAGAAAGGGCCAATCGTACCTTGAAAGAATACCTAGCAAAGCAGAAGCAGAATGGTGAGGTTGATGTAGCTAGTCGATTGTCTAAGGTATTGTTCACTCTAAACTTTTTATGTTTAGCAGAACGAAGAGAAGAACCTGCAGTCATGATACATCATTATACAGTGAAAGAGGGAAGACCACAGTCGATCCCAGGACTTTATGTCTATCATAAGAACATGCAGTCGGGTAAATGGGAGGGACCCAGTCCTGTTTTGTTTAATGGTCGTGGATACATGTGTGTTTCCACAGGAAAATCAAGATCTGTCTGGGTGCCGAGTCGATTCACTCGTGCGTGTCCTCAATCAGAGATACCAGCTAACGGTGATAATAACAGTGCCGACGGCGACTTACCTGGAGAGCCTTGTGACAACCCTCAGACTGCTGAAAACTAACTTTGTTAAGAGCAGAGAAATAATTATATAGCTACAGTTGTTAAGTTTAATTGTTAAGTTTAGTAGTTAAGTTGTGTTTAAAGTTAAGTTTAGTGTTAAGTTGTTTTTTAGTTAATTAGAGGGTTTTTTTGTAATTTTTATATATAGAATTAGAAAAGACAACCAGAGAAGATAAACAGAATGTTAGGATTTCAAGTGATCATTATAATTAACATCATTGTTTCAACAAGAGGGGTGTCAGAATTGCTTAACATTGACTCAAGACAAAATATGTGGGTCACCTGGGCCAATCAAACTGGGCAAGACTCATTTTGTCTGTCCTTGACCACGCCATCTAATCCTTTTCGTACTTGCCTGATCGGAGTCCCAGTGAATTCCATGTCAGATTTTAAAGCTCTGACTCAAGCCAAAATTAATCCAAAAAGTGCTCTGGGAGCCCAAGCTGTTGCTATCGCACAAAATCTTAAAATCACCAGTACTGGACCTCAAGAACATGACCTCATGGGTTCTGTGCCAGGCAATTATTGTTTGGTTTTTGGTCGTTTTTTTTTAAATTCAAGTTTACTAATTATAAAAGAAGAATGGGCCAGAAGTAGCGACACTTGGGTGTCTCCAAAATCCCCATTGTATTATAATAATTCTGAATATTGCAACAATTGGACTGCATCTATAACACCGGCAAAGGGTGTTGCAGAAAGACTGCCACCAGGAATCTTTCTCATTTGTGGAGACAGAGCCTGGTCTGCAATACCTCGAGGAGCTGTAGGCGGCCCATGCTATTTTGGCAAACTGACAATATTTGCTCCTAGCATTCATCAGGTTCTTGGATTACCCCACAAAAACCAACGAGTCAGGCGCAGTGTCATTCAACTAAATAGTGATTGCATTGATAAAGTAGTTTTATGGAGCCGTGCAGCTGTCATATCAGCATCATTTTTTGCCCCAGGAGTTGCGTCAGCACATGCTCTCACGCAACTGAAAACCTTAGCCTGTTGGGCAGGAAAGCAAATAAATATAACATCTAACTTGTTAAGTGAACTCGCTGCAGATATTAGCGACATCCGCAATGCAGTTCTCCAAAACAGAGCTGCCATTGACTTTCTCCTTCTCTCCCAGGGGCATGGATGTGACGAGTTCGCCGGCATGTGTTGTATGAACTTATCCGATCATTCTCAATCAATTTACAAACAGCTGTCACAGCTAAAAGATAACATTAAAAAGCTTGTAGTTGTTGGCACTCCGTTTGACAACTGGCTTAGTTCATGGGGTTTTACTGGATGGATTAAAGATTTAGTTCATTTTGGTATTATAATTTTTATTGTTATTGTAGTTATTTTAGTTATTGTGCCTTGTTTATTGCAGTGTATGCAAAAATTAATTAACCATTCTTTTAACTCAATTTGGGTAATGCAAAAAGAAAAAGGGGGAATTGTAGAGGAATTTCTTAGAGAGCAGGGGCATGATTTGTTATGGGATGTAGCCTGAGCTATCCTAAACTAGGCCTCAGATTTGGGCCTGAATTAGGCCTCAAAGTTGGGCCTTGTTAGTAGTGAGCAACTTGTGGCGCAGTTAGAAATTACCTTAAGGTGTGCTTGGATTTAATTAATGTAGTTTTAGTAATTTTACCGTAGTGACCTTAAAGTTAAGATTGTTTACATTCCTTTTTAATCTAGTACCAATTAGAAAACACCTGTTCACATAAACTATCTGAGACTGTATATAAACCACCATTTTGAAGCAATAAACGGAGAACATATGATATAACCAAATTGGTTGGACCTGTGTTGCTCTGTCAGCCTCCCATGGAAATACCCTGATGATACAGATATCACAGCTGCACGGCTCCATAATACCACCTGATCTATACAATCGCTGCCTAGCTGAAGGACACTGCATTTGGCTGGTCGGGTCTTCTGTGACAATCCCAAAACTTGATGAATGCTGGGAGCAAACAGTGTCAACTTGCCAAAGTAACATGAGCCTCCTACAGCTTCTTGAGGAATTGCAAACCAGGCTCTGTCTCCACAAATGAGAAAGACTCCGGGTGGCAATTTTCTTGCAGCACATTTTAGCGGTGTTACAGATGCAGTCCAATTGTTGCAATATTCAGAATTATTATAATGCGATGGGGACCTAGGAGGCAACCAAGTGTTGCCATTTTTCAGCTGCCTTTCTTTCACAATCAACAAACCTGAATTTAGAACGAAGTGTCCAAAAACTAGACAATAATTGCCCGGCACAGAACCCAAAAGGTTGAGTTCTTGGGGCCCAGTACCAGGGACTCTAAGATTTTGTGCAACAGTAACAGCTTGCGCTCCCAAAACACTCCCTGGGTTAATTTTGGCCTGAGTCAAAGCTTTGAACTCTGCCATGGAAATCACTGGGACTCCAATCCAACAGGTGTGAAAAGGATTAGATGGAGTAGTTAAAGACAAACAAAGTGAATCCTGCCCAGTTCGATTGGCCCAAGTGACCCACATATTTTGTCTTGGGTCAATGCCAAGCACTTCTGACACCCCTCTTACTAGAACACTAATTAAAACAAGCACTCTAACTCCCAACATTCTGCTCAACCTTCTTGGCTGTCTCTTTTAATTCTACCTAAAAGAAAAACAATAACTAGTTATTACTTAACTCTAAATACTAAAAACAACTTATCACTAAACTTAACCTTAATAACTAAACTTCATCTTAACAGCTATAACTATGTAACTATTTTTCTGCACTCTATAAAATTAATTCTCAGCAGTCTTAGGGTCGTCACAAGGTGCTCCAGGTAAGTTGCTGTCGCCACCATTGTTATCACTGTTAGCTGTTATCTCTGGTTGGGGACATGCACGGGTGAATCGACTCAGCACCCAAACAGGTCCTGCTTCTCCTGCAGAGACACACATATATCCATGACCATTAAACAAAACAGGACTGGGTCCCTCCCATTCACCCGTTCGCATGTTCTTGTGATAAACATAGAGTCCTGGGATCGCCTGTGGCCTTCCCTCCTTCACTGCATAATGATGCATCATAACTGCGGGTTCTTCTCTTCCTTCTGCTAAACACGAAAAGTTTAGAGTAAACAATACCTTGGACAATCGACTAACTACATCAGTCTCATCATTCTGCTTTTGCTTCACTAAATATTCTTTCAGGGTACGATTGGCCCTTTCTAAAATGGCTTGGACTGTGGGAAAGTGAGGGATTCCAGTGGTATGTTTCACCCCCCCACTTCTGCATAAATTTAGCAACTCGCTGACCAGCATTGGCTGGACCATTGTCGATCTTGATTTCTACAGGCACACCCATCACTGCAAAACAGACAGATAGGTGTCTTTCAACATGCAAGGCTTTTCCCCCTGATTGTGCTGTAGTCCAGATAAATTTGGAATAGGTATCTACAGTAACATGAACATATTTCAATCTCCCAAACTCTGGAACATGAGTTATATCCATCTGCCACAATTCTAAAGCTTTCAACCCCCTTGGGTTTGTGCCCAGGCCAAGGCCAGGCCCATGATGACTACATTGAGGGCAGGCATGCACAATGCCTTGGGCATCATTCAGGGGAATCTGGAATTGTCGGTGTAGGGCCCTAGCATTTTGATGGAATGTTTCATGACTGTTGCGAGCCCTCACAAATTTGCTTTGTGGAGGGACATGGACAAAGCAGCTGACGGCAGCATCTGCCCATGCGTTGCCTTCCCCTAAACCGCTGTTGCATTGATGGCTCCGAATGTGCATGACACAGAAGGCATGCTGGCGCTGCCTCAGCACATTTCGCAATTGAAAGAACAATTCTCCAAGGCGTTGATTCTGGGTTCTTCTGATGAGTGCATCCTCAATTCCCTGCACAACTCCAACTACATACAAAGAGTCTGAAACAACATTGAGTGGTTCTTTGTTCCAGGTTTGCAAAGCCCAACACACTGCTTTCAGTTCAAGGGTTTGCAGACTGTCTTCTGGTTCATCCTTAATTACATGTTGCAACCATTCTCCTCGCTGTTGCCAAACACACACAGCCTTTTTTGTTTTATGATTGGCATCAGTAAAAACTGTTCTCCCATCAACTGGTTTCAAGGAACACAATGGTCTTTCCAACCACTGGTGATGCTGGACTAAACTCCACATGGGGCCTTTTGGTTGTCGGTTGTGGACCACACCTGTGAACCCCAACAATGCTTCTTGCAAAGCGACAGATTGTCTTAGCTGCCATTCTAAATCTTCATTTTTCACAGGAATACTGATGTCTGCTGGCTCCTTTCCATCTATCTCTACAATTCTGTCTCTGCCTTTTCTTATCAATGCAGCAAGAGCATCTGTTCTGGTCACGACACGGGTCTTTGGTTGCACAGGTAAAAACACCCATTCCAGTAAACTTGCTGTGGAGCCAAACTTAGATCGGTGTTCCCCCTTTTTCTTTTGCCGTTGAAAAACAATGGCAAGTGGACAGGCATCGGCATTGGAAGGGAAGAGTGACAGTGGAAGATGTTCAACAGGATGAGCACACCAGCCCTGTTGCAGCTTTTCTGACACCTGAACCAAGGCTCTTTGCTGTTTGGGGGTACAATCTCGGGGGCTGTCTGCATCACTACTGTAAAGCCATGGCACAAATGGTTGTAAATCATCATTGGTGATCCCTACAATGGTGCAAACCCATTGCAGGTCCCCAAAGAGTCTCTAGGCATCATGCAAGGTGGAAATGTTGGCATGTAAAGTGATTTTCTGTGGCCGAATCTGCGCATCTGTGATCAGCCAGCCTAACTACTTCCAAGGAGCTGATCGCTGTATTTTTTCTGGAGCTACAATCAGTCCATGGTGTTTCAACTGCAAAAACAACCAGTTTAAATCTGTTTCTGCCAATGGCTGTTTGGTGGCAATGAGAATGTCATCCATGTAGTGATAGATCATAACGTTGGAGAAATGCTGGCGAATTGGTTGCAAGGCCCAATCAACAAACAACTGGCACATCGTGGGGGAGTTCCGCATGCCCTGAGGTAAAACAGTCCATTTATACTGTTTCGTTTGGGCTGCTCTGTTGATGGATGGCACAGTGAAGGCAAAGCGTTGAATGTCATGCGGATGAAGCACGATGGTAAAGAAACAGTCTTTCAAATCGATGACAACAATGCTCCACCCTTGAGGTATCATAGTTGGTGCTGGCAGGCCAGGCTGCAAAGCACCCATTGCCTGCATTTGTTCATTGTCCTTTCACAGATCATGCAACAGCCTCCATTTTCCTGACTTCTTTGGGATAACAAAAATTTGTGTGTTCCATGGGCTCACAGAGGGCCGAATGTGTCCAGCATCAAGTTGCTCCTGTACTAGTTGTTCAACAATTTGCAGCTTCTCTTTAGTCCTTGGCCTCTGCTCAACCCAAACAGGGATTTCAGTCAATCAGGTGATCTTCTGGATGGGCAGCTGCACTGCAGTGGCCATCAAGGAAAATGCTGGTCAGTGGTTAAAACCATGCCAAGTTGAGACAGCACATCTCTGCCTATCAGTCCTGGAAGTGTTCTGGGTAGAGACATGATGTAGGGTTGAGTCACGATAACTTGATTGTCCTCAAAGATGATGCTGATGTGATCTCTGCTTATCGAAGGAACTTTCATTCCACCCACTCCCACAACATGGGTATGTGGAGCTTGCAGAGGCCAATCAGGCTGCCAGTACATTTGATTGATGATAGAAATGTCTGCCCCTGTGTCGAGCATTGGTTCCAGGGTGATGCAGTGGGAACCACGCTGCAGCTGTACCTTTTATGTGTGGGTGATTTTTCATATCTATTGTGAAGAAGACATGATGGCCTGTTGACCCAAAGCCTGTCTTCTCTTTGCTTTTCAGCTGGTTCTCGTGGCCTTTGACGATGTGGTAAAATGTTTTCAAATGGTCGAATCTGAGCAATTTTGCTTCCTTTTGGGATTGTCACAGGTGGTTGCAGGGCATAAGCCATTATTTTCACCTGTCCTGTGTAATCTGCGTCGATGACTCCTGGAATCACGATTACACCTTGCTTGCTTGTGGAGGATCTTCCAAGCAACAAACCTCCAACTAAAGAAATTGTGCTGTACATTGGATCACATACATTGGTTGGAATCAGGGTCACTGTTGCCACATCCACGCCGAGGCTCCCCCATGTGGCGGGCTTGTTCCTGACCAGGAAGCCGGTCTCAGGGTCCTCTGGGTCAAGGCATCGATTTTTGTCCTTGTGCGGTGCCTCAGCGCGCTGTTCTTGGAGTTTCCCAACTTGCGACAAGCTTCAGTGGCATGGGTGTCCAGGTTGCATTTGTGGCACCATACAGTCTTTTGACTGAAATGGCCTGTTTCGCCACACCGGTAACAAAGAATGTTTGGTGATGACTTTTGGTTGTTGTGGGGACAGTTGATGTTGCCTCCCGACAAAGCAGCTGCAATGATGTGTCCTTGCTGCTGCATCGCGTTTGCATAGCTGCTGTGAACACTGCTGTCTGGGTGTTTTGTTCAGCTCTGGTGGCCTGCACAAGCATCTCGTCAACTGCACATCCTTGGGGGAGAAAGGCTAAAATGGCTCTGGTGCGTGAGTTGGCATTCTCAAAGGTGAGGGAGCAAAACAGATGATCTTGCACCTCTACAGGTAGGTCTTGTGCATCTTTTAGAGCAGCTGACAGTCTATCAATAAATTGTCCATATGGTTCTGTAGCCCCTTGCCTGACGGAAGCAAATGGTGCAGGCTTCTTCTTGTCTGGAACTAGGAGTAAAGCTCTGTGGGCCAATGCTTGAGCCACCTGATGGATCTCTAGGGGAAAGGTGAGCTGGACGTTGGTTGTAGCATATGGTCCTTGTCCTGTCAGCATATCAGGCTGGAGTCCGAAAAAGGGATCTCCTGCGACTTGGTGTCTGTTTGCCTCTCCAATTGCCAGGTGTCTCCATTCCCTTTCAAAGAGGAGAAACTGCGATGGAGTCAGCAACAAGGAAGCAATGCTCGAGCAATCTGCCAGACAGAGCACATCAGCCGTGAAGATGTATTGAATTATGTTTCTGGCTGCTTCTGACCTTATTCCATAGGTGATAACTGTTTGCTCTGCTGAGCTTAAGACTTTCCACTCGTGGGGCTCCCATCCTGCCCAAGCATTCTCTACAATCACCGGACAGGCAATAGAATTTGCTATGTTAAAATCACCATCTAGAATAGAGTCCTTTAATACATTTGTCCATCGTTTAGTGATCCAGTTCTGTTGCGCGGCTGGCAGCACCATCTGGTGTGCAGAAGGCGGAAACGATGGGACAGAAGGCACAGATGGCGGATTGGTGAGGCTTTGCAGCTTTTGTGGTGAAAACTGGGAAGCTGCAGCTGCTTGGTTCTCTGTTTGACTTTGTCAGTTAGACAGTTCAGCAAGTCTGTGTATTATTTACTGCAGCTCGTTTGCATGCTGTGGTTTTTTTTGCATCCGCGATGTGCTATGAGAATCGGGGTTGGGGCTTTCACAGTCCAAATCAGAATCGAAAGGCAGCGGACACTGAGCTGCCACGGGTTGTTGTGAGTGTGCTGCAGGCTGTGCCGCGGCTGCAGGATTGGGGTGGAGTAGGACGCCGCGGAGGAAGTGGGCATGTTTGTTTTGGTCTCACGGGCTGGCTGCACCTGCATCGCTGCTTTGTTTTCCAGTGGGGGGTTTCGCCTTCGTCACCACCCCGGTCACCACCCCTCTGTTTCGTCTCTTGTGCCAGCCCCTCTCTGCCCTCGGCCCCACCTGCTATCTCAACTTTCACCACGCCCCCAGAGTCTGGCGAATGCAGCACTTCCTGTTCTATCTCAGTCTGCCTGAAAACGGGGAAACTTCCGGTGTCCAAACCACGCAATCTGCCATGGAATTCATTACATCCTGCAGCGTGGAGAAAACAGGGGCTGCATTTCCTCTCACCAGGGGGGTGCTATCAATCCGAAGAACCTTGCTATTTTAGAGGATTTTTGTATTTCTTTCAGCTCCCCTGCACCTCCCTCGAGAGCTTGGATTGCAGCTTGAGCAGACAAGACTTCCAAGGTACTTAAGATCTTTTTCCAAACCGTGCCAAGTTCGGGTGCTGATTTTCCATCTTTCCCCCCCGCAATGGCAGAATGCCACATTTCGCCAATTTCTCTCCATTCCTCTTCACAAAACACAAGCGAAGGTTTGCTTAACTTTCCTCTCTTTCTGGCCCACAGGGTCAACTGTTCTAATTCACTTTCCTTAAGTTTTTCGCCCCTTTTTGAGACAATATTTCTGAGAAGTTGAGTCGCCGCGCGGAATTCCGTTTCCATTTTTTTTCCTTCCCTTTGTTCCACGGGCTGCTTACCTCTCTTCCCTCTACTGTGTGCCGCTGTTTCTCTCTGAATGAAACCAAGCGAACCATGCTTCCAGCTCCCAGCTCCGATTTTTCTCGTCTCCAGGGGTCCTGTCCGTGGTCTGGGAAAAGGCTCAGTTCTGAACTCGGTCCAGGCTCAGAGACGAGCTCAAAGAGTTTCAAATTTTCACTGCATTCAAGTGAAAAACCGCATCAGAGCAAGTCTGCATCTAAGCATTAAAAAAACCCCCGCAACAAAGTGCAAACTCCGCATCTCAGCGACTTATATCTAAATAAAAAAAATTCTGCATCGAAGCAACCACATTTAAGCGACTGGGTCCCGGCTTCGGGAGCCAGTTAAAGCCAGGGATCCACCTAATACATAGGAAACTGGACAGAGCAACGCAAGGACCGACCAATGTGAATATATCATGCGTTCTAACTTTATTGTCTCAAAATGGTGGGTTAAATACAGTTTCAAATAGTTTACAGTTACAGGTGCTTTCTAATTGGTATTCAGACAGAAAAGAATGCAAACAATCTCAGCTTTAAGGCAGCCACTGTGAATTCACTATAACTACACTAATTAACACTAAGCACACCTTAATCTAATTTCTTGCTGCGCCACAGGCTTACCTACTACTAAACAGGCCCAAATCTGAGGCCCAGCTTGGGATAGCTCAGGCCCAATCCCAAAGTACATCATGCCCTTGTTCCCTAAGAAACTCTTCTACACATCAGTTCTTTTAGAGAGAAAAGTCTCTTTTGGTCTGTGTCATGGGTTAACAGAGTTTGATTTTTAGTTAAAGAGAAATATAGAATATTGCCTTGTTAGGACCTTGGAATTGTTTTGGAAAAGACAGGGACCTATCAGAAGCTAATTTTAGATATTGACATATGTTTTGACCACTGAGAATGCTGAACACGACTTTGGAGAAATACCCATATAAATCTTGAATGTGTTCAAGCCAGCCCTTTTCCTCCCAGTCAGTTGAACAGGTAACATTGGGTTGGGCCATTCTGTTGGAATGGCCCAGGTCGGCCAGGCCCTGCCACTCCCCCCCCTCCTGGGAGGGGAGGAGGGGAGCCAGCCCGAGGCCTGGCCAGGCTCCATCAGCTCCCGGTGGGGGAGGGGAGGCTGCAGCTTAACCTCAGCTAATTTTAAAGCCTACCCCCAGAGCCAGCCGAGCAGGGAGTGTTCTCTGTCGGGCCCCTGATAACAGCTATGGTCCTGGTTGGGCCGGGCCCACCCTGACTGTCACCGAGGGGTGGGCAAGGAGGCATTTTATAGCATTTAAGATTTCTGACTGCCCCTGCTCCAGTCTCCAATCTCTTGGTGCAAGTCTTTCCCCCCCTGCCGCCTTGAAATCGGTGAGCCAGCTCAAAAAAGAAAGAGAGAGAGAGACTCTGGGCAGATTTAACTCTTTCCTGACACAGATGGGACTTTTTTTTAAACCCTAATCTTCCTGTTGAGTAAAAAGAAAAGAGACTGAACATAAAGAGGACAGAGCATGAAGTCATTGGAGAGAGAGAGTGAAAAGACTTTTGGGAGGAGGGTTTGAGGGGATTGCTATTTTAAGCTGAATTTCTCTCACTGAGCCATGGAAATGAAGTTTATATGTAGATTATCCTTTAAATCACGGGAAAGACGCATTTGTGGAGATGTTTAAATTTGTGTGTGTGGATTTTGAGCAAAGGTGTTTGTGATGGACTAAGTGATATTGATCTTATGAGATGCTTGAGCAGAGATAGAGATGAGAAGCCCTTTACTCCAGTGAAGAAGTGAGAAGACATCTCTGTTCCCTGAGATGAAGAATCCCTTTGCCTTTGGAGTGGTTCATCTTTAAAAAGTGACACCCCAGTATGCAGTGTGCTTGAGTCCATGGCCCATAAGCAGCTTAGAAAACTGCTAATGGGAGGGGTCACAGAAGGAGGTTTTCCCTGGGCAGCTGTTTTTGTGACAGTTAAAACCCCCAAGAAAACTGTTCTAGGTTATCAGTGGGATCCATGACTCTAAGAGACTCCTCTCCCGAAGTGATGAAAGACTATTTTCAAATGGTGAAACTGACTGAAAATCACAGGTTGTCTCTTTATGCTTGCCCTGGTTTGGAACAGATTAGGGGAGAACCCCTAGAGGCGTCCCCTAAAACAAACCTCCACCACCCTTCCCCCCCCCCAGCCCTGGGTTCGGGAGGAAAAAAAAATTCCTTGGAGGAAAAGTGGAAAAGCCGGTTTATTAACAACACTCCCCACACAAGAGAAGAAAACAGGTGCTGTGAGGAGAGGGCACAAAGCTTCTTTCTCAGGCTCTGGAGGTTCCCAGCCTTTCTCAGGTCAGGTCAGGTCCAGAGCCGGTCCTAAATCTTCGGGAAGGGGGGAGGAGAAAAGAAAAGGAAGAAGGAAAAAAAACAGCAAAGGTGGCGAAAAGCAAGCGGCCAAGCTAGCAGCAGCAGGCACAAGCAGGCAGAAAAGCTAGCAGCCAAGCCAGAGAGACAGACAGCTAGCAAGAGCAAGCAAGCAGCCACAGTCCCCGCCCACGGGGGGAGGAAAACAGCCACCAGACACCACAGTCCACAATATATGGGATAAAGGTCAACCCAGAACAATGCTGTTTGTGAGAAAGTGAACAGTTTGTGGGAGGAGGATGAGTGTTTTGAAGGTTTCAATTTCAATTTTTTTTCTTTTCCTGTTAGTGTGTGTTAATAAAATCTATCTGTTTACCTTAAGTTGGGCCTGTTCTGCCTTTTTCTGCTTAATCCTATCTCACAGCAGAAAAACATTTAAACAACTACACTAAATTTAGTAAACAAAAAAAGAGGTGAATGTGAAACCGCTACAGTCTGCCATGAAAACTTCCCCACAAGAAAGAACCGTTCTCTTGTGGCTTTTAATTCTCACAAAAGCAGCCACCTGGGAATCTGCATTTGAGAAGTCCCTCCCATATCATGCAGCCTTCCCATAGCTGCATTATGGGCCATGTAAACTCATGGGGTACTGTAGGAAGGCACCCCCACACCCGAATAGGTGTTTCTGTATAAGGAAAGAAGTTTTGGTTTACCTCTAGACATATTAGGAAGTTTATCTAGAACTTTCCATGCCCTTCTCATGGCAATTGGTTTGGTGCCAGGACAGGAGCACCTGTTGGACCTTCTAGCTGTTCTTCAAAACCTGTAGCTGTTTCTATTGGCAGTTTGCCAATGGACCCCTCCTCGATTGTTATATAGATAAGAGAGAGAACAAAGGTGCTCGAGGCATTCTCGAGGTGTTGTAGCAAGTGTATGGGACCTCTCCCTATGCTGTGCTCAGCTCTGTTCTTTGTTTTTTGTATTATTTTCTTCCTTTATGAAAACATTTTTGTTTTTTCAAGACATATTCGACCATGCCGTTTCGCTATTGATTTAAGCCATTTTCTGTGAGGTGCTGGACACCCTCAGAAGTATTGAGAAACTCAATATGTGTCGCTCAAACTTGGACATCTTATATTAAGATGGCAAATTCGAGTTCTTGCTGACCAGCCCTCCGTCAGCTAGGCCTTTTTTGCCCTTGGTTTTCATTTTTAAAGCAAGCTCGTGGTGGTTTTTGGTTGTGAAAAAAACACATTGTGTGTCTAAAAGCTAAAGAGGGAGTTTTTAGACCAAATCCTCATACTAGTGAGAGAGGATCTTAGCTGGGAGACCGATTCTGGAATGCAGACAGATTTCTCCACGGAGGAGAGAACAACCGAGACTGGCAGAGCCGGAGTCTGCAGGCAGAGAAGCAGTGTGTCCACAAGGAATTGGGGACAAACCATGGGAGCTGGGATACCACAGGAAGCCGAATTTGGTGAGTGAAATGGGGACCCAGCAGTCAGTAGTCAAGCGAGACAATTTTTATTATTTTAATTACAAGTTAACAATACAAGACATCGATTTTGAGAAGCAGCAGCCTAAAAAACTCATTAAATGGGTGTTTAAACAGTTCCCAAAGATTACAACATCAGAAGCATGCTCATTAGTTTTGGGACAGAGTTGGGCTTCAACTGTATAATCTAGAAAAAAAGGGAAAATCTACTTTGAAATTGCATCCCGTCTTTTAGACTGCTTTAGACTATATAACTTTAGAGAGTGAAAAGCTTGCAAAATCAAGTTTAAATTTACCAGAAACCGTAGAGAGAAAGAGCACAAGTAATGTTATAAATAAAGAGCTTGACTCGGCCAATATATCAAGCAGCAATCAATTTATTAATTAATACAGAATGGTAAAGTGTGAGCAAAGCAGCGCTGGGTACAGTGGGGGTTTCCCCTCCAACTGCACGCCGACCATTGATTTTCTGCTGGTATTTATTGAGATTTTCCATAAGCAGTTCTCAGCAACTTTTTTCTAGTTTCCTCCTAATTTCTATTTTTGAAATCTAATTTCTATACCCATTGTCATCAATTTCTATTGGTGATGTTAAATTTTCTATACTTCAAAGGTGTGAAATCAGTGAGGTCAGAAATAACATCTTGTGATGATGATGTTCTCAGGACTATAAATTAGTGATGGTGACATCCAGATTTCCTTCTTCAGAAAAAAACACTAGAGATGAGAGATTCAGTCTTCCTTTTTTGGACTATAAATCAGTTTTCCAGCTTCCAGGTGGTGGTCCATCTCCTCTTCCCAGGATCATTAATTTTAGTTTGGAATAGCTCACTTCCTTCTATTTGGGTGATTACAATCCTTTCTATATATATATGCTAAAGCTATAGTTCAAACCTTCTATTAAAAACCTTATAGGCTCACATGATTCACTTATAAGCAAGCAAAATATTAGTTCAAAAGCCCCTTTCCATGCTTTTTTCGTTTTGTTCATTAAACAGATGTTTTTATAACTACCCTATGGCCTTTTCCACACATTTCATAACCATAACTACAAAGGCCATCTTTTTCTACCTGACATGAAACACAACCCCACATTTCACAGTAACAAGTCCAAAAATGTTGCAGAAGCGGGCAGAGCATATGTTAAAGCAGCTGCCATGCGAAGTAAAAGTTATCCTGAGGCAGATTATTCTTATTCTCAAAGTCCCAAAGAAATCCGTTCTGATGAAACCCGGAGAGGCTGGCGCTGGGCGGTTCCAAGTGCACTCCTGTGCCCCCTTCCTTCCCCCGGAGTGCGATCTCAGCCATCACTGGCCATGCAAGCTAAGGTCCCGTTCTGACCGCCTCCCCCCCTCCACCCCCTTGGTCTCCTTCTGGTGGTGGATTCAGGTGATCCAAGTCCATGAATTTTGGGAGCACAACTTTTAAACAAAACGCCAAAAGCACAGGCTCAGAGAACAAAGACGCACGTGGGAGTTGCCATGTTCCTGAGGCAGGGGCTGCAGCCCTTCGTGGGTGGGCTCTGTCCAGCCCGACTCTGCGGCACACCCAGACTGACGTGTCACTCAGTTCCTCCCACTCCAGTGCAGGAAACTCCCCCTCCATAAGCCGTCCCTGGTCCCAGTCACCGCCCTGGGTTGCTGCCCACAGCCTGGAAAGACACACCCTGGCTGTGAGGAGCATGAGAACCAGAAATTACATCCCGGACCCCCCCCCGCCCCAAGATGGCGGCACCCATGCCTGAAAAAAGTAAACAAACCTCGATGTTAAATCAGAATATTTCCCAAGCATCCTGCCTCCTCTCCAATGATTCGGAGGATGAATTTCATTCATCAATCAGCACATATCCTTGGCACAAGATACGGAAAGAAGTGGCACGGGATGGGGAGTGGGAAATCCTTTCAAAACTTAAAGCTTTTCCAGTTTGATACAATAGAGCCAGGGGGAACCCCCAGTGGGAACAAATAATCTTTGCAGAGATCAAAGAGCTTTGTAAGGCTGCAAAGTCTTATGGAAGAGATTCCGCTTGTTTTAGAGGTTTATTGCAAGCTACCTTTGCTGCAAATGTATTCACCCCTCATGATCTACGGCAGATAATAACCTCCTTGCTATCCCCAACTGAATATTCTCTTTGGGAGTTAGCTTGGAAGCATGCTTTAAACCAGCTTCTGAGAAACTATGCAGGAAATGCAGCTACTGCAGCTCTGACATTAGAACAACTAGCCGGAGAGGAAATACATGCAGACCCCCAAAGACAAGTGCAAGTTCTTACAAGACCAGTTTTAAATGATATAAAAGAAGTTGCTAAAACAGTGCTGTTACAAGCAGGGCTACAGCAGCAGCAGGGCCCGGCCAGGCCATGCTGGGCCCGGGGGCCATGCAGTGGAGGGGAGCCAACTCCATCGGCACTCTGTTACCGCTTCCCAGGCTGGAAGAAAAGAGAACTTCCTGGAGTTTTTCCCAATCTTTAACCTGTGTAGTCCAGAGGCATATTCAGGTCTTTAATTGGTTCCACAGATTGTCAATATTCAAAGCTAACCAGTGACTGGTTTTGCCACAGCTTTTCTTCAATCAATGCAAAACCAACACAACCTGGTAGCAAGTGTGTGTATGGTGTAAACCAATTCCAAACTCAGCTCCCTTCATCTGAAGACAATGCAATCATATATTGTGTACATTTGTACAATGGGAAAAATCACTGAAGTATGTAGAAATTTACAGAAAAGAATCATAGAATCATAGAATGGTTTGGGTTGGAAAGGACCTTAAAAATCATCTAGTTCCAACCCCCCTGCCATGGGCAGGTCTCAGATCCCGGGCTGATAGCCTTCCGAGACTGCGGATAAAGTCCTTTTTCCCAAGCCCCGTTACCAGAAGAAGGAGTCAGGATGCGTCGGCTTCTTTCTCAAAGCCGTTTATTCTTTCTTATCTATAAACATTCCTTTTCAGCCAGCGTGGATGCTACCTACACTGCTGTCCAAGGCTAACTGCGCCGCTCAAGGGCGGTCATTATCTCTTATACTAATTGTTACGTGTTAGTTGTTTTCAATATTGTGCCAATACCCATCACCTTTATTGAACAGTGCACTTTCACACTAAACCAATCCAAAAGTGCCACCACCTCACCAGAAGATGGAGGACAAGAAGAAGAAGAAGAAAGAAAAGGGACACACCCAAATTCCTCCATCTTGTCCCCTTGAGCCTCCTTTGTGAATCCCCAAAATCCCACATTTTCACTCAGTAATTAGCTATTATCCCAATCACACACCTGCGACTTGTAATTCTTCATATAACGTTGGCAATCGCTCCCAAGGGCTAAAATCAAAGGCACTGGTGTTTCTGCCACTGTACCAGGGTCCCCGGACCCCCTCCTGGGGTCTCGGACCACCCAGGACATCTAGAGGGATGTCCTGGGTTCTGACAGGCAAGGACATCTTTCCTTAGACCAGGTTGCTCAGAGCTCCATCCAACCTAGCCTTGAATGCTTCCAGCGATGGGGCATCCACAATTTCTCTGGGCAACCTTTACCATTGCCTCACCACCCTCACAGTTAACAATTTTTTCCTAATATCTAATCTAAACCTACACACTTTCAGTTTAAAGCTATTTCCCCTTGTTCTGTCAGTACATACTCTTTTAAATAGTCTCTCCCCATCTTTCTTGTAGGCTCCCTTCAGGTACTGAAAGGCCCCAGTTAGGTCACTCTGAGGACTTCTCTTTTCCAGGCTGAAAAATCCTAATTCTCTTAGCCTTTCCTTATTGGAGGGGGGCTCAATCTCTCTAATCAACTTGGTGGGTCTCCTCTGGGCTCACTCCAACAGGTCGCTGTCCTTCCTGTGCTGGGGACTCCAGAGCTGGATGCAGTACTCCAGGTGGGGTCTCACCAGAGCAGAGTAGAGGGCCATAATCACCTCCCTCCACCTTCTGGCCACACCTCTTTTTATGCAGCCCAAGATACAGTTGGCATGGTGGTTACTCTGTAGGGATCTTTACAAACAACTGATGGATACTGATCATCTTCATAATGATGCCTTGAGAGGCTACCTAGAACAGAGCCTAGACAGTGTTAAAGGAATAAAGTAGGTATTTATTAAAAAGGCCTTCAAAGGATACACCTTGGGCAGTACAAGAGCCTGGCCAAGGCTACACCCAAGATGGATGACAAGTCACATGTTTTCACACTTTTATAAGTTTTGGTCTCTCGGATCCCAGGCTGATAGCCTACCGAGAATTGCGGGTAAAGTCCTTTTCTCCATGCCCCGTGCCAGAAGGAAGAGTCAGGATATGTCGATTTCTTTATCATAATTGTTTATTCATTCGATGTTCCAAAATATTTTCTCTTCGGCCGGCGTAGGTATCACCTACACCGCTGCCCAAGGCTATCTGCCTCGCTCATGGGCGGTCGTAATCTTTTATACTAACCGTTACGTCCTAATTGTTTTTACTATTGTACCAATATCTACCACTTTAATTAAACTGTGCACCTTTACACTAAACCAATAAGAAAATACCACCACCTCACCCGAAGATGGAGGACAAGAAGAAGAAGGAGAAAGACAAGGGACACACCCAAATCCCTCCATCTTGTCTCCTTGAGCCTCCTTTGTGAACCCCCAAAATCCACATTAATACACAAAAATAAGTTACTTAATATCCTAATCACACACTTGTGACTTGTAATTCTTCATATAATGTTGGCAATCGCTCCCAAGGGCTAAAATCAAGGGCACTGGCATTTTCATCACTATACCAGGGTCTCAGGACCCCCTCCTGGGGTCTCGGACTACCCGGGACATCTAAAGGGATGTCCTGGGTTCCGACATTGGTCCATTTACATATTGGAGTAAATTGTCCAATTACAGCTTCAGGTTATGAAGTCCCATCCTCCCAGATTGCTCTCCTCAATTCACTGTTGTTTATACTTTTTGGGTCTGAAGCTGCAACAGTGTCCTTGGTTTTCGGGGTAGAAAGGGATTGTTTTGTCTAACTAAACTGTGAAGAGAACTTGCTAACACTTTATATGAAGTTCAGAGTTATATACTAATGCAGTACAGAATCTGGAAATTATGAAAGCTAAAACTTGAGGCATCAATAGCATTGTTTTCTATTCAGTATTTGAAATATAAATAACATCTTTTCTATTTAAATAAGTCTAAAATGGAGGAAAGCCTTTGTGGATTGTGGTCCAACATTTCTATATCACTGAGTACACAAAAGTGTTTAATTGTGATAAATGCAATAGAAACAGCATACTCACCTAAGCAAGATACATTTCTGTATCTTGCTATATGTTTAACTCAATGTGTGTTATGTAAAATGTTTTAAAATTGTCTTTTAAGGAAGCAGCACAGTGGAAATTGTATAAAATATGAGGGGCAAACAGAGACATTTTTGTGATGCGTGAGACTGCAGATGTCTGCACTTCAGATGTCAACATATGGAATTCCAGTCATGGAAATACTGATGAGTGACCTCTATGTTAATATCCAGCAAGCCAAGTTCAAGTATTTAATTACTTTTTCAGCTTTATGTCCCTTCCAACTACCTTCTGCAGAAAAGAGGTGATTCTTTTTGAGGCTGGAAAGTTACACAACAGCAGTTGAAGCCCACTACAGTTGCTGAGGAATTTGTCAGTACTTATGGTTGATCAGAAAAGAGACAAAACAGGGCTTGATAACATTTTAACTGCTTCCAGCTACTCTATATGTAAATCCTGCTCTGTAGTAGATTTACAAAATGATAGCAACTGCTAAATAGATAATCTGGAAAGCTCAATAAGAAAGTAGGTAGAAGAAGAAATAATACATGTATCAAACATAATACAGATATGGCTGGGTTGGTTCAAAGCTTGGGAACTGTTATAAATGGCAATATAATATTGGCTTTTGCATGTATGTATCAGTTTTTGCATGTTGTTATTGATCACAAGTATTTTGATATGGTACAATTTATAATCCCTTTTAGCTGTTCGTTAGTATAATATAATCTATCAATTTATGTATGCACTGTATAGCCTATATAAATGATAGCATAATAAATAGATATTATATCATAGGCCTTAGCGAAATATGAAAATAGACACTATGCAATATTAAAATGCTTTGATGTAACTAACTCAGAAAATGGTGTAAAACAGGTATGTTGTTTCTCACATCTGCTGACTAGCCTCTCCAAGTGATAACAGTGACAAAAACCAGAGCACCAGAGAAGAATTTATTAACCCCTCTTATCAGGGAGTGTGAAACAACAGGCTGGAACCACAAGAAGAAATAAAATATATTGACCTAATCTACAGGATATCATGCAGACAAGTCAGAGATTAAAAACAAACAAAGGAGTCCCTGGAACATCAAAAACTCACAAGAATATTTGAATATTGTATAAACTCATGAATATGTATGTACCCCAGTAATGTAACAGTATATAGAAAACATTGTTTTAAGTTAACGGTGTGTTCTTTGGCCGATCGCTAAAAATACCCCAGGGCTGGATATTGTCCCTTTATCCCTTATTAAACTTTTTAAAATTCTAAAGAGTGAACTCTGTTTTTCACAGGAACTATTTTTTATTCTGAGAATCTGCTCAATGTGTTGTGCATCTTTGCCAAGTGTCCCACAGAGGATTTGTACCTGGAAAGGAAAAAATGTGCAATATGACAAGATGTGAATGGTCAGTGTTAAATATTTCAACTTGCTTTTCCATAGGGAAGTATTTAACTTTGAAAAAAATAATTTACATGAAAAAGGAAATCCCCACAAAATGATTTTCCCCATCTCAATCTAAAGTATTCAGATAAACTGTAATATATCTGTTCAAAATCATTTGCAAAGAAAACTGTTCCAGTGCTTTTCTTTGTATACAAGACAATACCTTGTAAAATAAAGAATTGCACCAAAACAGGAGGGAGAAAAAACCAATCAACCTGGACATCTTTGATTCTGTAGATCTCAAATGGAAAGTGTCTGTTGCTTCATAATCAGATTTCTTTAGACTTAGCACGTCTTTATACCAAAAGAGTTAATTCAATTTTTACTGTGCCTGTGAAACTTTTAGCAGAGAAACAAGGTCTGCAAAAACTGCTTTCAGCAAGGACAGTTGGGAGACAATAAGAAGACGTCTGGCCCAAGAATGTGGTGACAGACAAAACAAAGGACTGAATTTCTGGGAACCTGGGGTGGGATTTATGGTAATGGATGGATAAATTCTACTATGCATGTAGCTACTGTATATAAGTAACCCTCTTGTAGAATCATGTGTCCATGTAAGGTTAGAATCTCCTGCATGTATCTTCAGACCTGAACAAATCTTCAGACCCTCTTTAACACAATTTTAGTGTTGGAGAGCCTGATTCCAATACTTCAGACATTTGGAAACAATCTTACTCCCAGTGATTAATCCCAGGAGTGCTCATATTCTAGAGATAGTCAGACAATTTTTTCTGTAGGGGAAGGGGTTTTTTGCAATATTTAACATGAATGTGGTTTATTACTGAGGAAATGGTGGCATTCTTTCTCCCATTCAGTCTTATTTGCCTGTATTTTAATTGTAGCTAGAAGAATCTAATTTAATAGGTATGTTAAGCTTCGATGTTTCTGCTAACAGATGACATAAACACCCTAGATATAGTTGCGAATTTATACATACAATTTCTACTAACTGAGAAAGGAGAAAATAATCTCAATGCTATTATGTAAACACAAAAAATCACTGAAAGCAGGTCACTTGAATATATATGACTTTTAGGCGTAGCTCATAAAGCAGTACTCCTCATGTGCATATCTGTCAATGGATTCTTTGCCTTCCTTTCATCATTTGTCCAGGGCTTTGGCTTTTCTCCTCTTCTGTCACTTGTTTTCTGGATTTGAGTAACCTCATTTTGTTTTGATAATTTCGAAATTTCTGTATGTTAATAAAACTTTCCTCTGTGGAAATGTGCATTATTTAATTTAGAAATATAGTCTGTGTTAGGGGCAAGAGAATTAGAAAAGGTAGCTACTACACTCCTAAATAAAAGCCTGAAGGGAAAGAATAATTATTTCAGGGGAAAGACACAGATTGCAAATTGTAAGATTGAGATCTATTCTTAGTTTACAAGACTTGCTTTGTGAAGTTGATCAATTTGCTTAACTTCTTTATTGCTTGTTCAATCAGAAAACAAACCTTTCTCACAGGTGTACTGGAAGATTTCAGTAAATTTGTGAAGTTTATAATGTCTTTGTGTGCACAATGTTGTTTGTAATACCACTACAGTCAAGACTGTCATACTTAAAATGGGTCCCTAGAGGATGCCAAATGTTACTGCTCTTTTTCAGAAGAATTATGTTTGTGGCTCTGTGTTTTGCTTTCCCTTTCTTTTAATCCAAATAACTTCTCAGTTGTTGGAAAACAGCTGTATACATGGCTGGGCCCAGAGTGTGGTGGTGAATGGCGTTAAATCCAGTGGGTGGCCAGACACAATTGGTGTTCCCCAGGGCTTAGTATTGAGGCCAGTCTTGCTTAATATCTTGACTGATGATCTGGATGAGGGGATTAAGTGCCACCTCAGCAAGTTTCCAGGTGACACCAAGTTAGGCAGGAGTGTTGCTCTGCTTGAGGGTAGGAAGGCTCTTCAGAGGTATCTGGACAGGCTGGATCGATGGGCTGAGGCAAATTGTATGAGGTTCAACAAGGCATGATTCTATGATTCTAAAAGTTTAAGATATTGGTAATGGTTGAATAAATGTATTATTTTAAACTTACATGGGCTGAGATTGAGATACACAAGTAAATTACTATGAGAAACCTTCTACCTTTACTGCACCCTTGGGTAATCAAGAGGTCTGTTCTGTAGAGCAGTTAGTTTAGCTATTATCATAATTTCTTGATTTGGATTGAAACTCCTAATTACAATTCCATTCCAGGCCACTATCAATCTTCATGATGCTGAACAGGCAGGAGCTGCTGAGAGCACAATATGTTGTGTTATAAAGCCATGCACATGAAGTCCATTGCTTGTATGGTTTGTTGGCTGTAGTTTATGTAGCTATAGTACACTAACACTGTTGTGTGATGTTTGCAGTTTTAGCAACTCCTTGAACTGGTTTGAAGTAGGGAATACAAAAAGAAATTGCCATAGCACTAAATACAATTAAACTGATTTAAGAAGGCTACTTCCTAAAAAAAAGGAAACCTCAGAAAGCAACAAAAAAAAAAAAACCCATCCAGCTTCTAGACATCTTCATTTCATTAGCCACTATCAGTTCCAGGTGCTCTGTTTTGCCTCTCCATAGTTCTGCATTTTCAAGGTCCTGACACCAGTTACAAGCTGTCTTCACTATAAAGGGATTTTTCTTTTCCTGTACCTTTACGGCTGCTTAATGTTCTGAGAAAACAAATTATCATGTTGCAAGACACTTTCACTCTCATGATCCAAAGTTCAGAAGCTTCTTTTATTCCTGCTTAGGCTACCCAATTCACGAAAGCGGTACTGGACCTTTGTGTCACAAAGGTTTGTCTTTTGGCAGACAGGTTTGTGACATAGTTGGCTTTCACCCAGATTGTCTCTCTTGGAACATATAGCAAAATATGTGTTTGCCATACCAAACTTGCCTGCAGGGTCTCATCCTCACCTGTAGCAGTAGCTTTTCCAGTAACTTGCAGTGCCTCTAGCTTTACTGGTTATAGATGTTTGTCCTGGATTGGGAAGCATGTTCAGTTGTGTACCTGGCTTATGATAAATGGTCTTTCATGGAGCAGACCCTTAATATACATATCTTACACTTCCATGTGGGTTCTGACTGTGTCCAAAGTCTTCCTACCTCATCTTTGAGAACTGCGTGAACAGATGATCATAGATAATTTGCCACCATGTGCTACTTAACAACAAAAAAAAAATCTAAGAAACAACGACAATGAAAAGGGAATATATTGTGTTTAGCCAGAAATTCAATGATCCCCTGGATTTTAAAGGGAGCTGTGTTGAAGTTAGCTAAGAAATCTATATTTTTGTGATTTTATTATTTTAGCTGTTTTTAGTTTAATCTGGTGTCTGATTTTGCCTAGATGGATATCTTGAGAAAACTAGGGAGTAACTCTGACTTTATACATTCCACAAGTTTTAATAAATGAAATGCATCTGCAAAACTTAATCAACAGAGAATTGTTTAACTAAGAAATTAAAATTAATATAGTACTGTTAAAGTAGCAATGCCCTAAGTTATCCTTTAACTAGAGATGGATTAGATAATCTAGTAGTAGTTAGAAGAATAAGATGAAAAATTGAGACTCAACAGGGAAAGACTGCGCAGGTGCCATGAGCAGTCAGCTTGAACAGGTCATCTGGAGGGCAGCATGATGAAGATGAAGGTAATGAAAGAAGAGAAGACCCTTCCTCAAAATTACCAGAAAAGGATGCTAGGTGGTAGTCTTGCTTCATAAAAAAGAAGCAAGAAGAAATTAGATACCTATTTCGTGATATACTGAGTGAACACAAGAGGGGGAGAGCTATGGGAAGCCTTTGTGTTGCAATGTATATAAACCCTTGAAAGTTTTTGTTTCTTTGGACATTCTTGGTGAATAAATAATTCTATGTCCCCAACTTTTGGCCAGAGTTGTTATTAGGAATGTTCGCCCCACAGCTCATGGTTGTGGGGTCTTAAACCCTTTAGTTCATCCCTTCGTTTCAGCAACAAAAAGCTAAGACCGCAGGAGCTACAGATTCCCCATAGCTATTACTGCAGAGAAGGTTCGCGGCTGGCTCACACTTGCTGTTTTCTTCAAAGACAAGGTTTCTCTCCAGAAGAACCTCCTTCAGCTGGGATCAGAGTTGCATTTAATCCTAGACATCAGCTGTTGGGGGATTGGGTTTTTCTTTCCTTTTCTTTCCTTGTTACTTGTGGAATTTTTTCCTATTGAGTTGCTAAGAAGCACTGATTGCTGGGTGCTGGAGACTGTGGGGAGGGGTAACTCGCACTCTCGCTCTCAGCCTTCGGGTAGAATGGTAGAGCTGCTGCTTGGGGAAGGGAACTCACGGCTGCTGCGGGAGCCCAGCTCGGTCCTGTTTCTTCTGCTGTAGGGTGAGCCTTTGCTCCTGGGAGCAGCCACTGAACTGGGACCTTGTTATCGCCTGCCTCATTAAAAGAGGGGCCTGTAGCCATTTTCTCGGGTGTCCGGGGATCCTAAGCCTGCCCCTCTTTGCCCTGCTGGGAGCCGGATTGCTGTTGTCCTGCCCCCGCTGCTGCTTCGGCACTGCTCCGAGTTTTTCGCTACTCTGTAGCCCACACCCCCTGCCTGTCGAGACCTTCCGCGTCTTCAGCCACAGTTCCGGAGTTTCTGATACATCTCTTCCATCCCTTTTCGTCTCGGACAAAGTCGCCATTGCTGCGTGCTCCCCGAGCCCGCGCCACAGCGCCCCCTGCAGCCGTGTGGGGAATCATCGCACCTGCCCTGCCCACCGGGAGCATGCCAGCGCCCCTGTCGGCTGTGACCATAACTACACCAAAGGGGAAAGTGCCTGCAGTCAGGGAAGCTGTTACTGGGTTCCTGGTTCTACTAATTATTAATGCTGTAGTTGTTTTGTTTGCCTTGTTATACATACTAGTAAAGAATTGTTATTCCTATCCCCATATCTTTGCCTGAGAGCCCCCTTAATTTCAAAATTATAATAATTCGGAGGGAGAGGGTTTACATTCTCCATTCCAAGGGAGGCTCCTGCCTTCCCTAGCAGACACCTGTCTTTCAAACTAAGACATCAACCATCATAAAAGCCATGAGATTTCTACAATTGAATCTCTTCTTCATACCCTTGAGATGAGGGAAGGCTTCTACTTTTTTGTTCTGTTTGTGATGAGATAGTTTTTCTATCATATGCCAAACACCAAAAAAAGAAGGGAGAGGCTAGAACGTTTCAACTGCAGATGCAGCAAAGTAAAATCTTTCCCATTTTAGACAGCCATGTACAAATATACACACTTTTAGAGGATGCACCTTACAGTTTTCATTTTCCAGATATTTTGCATCAGCCACTGTGTAGGAAGACAAACTCTTTTTGGTATCACTCACTGAAGAACTTCCAGATGTTTGTGCCAGCTTTGAAGCAATATCTTCTTCCAGTATGACAGGAAATTTGCTTAAGGGATTTGAATAAAATCTTGAACTGTTATTACATTCCTTACTACATCCCACATCATGCTTGAATGAAAAGAAAGTTGAATAGGAAGAGAAATTCATGTTAATTGCTCATTATAACCTCTCCTCATTTTAGAGGTCTTGTCTTTGGATGTCAGTTCCCCTTGCTTAGTGAAAGACACTGAATATATATCTCTGTTATCCAGGGAGGTGGCTTTGTTCCAGTAATTTTGTGTGAATCAGAGCCTGAATATGAAAAATGAATAATGTTAAGCAAAGACATGAATTATATGTTTTAAAGTCAAAATAGTATTTCTACTCAGGTTGGAGAAGAGCTTCTTGAAAGAATAGTGTTATCCGGACAATTTCATACAATTAAAAGTCAGTAAAATTTAGAGAAGTATTCATAAGATATAAAATTGTTTATGTGTATAGAGTTTAAAGTGGTTTGTTATCTTCTAAAAAATATAAAATAGATTAACAAGCATGAACAATAAAACCAGTTTCTGATAGATTTTATTTATAACAAATATGATAAAATAGATTCTACTCAGATTCTCTTGTAGTCAAAATGAGTTTATAGAAGCAAACTGCTTCTGATTTTTTTATCTGAAAAATCTAAAACTAGTAAATATTTTGCATTGCAAAAAAGTTATTTGGAATACAAAACAGTATAAATAATATTAAGATATTGCTGTGTAAAGGGCATTGAGGGTTATTAAAGTCTGAAAGGTAAACTTAAGCTAGTGAAAAGAATAAAAATAATTTGGATAGTTTGCAAAATAATTTCTTTTTATGGAAAATAGTATCACAGCTCTGATCCCTCCACTGATTAATCCAAAACCAAAACTCAAAAGGAAATTGAATCCCAAAACCAGATACAGGTCTAGGAGGGCTTTAGACATGGCTTCCTACAAAGTAAAAAGACCTAGATAAGACACTGTGAGCTGTATTCATCATTAGCCATTGCAGGAACATGCAAAGATTTATCATCAAAAAGTACCTTGTTAGATCCGGTTTTGAAATTGTCAAAGGAAGATTCCTCTAATAGGAGAACATGACTCATAATATCACTGATAACTTGAATGGAACTCTAGTTGAGGCCTATTCAACACTGCCATTGTGAAGTATTGATCTCATCCTGAGAATTTTATCTATTGCAAAAAAAAGTATTTATTTCATCTAAGCAATTAATTAACTGATTTTGGTACCTTAAAATCATTTTATATGCAGTTTTTCTAAGTACAACACCTCAATTTAGAATAAAGTGCTTTAAAATGCACTATTTTGTATCCCAGATAATTTTAATTTGGTTGCCTTGAAATAGCCAAAGATTGTAAAATTTGGGAAAATGTATCATGCTTATCCAGCCCAAATGTTACTTCTAAAAGTAATCAAAGTTTTCATGTACTACAAACCTAGCTGAAATAAGCATGTATAACAGATCTGCTGCAATGCCGCTGCTTCTACCTTTTTGTTGTTTTCCTTATTTAACTGAAAGTACAAATCTTTTAAAGATGGTTTTATTTCTGTTACAAATGAGTGTTTGAGCTTGCTTAAAAATTATCAGTAAAGGTATCAGCAAAAGGCTAAAACAAAAGCATGACAAAGTTCATTGTCAAGATTCACTTTACTTCTTACAGGACAGTTTAAGCACACCAAGGAAAAACAAGCACCAACAAAACCAAACAAAATCCAGGCAATCAAAAGAGAAATGAACTGAGAACTATTTAGGGGGAAGTGTGGGGGTGGGTGTGGGTTTGTGTGTTTGGGTGCATGTGATAAACGACAGTGAGGGCAAGGAAAAAAAGGAACATGGCCTAAAAGCTTAATAGCATTCAATAGTACTTTAAATTAACTTCAACTTTAAACCAAATAATTTAACAAAGGAACAACACTTAACTTATACCTAACTTAACTTATACCTTAAACTTAATTTATAACTTAACAATTTACCAGAGGAATAACACTTAGCATTTCACCTAACTTCAAAGTTATACTTAGCAACTTAGGAAAAGAAAAACACTTAGCAACACTAAAATAGCTTATAACTTATTGTCTTGGTTCAAAAGACAGGTGTCTGCCAAGGAAGGCGGGAACCTCCCTTGGGATGGAAAATATGACCCCCTTCCCTCCAAGTTATTATAACTTTGAAATTATGGGACTTTCAGGCAAAGATATGGGAAAAGGAATAATGGAATAACAGTTCTTCAATAGTATAAATATGTGTTGGTTTTGTATGGCCTGGTTTTGGGTAGGGGAGGAGCCACAGAGGTGGCTGCTGTGAGAAGCTGCTAGAAGCTTCCACCATGTCTGGCAGAGACAATCCCTGATGGTTCTGAAGATCGACATGCTGCTGGCCAAAGCTGGGCCAATTAGAGATGATGGTAACGCATCTGTGATAATGTATATAAGAAGAAAATCAAACCAAAGTGGGGCACATGCAGTTTTTTCCTAGCCAGAGAAGAGGAGGAAGTGAGATCATGTGAGGGAAACAACATGGCAACACCAAGGTCAATGGAGAAGGAGCGAGAGGAGGTGCTTCAGGCATCAGAGCAGAGATTCCTCTGCAGGCCATGGGGATGACCATGGTGAAGAAGGTTGTCCCCCTGTAGTCCATGGGGATCCATGTGGGATGCAGAGATCCACCTGCAGCCCATGGGGGAGGTACCCATGTGTGCTGATTTAGCACAGAAAGGATTTTTTCAAGAAAGTTACTGCAAGAACAAATTAGTGACTAGCTTTGAAGCTGACAGCTTGATTGACCAATTAAAAAGATGACACACCTCTGGGAACACACAGGTTAAAAATCAGAGAATCTCGGGAATTTCTCTCTTTGCCATCCAGTCTGCCAGCAGGTAACAGCCCACTCTGTGCAGCGGGTGGGGCTGGGCCAGGCCCCTGCCACTCTGCCATGCTGGCGGGGCTGGGCCTGGTGTGGCCCCCCAGGCCCCATCAGCTACCAGTGGGGGAAGGGGAGGCTGCTGCTATTAACACCTAGCTGACTTTAAGGCCTACCCCACTACCGGCTGGGATGAGGGAGATGTCCCCTGGGACCCCGGGAGCAGCTCCGAGCCCGGGCTGAGCCGGGCCCACCCCGATGAGACAGAGGGGTGGGGGGAGGCATCCACCAGCCATGCAAGAGATCCTGGCTCCAGCCCTGGCACGGCCTGAGTCTGCCACCTTTGGCCATCTCCCGGGGAAGAACTGGCATGCCCTCTGAAGACCTGGGAAAATGTTAACTCTTTCTTTACACAGATGAAACTTAGAAAGCACTAACCCTTCTCTGAGTGAGAGAAAAGTCAGAGTGGGAGACATGTAAAGAGACAGTATGAAGATACCAGGGTTGGTGAAAGAGAAGTTATATCGTAAGTGATGAGGGGATGGAGAAGATGCCTTGGTTTTTGGGCTGAAAGTCTTTTGTGAGCCGTGGTAACAGACTGTAATATGCTAGAATATCCCTTTAAACCATGGAAAAAAATATGCATTTTGGGGAGATGATGAGAGTATTCAAATTGTAGAGATAAGCAAAGGCATTTGTGATGGACTAAAAAATATTGAAATAGTTGTGATCTAATGGAGAATTTTGAACAAAGGAAGAGAAAGAGAAAGATAGAAGCCCTCTGTCCCCAGGGAAAAAGACGACCTCTGTTTCTTGAGATGAAGATGATTTTAGAGATAGTGAAGAAACACCTTTTGCTTTTGGGGCTGTTCATCTTTAAAATTAATACCCCATGTGTATGCATGAGTCCATGGCCCATATGTAGCCGTGGGAAAGGCTACGTGATATGGGAGGTTCACAACTGCAGATTTCCCCTTGGGCGGCTGCTTTTGTGAAAGTTAAAAGCCACAAGAGAACTGTTCTTTCTTGTGGAAAGTTACCATAACAGACCAAAAGAGACTTCTCTCTCTAAATGGACTGATAAAAGACTATTTTAGTGGTACTGTCCTAGATTTCCAAGTTTTGTCTTTATACGTTGTCTGTGAGAAAGAAAAAAAGCTGTTGGGGGAGAGGAAAGTGTTTTGAAAGTTTTATTCTGATTCTTATTAACTTTTTTCCCTCTCTTGTAGTTTTGTTAATAAACCTGTCTTTATACCTTTCAAGTTTGAGCCTGCTTTGCTTTTTTCCTAATCGTATCTCACAGCAGAAAGACAGTAAATGATACTGGTAGACACTCAAACCACTACACTAATTTTAGGAAATAGAAATTGGCAAACATGAAACCACTACACCATGCCAGAGTGGGTGGATGCCTGGAGGAGGCTGTGATCCAGTGGGAGACCCAGTAGAGAGAGGAGGCCCCTGCGTCCAGGCTGGAGCAGCCTGTCCTTGGAGGACTGCACCCCATGGAAGTGTAACCCATGCCATAGCAGTTTTGGGAGGACTGTTTGCCTGTTGGAGGGACTCATGTAGCAGTTTTGGCAGGACTACTGCTCATGAGATTTGGAGCCACGCTAGAAAAGTTCACAGAGAACTGTCTCCCATGGGAGGGACCCCACAGTCTCATAGGGGAAGGATTCCTGTTCTTGAGCAGTGGAAAAACTGACCAAAACCCCCATGCCGTCTCCCTGCTCTGTGGGTGGGAAGGAAGGAGGGGTTTGGGGGAAGAAAAGGTGTTTTTAAGGGCTTATTTTACTTCTCATTATCCTCCTCTGACTCTGTTAGTACTAAATTCACTTCATACCTTTATGTTGAGCCTGTTTTGCCCTTGGAGTGTTTTCTCCCAGTCCTTACCTCATGCACCCTTTGTTAATTTTTCTCTCCTCTGCCCAGCTGTGGCAGGGGAGGGTGAGTGAGCGACTTTTGTGGGTGCCTGGCATTTGGCCAGTTTCAAACCATGACAATATATATGTATTATAAATGTCTTGGTTTAGGGCAAATTTGGGAGGAAACCTCCGAATGGGGTTCCTCTGGAAAGCAAATTCAAATGGCCCCTCCCCCACAACTGGTCCGGGAAAAAATGAACTTCCTGAGAGAAAAGTGGAAAAAACTATTTATTTAACAAAGTACCCACATGTACAAAGAATGAATAATATGAAACAATAAAACTTTTCATTGCTCTGAAGTGAGATAGTAAACTCAAAGTCCCTGCCATGGGCAGCTCAGCTCTCAGTCTCCTATTAGGCCTCCAGAGGTCCAGGCTCCAATGGGCCACAGTTGCAAGAGCTCTTGGTGCTCTTCTGGGTTTTTCAGTCTGAGCAGGTTTAAACAGTCCTAAGAAAAAGGGGAAAAAAACAGTCTAGGGAAACTTCTCTGCCCTAGCTAGCTAAAACTAACTAAAAGCACAGGAGATCTCTGTCTGCAGTCTTTCTGATACTTGGTCAAACACACGCAGTCTCAAGAAGAGAGGAGTGTGTAGGAGTCAGGTAGTTTCTCAAAACAAACTGCACACTTCTTTCCCTGTTTCGCTCTCAGAATCAGTCTTAAAGGTACAGAACACAATATACAGAACAGATGATTGGGGATACAAGCATCATAAAGTCACCCTAGGACATTAGGACAAATAAACAACAACAACAGCAGCAACAACAAACAAAAAAAGGAAACCAAACAACAGCCTTCTCTGGGCTGTCAGGCACTTTCCCCTTTGGTGTAGTTATGGTCACAGCCAGCAGGGATGCTGTTGGCTCCAGGCCAGGCAGGGCAAGTGCAATGATTCTCCCGTGGCTGCAGGGGGCACTGTGGCATGAGCTCAGCTGCCTCTCTCCACACAGTTAATGGTGGGCAAGCTGGCAAAAGAGAGAGAAAAGGGGCTTCCTTTACAAACCCACAGGGGCAGCTGGTCTCAGTGCCCCTCCGGGTGGCAAGATGGGCTGTAGCAGGAACCTCGAAGCAGCAGGCTGGAACTGCAGAGGCAAGCAGACCCTGGGGTGGCAAACAAAATCTCCACAGCCATATCAAGAGCCATGGAGGGGGGTAGACACAGGGTATCAGGTTAAAGTGTAGCGAAAAACCTGAAGCAGCAGCAGAAAAAACAGCAGGGCTGAGCAGCAGCAGCCGGGCTCCCGCAGGCAGCTGGGAGAGGCTCCCTTGGAGGAGCTCAGGGCTTCAGGGTCCCAGATTTTCCCCTGGGGCACCCGAGTTGATGGTGAGGGTCCTTTTCCTGTGAGGTCAGGTGTCGCTGCTCTCTCCTCACACGGGGCACCAATTGATGGTGGACTCAAAAGACTGACACCAAGGATGGTGGCAAGTGTCAGTACTTTATTATCCTATATTAAAACTTTCATACCTATTCCCTGTAAACTCCCACAGGCAGCATCACATAGTCTTCTGATTCCTTCTTCCTTCTCCACGATTGGCTAACTCCTTTCTGTCTCTCACATGACATCCTAACCCTTCCTGTCCCTTGCACAGCCACCTGACCCTTTCTCCTTACAGCACAGCCAGCAAACTCCAACCAACTCTTGACCAGCCAACCCCCTCTTTTGTAACACTAATCCTTATTGGACACAGCTGCGACCTATAACACTTATCCTTATTGGACACAGCTGCAACCCATCAAGGGCAAGACTGCTTCTACTCTCTTGTAATTAGTACAGCTGCCCACAGTCAGGTGTTCATAAGGTCCCAGTTCAACTGCCACTCTTAGAAGCAAAGGCCCACCCACAGTAGGAGAAGCAGTGGGAGGACAAAAGCTCCACAGTGGCAGTAAATCCTCTGGGCAGCAACAGTCCAGCACTAAACCCCACCTGTCTCTACTCCTATCCAGAGAGAGAGAGAAAAGCTGAGTTCAGCCCCTCATCCCCCAGCCAAAATCTTGTATTTCTGCCCTTCCCAATGATGCCTTAGCTTTTATATTTTCAGATTCTATGCTGCCTAGGGATGAAGCCTCGTATTGGGAACTGTTCTAAGCTCCCTCTACGGAGCAGGTAGACAAAACAAATCCATTTCTGCTGGAAGACCAAAGACAACTTTCAGCCCAAGAACACAAACAACGATAGAAAGAGTAGAACAAGAAGGACAATTGGACCCCAATATGCAAATAGACCTAAACTTATAAAATGGCAAAATCTCGTGACTGCGGGGCCATCTTTGCCACCACTTGCAGCCCACCCTGGGTGCAGCCTTGTGTAGGCTTCTGTAATGCCCAGGGTAGATCCTAGAGACCTTTTAATAAATCCTGATTTTATTCTCTAGTTTTGCCTAGCCTCTGTTTCAGGTTAGCCTTCCCAAGGCAACACCAAGAGAAAACCCCCCAGCTAAGAGAGTAGCCAGCTGCACCCTTCCCCTCACCTTGGCCACTTTTGTCTCTTAAATACCAGTTGTTATCATCTTCTAGGCAACAAAGGGGACAAAATTCCCTGAAAGAAAAAAAAGGAAAAATCCTAACCTCCAACACTTATGTTGAATATAACAACTTAGTAAATGAACAACACTTAGCAGCATTTAAGTACGGTTAAGTCATAAGTCACAAGCTTAAATGTCTAACTTAGAGATCTAAGGTACTTAAACATCTAAGAAAGTAGCATATCTCCCAGATTTGCCATAGCATATGTGCATGTGTATGCACACAGACAGAAACAGTCAGTGCAAGTAAGGTATCTGTGAAAAATTCCCCTCAGAGGTCAGTGCAATACTCATTTCAGATGCCTTTGCATCTCCTGACTGGCAAAGAGTCAGCCCTCAGTGAGTGAGGGTATCAGCCCAGGACTCGTCACTGTTTGGCGATCCTCCAAGTATAGCAAGCATGAGAGTTCACTAGCTCTGAGAGGCATCCCCCTCAGAGGGAGATTGCTGGTCGCAGGTACACTGCGGTCCAGGAGAGCTCAAAGGGTCTCATTTTGGACCACTGTTTATAGGGTTGCAAGAGAGTGGACTTTAGTTATAACAATGTTTCATCCTGGCCACACTTTGGGTCAGCACTCTCTTTGAAAGTGTAAGCACACAAATGTTATGCTGTTCAGGCAAGAAAAATATTTTCCAAGGTTGTTCATAAGGAAAACAGGAGCTGGTTAGACAGCAGTTCCTGGGAACAGACAGTGTTTCTGATAAGTTCTGAAAGCACTGAGCCCAAGTGCTGTTTTCAAGGTCTAACGAGTGTTTCTCAGATCACAGTGCGGCCTAAAAAGGGGAGGGGGGGGGAAATGCACCACCACATCTTTGGTGTGGGAGATAAGAAAAGCCTTATAGAATAAGGGCCTTTTTCACATTTGTTAAATCCTGTACACTTCTGTTCACTCTTGCTCACCAGAAAGCACTTTGGGAAAGGTTCAGCTAACGGCAAGGTAAAAAACAGGTTATATAACCAGAGAACAAATTGTATAACTAGCATGTGGTCACCTCATGCATGGGGCAGTGATTGGTTGGTGAGACACATGGACACTGCGTGATCAAAAAGGTGGTTGAGTAAAAGGATGCAGGAACAGCAACACCTGCAGTGGCAGGCAACCAATGCATGCTTGTTTTGCTTAAGTTTAGAGCATAAAAAGGCCTGGTTTTTTGCAATAAATGATTTTCTTTTGAACAAGAAGGACATTCGTGTCCCATTGCTACATTTCAGAAATCTCCAGATTTCTGAGTAGCCAATCACTCATTATCCCAGTTTTCTTGCGCCAACCCCATGCGTGGGGGAGACTAACAAATTTTTCAAAGGACAACAAAATGTTTTCTTTACACTGGCCACCCAGTCTCGGTTCTTGTTTCTGGGCTGATGGCCCCCCGAGATGTTTGTTAAAAGTCCTTCTCCCAAGCCCCGTGCCAGAAGAAGTAGTCGGGATGCGTTGACTCAGGTTCTCAAGGTTGTTTATTGTTTCTTATCTAGTACATTTTGTTCTCACCTGGCTTGGGTGCTTGCTGCTTCGCTGGTCTTGGCCGACTGCCCACTGACCAGGGTGGTCTTAACTCTTTGTACTACGTACCACGTGATCTATGTTTACAGTAAGATACCAATACCTATCACCTATGTCAGACAGTGCACTTCTATACTAAACCAATCCAAAAGTGCCACCACCACAGCAGAAGATGGAGGACAAGAAGAAGAAGGACAGGGACACACCCAGATTCCTCCATCTTGCCCCCTTGAACCCCCATTAAAACCCCAAAATTCTAAATTTACACCCGGTGATAAATTAATACTATTCTAATCAAACTCTCGTGGCTTGTCTCTGGACCCCTTGCCAGGGTCTCGGATCACCCAGGGCAGCCAGAGGGATGTCCTTGGTTCCGACAACCCAGGACAGCCATTTTCCCTAAAACTTCTCACAGAGGGAACCATACAATTTCCTTCAGAGGGGTCCATACTATTGTCAAAGGCACTTCAGTCAGAGAACAGTATCCTGTTCACTGTGCCAAAACAATTGTTATGATCTGATCATTGAGAGATGCCTCTGCCCGAATTAAGGTGCAAACAAACCCATATGCTGGAGTCAATAGTACGGATTTTATTTAAAAGTAAATGTGAGGTTGGGGAGGGGAGAGAGAGCAAGCAGAAGATAGTCACCACCCATGGATCCAGTGGCCTCCCATTGGTCCTTTTTCACCCTGGGATTCTCAGTGGTGGGGGACATTCTTCTGGGGGTACCACCTTTATACAGTCCAATTTCCAGGTATCCATGTAGCTTAGATGCCATTCCCATAACTTGGGGTGATATGTGTATAAGAGGTGGCTTCCTTTAGCATAGCTTTCCACAGTAGAAATTTTTGTCTAGATGCATTAACAAGCATATGCTAATGAAACCTCACTTTCACTAGGACTGGAATTAGCACCTTCCAGCTGCAAATTCCTCTCTTCTGTGTGATATGCGGAAAGACTCTAAAACTCAAAGGCAAAGTGAGTTTTAAAGTAGGTATGTATTTTATTTAGCAGGTGGATGCATGGAGGATATCTCCATCAAAGTCGTGCATGCCGACCCATTCTCTTTTATCCTCTAAAAAGCTACATATGCATCAAGGTTCACAATACCCCATGCATATTCATTCCCCGGCTCCACCCTCGTCCAGCTCCATATGCTAATTATCTTATCAGTCTTTGTGCCTGCACACTCGTCTCTGGTGGTCATCCGGTGGTCGCAACCCAGACAGTGAGTATAGTGAAATGCAGCAAACATTAAGCAATATGCATCATCTAGATGTCTATTTCCTAATCAATACCCTTCTAATTTCTTACCCCATGTCTCATGTGCTTATCTCAAGTTCCCACTGTGGTAGCTTACTTTATGGCAAGTTCCTTCTGTGTCCTTGACAGTATTTGAGGAAATTGTGATCTTTAAGTCTCTTACAGGCTGCCTTCCTTCCTGCTGTTTGGGGGACCAAGGAGACTGACTAATCACTAACCCTAACCCTAACACTGTCTTGTGGGAACCCCCCCCCACCAGTCTGTGGTTTGTTGTGGAGAACTAGAATTGGCAGGTTCTAATCCTGAGGCCAATTTTGCAGCTGCTGCCTTGTGTGGATGGTGTTGTCCCTATGCAGGCCTAGGTATTTATCATGCAGCTTCCTCTGTGGGGGCTATAGGAAAACTAGGGGAAAATATTTTGTTGTCCTTCCCTGGTGTCCTAGGTTACAATGTAAGATGCTCCCAAAATATGTATTCTATCCCCATCTTCATGAGCTGTTGAAACCAGGTGGGGCAGTGTTTCCCTTATCTTCTGTTAATGGGCCCAACAATGCCTTGCCGTATGACTCATAGAATGATATCATCCCATTGTGAGATGCTCTGCCCATGGGGAGGAGCCAAGCATTTACACCTAGATATAATCAGGGGTTTGAGACAGCACAGGCAGCCTTTCCCCATTGGATTTGCAGAGGACAAGAGCTACCAGACCTTTTTACAGGATCACTGCTTCCACAAGACCATCTCATCTGGACTGCTACTACCACCCTAACTAACAGGGTGTCAGGTTGTATTCTGACTCTGTCAGTGGTTTTTTGTACTATTGCATTTATTTTATATTGCTTTATTTTACTTCTTTTCCTCTTATTAAATTGTATTTCTGACTTGGAGTCTCTCACTGGTTTTGCTTTCAAACCAGCACACTTGGTTAATTTTTAGTTGCCACCCTACCTCTAGGGTGGACTTGATGACAAAAATAAAATGGGATAGGGAGCAATTGGTTACTGAAAAGATGATTGGTTATTAAAAAAGGCTTTAGGCAGTGGCATTGCTAGCCACCGAATTCAATCATGTCCAAAAAGAAAATCACTAGAATGAAAGGAGGAAACTGATAAGGCTGACTGCTCCAGGGCAAAAAGTAGACACCTTCTAAAACCCTAGGAAAAAAAAAAAAAAAGCATCTCAAATGCCTAATTCACAGACTGCAATTCCTGCAAAACTTTTTAAAAGCAGTCTCATTCCCTCAGCTGAACAATAAGTTGGAGGAAACCCCACTGAAAAACTGTGGGAATTAACAAAAGTGGTCCAACAAGCACTTCATAGAATAAAAGCAAAAACTCCACCTAAATGAGTTAATGCAGTTAGCAACTTGATTCACTCTGACATGTTTTGCCAGGGAAGTTTGTTTCTTTCTTTTTTCCTAGCAATGTCAAACATCCCTGCATTGAAAATAAGGAAAACAGTTTGGGAGCATGTGGAGGCCCAGGGACCTGCCACCAGGAGACATACCCTTTTAGATTAGGGTGAGAAAAACCTTCCTCTCATGGGCCTTTGCAGTCACATGTTAATATTTCTTCGGTTTCGTTGTTTCATTGGTTTGTCAAGTTATGTCACCCTGTTCAGCCCCCGTTCACCATATATGCACCCCTCCTAGAATGTTCTTCCTTCTCTTGAACCCCACTGGATTATTTTTGCTCAGTGTTCTACCCCTGTGATCCTACTAGTCCGCCTAGTTCCTAACCACTCCTTTGCACCATTTTTCCCTATCCCTATTGGACCTTGACCCTCAGGACCACCCCTTTTATCTGGTTTATAACCCTGGATCCTTGTCCCCATTTTAGCTCTTGTCCCTGGAACATATTCGAGGTTGTACCCACTATGCATGCACCGATAATAAACAGCACTTGGATTTCCAAACGGGACCCTGTCTCCTCGCCTTTATCATCAACCCTTTATTAGCAGAGCACACTGACACAGAGATGTGAGAATCTCAGATGATCCTTTATAGTAGGCCTCTAGATGTTGGGATGTATTTCAAAGAGTGCTTTAGAATATATATTAAATCCATTCTAGAAGGCATTTAGTAGATGCCGAACGCTGTGTCTGTTAACCTTTTGCATGTTACAAGCATCTAAGACTTCTTGGTGATAGTGGAGAGAAAATTGCAAACATCCTAGGACAAAAAGGCCAAGAATGCAGATAAAGATGGAGGACACAGACCCTTAGCTAGCATAAACTGAATATTTCCTTGAAACTATGCCAAAGAGAACTGGAAGCCGCGCAAGAGAGATAAAGGTGAAGAGTTCATCGAAGAAGACTCCGTTCCTTCATCCCCCCCGGGACCCCCAGAAGACCACCACAACAAACTGAGCATGCCCAGATGAGCGTGGAGTTAATTACCATACGAAGCGAAGAGGGGCGGAGCCAGGGAATGAATATGTATGAGGCGTATTATGCATATGTAAGACCCTGGGGAATAATAGAGAGAAACACCATCGGGTGAGTATGCATGTCTTTAGAAGAATTATCCCCCACGCATCTCAGCCGATTAAATACATACCGCTCTAACAACTATCACTAGTTGTAGAGTTTTACTTTTGCCACCACGTTTCACACACGAGGTCTCGAAGGTGCAGGTTGCTCTCAGGGACATGTTGTCACGCAATGCAACAGTAGGTTTAGCTTTTATACTGTGTAGTAAATAATTCTGATTGATTTCTTTCTGTCTAATCATTGATCATAATAATTCATTTTTATATAAATATATCTGATTTGCCATCATTAAAACCTGTGGGACAAAGTTGTAAAACTTAAACTGTTGAGAAAGTCCAGGGCTAGGACTGGAGCCAGCCACACCCAGGCTCCTCTCTCTAAGGAGTTTAGAAAGCAAGGGGGTCTTTTCCTGCATTATTCTTTAATTCATATCAGCCGGTTCATTTTAAAATTTTCAGTGTAATGAGAAAAAAGGCAGGAGAGCTGCTACCTTGGACTTTAGGAGAGCAAACTTTAAGCTATTCAGAGATCTACTTAACAGTGTCCCTGGGAAATTGCCTTTGACAACTTAGGAGTCCACAAGTGCTGGTCAGTCTTAAGGAACCACCTTTCAGAAGCACAGGAGCAGGCAATTCCACTGTGCAGTAAATCAAGCAAGTGGGGAAGAAGACCAGCTAAGCTGAACAGGGAACTTCTCGTGGAACTCCAGTTGAAAAAAATTGTATGATCTCTGAAAGCGAGGTCAGGCTTCTCCAGAAGATTACATGTGTAGGGAGGAAACAGTAAAGGCCAAAACTCAGCTAGAGTTACAAGAGTTGAAAGTGGTGAGTGTTGTGTCAGACAGCAAGTCTTTTTAAAGTATGTTAATAGCAAGAGGAGGTCTAAGGAAAATATTGGACCGATACTTGAAGATGGTCACCTGACTAATAGGGATGAAGAAAAAGTAAAGGCATTCATTGCATTCTTTTTGCCTCAGTCTTTAATAATACTGATAAACTAAGGGCTGCCCAGTTCTCTGAGATGGAGGGCCATGACTGCAGAAGCAGTGACTTTGCGTTTTTAGACACTTATTGTAAGGGGCTAGTTGTATCAGCTGTATGATTGTTAGTCTATCACAGGAGACAAGAGTAACCCAAAGTAACTGAATGGTTGGTGTTTGTAAATAGATAGATAGATATGGGGTTTTTTAGAACAATTTAGTTGCAATGTGTGAGACACTCACTTTTAAAATTTCAAGGGTTTATTAAACCTTAAAAAAATACAACAAAAGACTGAATAAGGAGAAAGAGCAGCGCGCTGGGAGTCTCTGTGACCAGCAGCTATGTGCTCATCTACAAAATGGATGCTTTGCCTTTTATACCCCTAGGCCCTCCAAAAGTCTTGTCAGTCAACCCCTTCTTTGCTGTTCATTGGTGGAGATCACTTTCTTACATCTTGATTGGAGGTCAGGTGTTGCCATAGTAACAAGTCGGCCCTCCTCAAATACCCTTACTACCAAGACCATCCTGTGATGACAATACAAGGGGGAGGGGAAAAAGTACTATGGGAGGACATATTACAGTAACATAACTATACATCTACAAAACTTCTAACATACTGCACAGGTTTTGCATGGATTGACATTCGGTGAGAAGCCACCCACGGATGTGATTTTTCTAGGAAAAGCTGTGACAAAACCAATCAGTGACTAGTTTTGAATACTGACACCTTGTTAAACCACTAGAAAGCTGAACAGACTTCTGTGAACACACGTTAAAAATTGGAAAACCCTGGTAAAAGCTCCCTTTTTCTTCCAGCCTGGGAAGAGGTAGGCCAGCCTGGCTCCCTCCTTGCCATGGGGCCAGGCCAGGCGGCCCCCACTGAGGAGCCAAGCCCCTTCCCGAGAAGCCCACTGGGCCCCATCCCAGGCCCAGGCTGGGCCCCAGCAGCTGCCAGGCAGAGGGGAGGGGAAGAGAAAAGGCCCTGTCCTGGCCAGATTGGGCCCAGCGGCTGTTAACATCCTGCCGCCAAGTTGCTTCCCCTCTCAGCATGGCCCACGTGGCCTAGCAGGGCCGGGCCTGGTGCCAGCAGCTGCCAGGCAGAGGAGAGGGGGGAGGGGTTCAGCTGCACAGTTGCTTAGATCTTAGCTGCCTTCCCCCCCCAGCGCCGCTTCTGAAGAATCCTTCACCATAAACAGCTCTGGCTGGGGGGCTGTCCCAGCACCATGAAAGACCGTGCGGTTGAGACCGGGGTGGCTCTGAAGCCATGCAGAGTGGCCCCACAGCTGGAATTGAATGCAGTTAGAGTCCCGACATCCTGGCACAGCCCCAGCACGGCCTGAATCTACCACTGACCATGACCATCATGACCTCTGCAGGACCCAGGCGAGATATTAACTCTTTCCTTGCATAGATAAAACTTGAGAAACATTGAATCCTCTCTGAGTGAGAGAAAAGGACAGAGTGAAGACATGTAGAGAGACAACATGAAGACATCAAGGTCAATGAAGGAGTCAAGTCCTAGATGGGAGGAGAAAGAGGAGATGCCTAGTCTTAGGCTGAAATTCTTTTGTAAGGCCATGGTGATGGACTGTGATATACTAGAATATCCCTTTAATTCATGGAAAACATGTATGGGGAGATGAAGAGTGTTCAAATTGCAGATATGAGCAAAGGCATTTGTGTTGAATTAAGTAAATGTTGAAGTAGCTGTGATCTCATGAGAAGCTTGAATAGAGAGAGATGACAGAGATGAAGACCTGCCCCCCGGGAGAGAAGAAGAAGACTTCTGTTGTCAGAGATAAAAATTATTTCAGAGAGAGAGAAGGAGAACCTTTGCTTTTGAACAGCTCATCTTAAAAATGGTATCCCATGAGTTTGGGTATGACCCATAAATACAGCTATGGCAAGGCTGTGTGAGATGGGAGGGACTTCACGAATGCAGATTCCTGGGAAGCTGCTATTTGTGGAAAGTGAGACCATGAGAGAACTGTTTTTCTTGTGGAGAAGTCCCAATGACATGGCAAAAGAGACTCCTCTCCCTAAAAGAACTGATGAAAGACTATTTAGAGGTGGCACACTGACCTAAGTTCCAAGTTTTGTCTCTAAACGTTGTCAGTGAGAATGGAAAGAAGTTGTGGGGGGAGGGGAAGTATTTTGAAGGTTTTATTCTGATTCTTATTAATTACTTTTTCCTCTTGTTTTTACCTAAGGGCACACCCATTGTGCAAGCCTTTCTCATACCCACCTGGACTGATATTATGCTGGAAAATCCTAAGGTTTTTTGGGCAGAGTTTGTGGGCCAGGACAGACCTCTTATAGAGTGTGGCTTGTCTAACAAAGGTATCAAAGTTTATCTTCCAGGTGTGGCAGATACAGGAGCAGACATGACCATCATTGCTCACTCCAAGTGGACACAGGGCCACTATTTGCCAGGGTGCTTTGTTGAAGCCAAGTTTGGAGATGGAGGAGGTGAGCTTTTGGGTGTGTAATGGCTAACCTCTGATCTGGTAAGACAGAGCGTGAATGATGGGCTATGAGTGAGATAAGGAACTAATCCTATGGAGACAAAATGGTGCTTCTTGTCATGCTAAGTTATCCTCCCTTACACAAACCACTGGGTTGTAAAACTCCCCCAGGGAAGGCCTAATGGGGCATTCCTGACTTGACTGCACTGACATGAGAGACATCTGTCATGTCTTAGAAGATGTCATAAACCATCAAAGACCCCCCAAGCGCCCCCCAGACTAATTTCTTAGGCCTTCCAGCAGAAGACTGAAAGCTCTCCCCCAGGGGAGATACCTGGGCATTCCCACCTAACCTGAATGTATTTTTATTGCTTTGCGAATACTAGGAATCTCCAGCTAGCTTTTGTTTTCCACATGGGTGATATTGGGTGGGACACCAGCCTCGTGTCATGCTGCAGAGCAGGCGTCTTTGAACTTTTACAGTTCAGCCACTTAGAAACCTTTCTTTGGCGCAGACCAGGACAGGGTTTTAGAAGGGAGATCTGTAGCTTTTAGATCCCAGTTTATTTCTGAATCACTGCAGCAGACAGACAAAAAAACCGCAGGCATGGTAGGCTATATACTCTTTGGGTTTGGACTTACGGCCAATGGTGAGAAGGAGCAGAAAGTAAATAAACTTTTTGGGGGACTAATAAGAGAATCTGTGAGGGGGAAACTAATTATATGAACAAATGAAAGTTGGTTTAGGGACAGATTGGCTTAGAATCTTCAGGAAAAGGAGCAGTGGTCTGAATAACTAGCAGCAGCAGGTGTTGAGACAAAATCTCAGACCAGGACTAAACAAAAACACCATAACTTCAGAAACTTTTAAAACTTGAACGAAATGCAGCTTGAACAGACTGCAACTTAAAATAGACTGCAACATATTTTAACCCATCAGACTTTGTTTTGGGGGCTTCTTTCCCTACTCCCGACAGACCATCACTTTGATAAAGGGGCATCTAAGCTGCAACAATCAAATCTCATCACAAGATTTACAAGTGGTGATTATGTATCTTTCTGCTCTAATCCTTTCTTTCTCTTTCTTTTCTTTATACATTTTCTTAAGTAATGTTTTTATGCTTTCATATAGTTATATTACTATAGATAGTAACCAAAATGGCTACATACCTGCTTTCTATTTGTTATAGATGAGCAATGAGATGGTTGGCTCTCACAATTAAGGGATAAATATTATGTGTATGTGTAGTGGTTTTGGTTCGCCAATTTTTTTCTGTTTCCTGGCCAACGCACCAATTAATGTAGTGGGTTGAGTGCCCACTAGAATTATTTACTCTTTTTCTGCTGTGAGATAAGATTAGAAGAGCAAAGCAGGCTCAAACTTTAAAGGGTATAAAGAAAGCTTTATTACAGTCACAGTAATCTCATCCCTTGGTCCCACAGTTTGGACTTCCGGAAGTACCTGTAAACTGCTTGGTCCGTTAATAGAGTCCCCTATGATTAAAATGTCCCTTGATCCATCAGAAGGTCCAAATTTACCAGTTAGAATTTGGTAGACTGCCTCATTGTCAAATTGGATGGAAAGGGCACTTACCAGCGTGCGTTGTGTCCCTACCTGAACCTGTTGGTAGGCCTCGGAGAGTCGGAGTTCTTTCTAATAGTCGATGTTGTCATAGATGATCTCTTGGTGCCTCGACTCTCTGAGACTGTGGGGAAAGAGGGACGGAACGGCCTGGAATTTGGTGTCATAGCGAAGGGCCATCCCGCTCTCAGCTGGAGGTTTCCCTGGTGCTCCTGGTAAGACAGATGATGCTGGACCTGCTGGTGACATTGCAACTGGGGACAGTGTTTAAAATGTTCTTTACAGTCCAGGCATGCAGAGGAGGGACAATCAGTGGAGGGGTGTTTCTGCAAAAAGTCTTTATCACATTCCACCTGGAGGTGTCCCAGTTCACTGCACTTAAAGCATCTCATATTTTGTTTATTCTGTGCCACGAAGGCTTCAGCCACCTCTTTACTGACTGCCAAGGCTACCATATGTTCTGTAGTTGTGAGACGAGTACAGGCTTCTACTATTTGCTGAATGGTAGATTCAGGTTCTAGAGGGTGTGCTCTTATAATGTTCTTGCACTCAGCATTTGAATAGGAAACTGCTAGCTTGCTAAGAAGTTCTTCTCTAGCTTTTGGACAATTGACTTGCTTATCAATAGTGTCTTTTAATCTATCTATGAATTTAATAAATGTCTCATCTGCCCCTTGGCGAATATTAAGAGAAGCTTTGTTGTGGGGTGGTGCCATTCTGTGTTTGGAATAAAGCATTCTGGGCAGCATTTTTAATATCATTAAGAACAGCTCTGGGGAGGTTCTGTGCCTGTTCTTGTGGTTTATCAAAGTCACTGTCCCCACTTAATTGCTCTAGTGTAAAATGAGCCCTTCCATCCTCACTTCTGTAATTTTTTAATAATGCTTTTAGTTGTTTTTTCCAAATTGTTTCCCACAGGAGAAGCTCCGTGAGTGAAAGGAGGAGGGACATAACTTGCCAAAGATCATGAGGCACGAGAACATTGGCTGAGAAAGTCACTTGTAAAAGGTTTCTAAAATAGGGTGATCTCCCATAGTCTTTACATGCTTTGCATAATTCTTTAAGTTCCCCGTATGGAATAGATTCCCACTTAGGGTTTCTTCCTCTCTTAAATATAACCGGGGCTGCTAGGGTTTGTAGTTTTTCAGCTATATCCCAGTAACCGTCTCAAGCAGCCTGCTTTTGTATCTCTGTCCAGTGATCCCCAGAATCATTATCCGAATGTGAGGAATCACTGCCCTCTTCTGGAGAGGAGGGACATCTGCTGGTATGGGCATGAGAGCTCAGGCTGACTAGCAGGGCCCGGTGTTAGGAGTCCTTGGTATCTAAAATGGATACCTTCTGGTAAGCTTCACTCCTGGTTCCCATGCATGGGAACTGGGAGTGGCCAGATCGAGGGAGGCAGGGATTGCACAAGGGAAGGGCTTCCCAGTGGAGGGGGAGGGTCCTGGCGCGGGGGTGTAAGAGTCGGACCAAAAATCCTCAATTTGTCTCACGTTTCGTCATGGAAACTTTGGGGGGTAACGAGGGGGAGACCTCAAGTGCTGATGTAACTGCTACCAGAATTGCCATTTGGGCCAGGTGTGTTTGCTTGGGAACAGAGTTGCCGGACATACATCCGGCTGAAACAATGGTAGTCACAGTACGCTACATTGCCCCTGAGTACTGTACCACCTGTGCCTGAGATGCAGTGAGACTAGCTTGCCCTGTTTCCGCCCCCCTTGCTCCATCATGCATTGGGCCTAGACTCCATCACGAGATTTCTCCCCCATTTTGGCTGGCTACCTTTTGCCTCTGAAAGAACTATATATCTCAGCCTCAGAGGAGAGCCCCTTCAAGATCTCCCCACAGAAGATGACGGATCCACTAGCAACGCCATGAGGACTGCAAAGGGTCTATTAGCGAAAAGTTGCTACGTGGACTGCAAAAGGGTCTATTAGTGAAGGAATAGCCATGAGGACTGCCCCTGTCTCTCATCTGTGGTAGCTATATCCTACCTTTCCTATCTCTCTTTCTCTCTCTTTCTCTTCTCTCCATATCATTTTGTCTCCTCTCTGTTTCCTCTCTCTCATTGCATATCAGTTTTGTGGGCACATTAATAAAGTGCATTGATTTTTAGTTAAACAGTATTCCTTTTGCCTCCTTTGTACTCTGAGACCACTACAAACTCAGCTTATTTAAGCGGGTCGTAACAGGGGGTGGCACCTGACATGGGGGGGGCTAGCCGGCACGGGGGGGGGTACCTCACGCAGGGGCTACCCGGTGCGGCGGCAGCACCCGCCGTGAGGGCAGAGCCTGAAGGAGGGGGGAGAAGGGAAGGGAGGAGTAGGATCCCAGATGCCATTTTGTGTGACTGAGGCAGGAAAATTTAGCCCCAAATCATTCAAAATGGTGGCTCTGTCCACAAGGCCGAAGCCATTTTGAGCCATATAACTGAATGGAGGGATTGGGCACATGGGCATAGGAAAGAGGGTTAGGTTGGAACCCAGGGTAGCAGGGCCAGTGCCAGCTTGGGAAGGGGACGGGAGAGGACCAGGAATGGCAGAAGGCAGGCAGCTCTCCTGCACATTAAAGTGGTTTCCATCTTCAGACCTGTCCTGAGGAGGCGAGGGACAGGGACATGGGGGGGGGGGGGGGGGGGGGAACACGATAACTGGGGTAATAACTGGGGTACAGAACTTTTAACATTCCCCAAACTTTCTCCCAAACTCTCAATCACCTCATAAATAGAATGAAAAATCAGATAAAGCTTCCCAACCCGAAAATCCCCTTCAGTTTGTAAAAGGTACAATTTTTCCCGACTTTAACCCAAAACTCCACTGACAAAACTGATCCATGCATAACACCCATAAAATATTTTAAAACCCAGTGAAGAAAAACTTTTAAATCCCCCTTAGAAAACCCAACACCGTTTTTAACTGGGGTATCATAAACTTGGAGATATACTTCCCACTGCTCAGTGGTGAATTTTGCTCCCATCAGGCTTTTCTCCCTCTCACAAGATAAAAACAGAAAAATAAAACAAAAATGTGACCTTCACGGCAACACACTTACCACACCGGTGGGCCAAAAGAAAAATCTCACAGGGGTTTTGCCGAGTAGACTGATCCTCGACCTTCTGAGGGTTGCCGGTCGGTCCCTTGAGAAATTCCCCAGAAAATTGGGGGTTTTCCCTTGGGGAAACTGGAACATGTGAATGCGGCTTTTTTCCAGTGGCAGCAGCCACCTGGGGATGCTTTCCACGGAGTCCACGAAAGGCCCTCACGTTCGGGCACCACTTTGTAGTAGTGTGGAGATGGATGGTGGTTGTGCTGTTGCCTATCCCCAAAAAGCATCTCTTCAGGAGAAGCTGCTTGGGTGGGCACACAAGCAAGGCACTCAAGTCCACACACACATGCACCCCCCACAGCTAGCTCAGTGAAGAAAGGCAGGAAGGGTCTCCTGTATAAGTTCCAGCAAGGTTTATTTTGCAGATGCACGCCAAAGGTTTCAGGGACAGAAAGACACAGATCAAAGGAATGTCCAGGGTTAAGTATGGGGGTCAGGAGCCAATTGTCTGAACACAGGGGCGGTACAAGGGCAGGACAAAGGGCAATGACCTATAGGGGACATAAAGGCAGACTGTCAGCGAAACCACAACCAATGGGGAAACAGGGAAAGGAGAAACCTCGAGAACCAGGGACATATATGAACAGTAGAGGTGGGCAAGGCCCATGGGCCAATGGGAAAAGCAAAACTGAGGTAGATTATCAGTGCTGCAGAGCACCCTGGGGGAAGCCTTTTTCCTTACCCTAAGCTATGAGGCATTCTCTGAGCCAATGATAGATTCTTCCAGGGCAAAGCCCTAGAAGTTTCCCTTAGAGGCTCAAGGGCCCCCACACACCACTTCCTGTGGGTATGCTGATGCCCAGCCAGTTCCTGAACAAAAGATGTCCCCTTAAAGTCCCTTCTTTTCCCTTTTATTGCTGAACATAACGTTATATGATATGGAATATCTCTGGTTAGTTCAGGTCATCTGCCCAGTTGTGTTCCCTCACAGCCTATTGTGCAACCCCTTCTCCCCCAAGCTATTCATTGGGAGGACAATGGGAGAAACAGATAAGGCGTTGATGTTGTGCAAACACTGTTCAGCAATAACTAAAATATTAGTGTGTTATCAGTACTGTTTTGGTAAAAATTCCAAAACACAGCACCACATGAGCTGCTTTGAAGAAAATTAACTTTATCCTAGCCAGATCTAATACATATATACTGACTGTAACCCCCATCCCTTCGAGATGCTTGGGGGAACAGGTAGAGGAGTTGTGCATAAAGGAGTGAGGTTGAGCCTGGGAAATGGGGGGTTTTGTTTTTGTTTCTCATTGAACAAACTTATTTTGTCTCCCTCTTGCTGAGCAGGGAGATGTGAGCATGTGGGTATTTGACTGTTAGCCAATGTCAATCCATCATACACCAGTTAGTGAGATTTCTTTCTGACAGCACAAAAATCTAACAAAACTTTTCATTATTAAGAAATTATTTTCTTTTTCTGTTCAGGTACCATGATCAACAGGATGTTACAAGCAACTTCCTTGGAGCAATGTGGCTGATTTCAATAACATTTCTATCCATTGGATATGGTGACATGGTACCTAATACATACTGTGGGAAAGGGGTCTGTTTACTCACTGGAATCATGGTGAGCATTTCAGAATTTATTCACTGGATATGAGATTAAGTTTGCTGGAATTAATCCCCAAGCTCATGCTAGTCATAACACAAATATTTATTTGATAACTTTTAAAGTATATAGGCTTACTTGTACCATTCCATGGTCTCTCATTCCATGGTAATGGAATGTAAGGCTTTCATCCTCTATAGATAGAACGAAGAGCTGCATAATAAAATACAGAGAAACAATTCCACCCTGACGCAATTCTCAGCTTCAAAAATCTCAATAGAGTCTTTCATTAAATGTTAGTATATCACATCTTCTTGACTGTCTTTGGACATGTGTAATTGGACCACTTCTAAGAACAAACCTACAGATATTTGTTTCTTAATGTAGTTACATGCAGGTGTAGAACTGGGATGGTAGCTAGTCTCCTAAAGCATTTTGCTTGTGCATAGTTTCCTACATTGTTTCTTATACGTCTAATAATGTATGGTCCATAGTTTTCAATTGCTTTAAATGGATTTATGCAGTGCAGTTTTCATTATAAGAGATTTTGTTACCACTGATTTAATTGTTAAGCCATACATATTCAGTACTTCATATCTAATTTCAATATTTTTGTGTTGTAATATTTGGTTCAAGTTACATAGGGAGTAGGGCAATAAATTGTAGTGGAAAATTCTGCATGTTTACAATAAATAAGAAGTAAAAAACCTCCTGATCCTTCCACTTTTATTTGTATCAAGCCCCCATGTAAATTTCTCTGTGAGTGAGAAGTTCAGGATGGGCATCATATATATGACAGTAAGATCCATTGATCATAAAAGTAATGCAGCTTCAATATATACCTTCTATTAAAACATGGATATTGGAATTATGACTGGAAAAAATGGTAGCAAGAAGTTTCTCTTTTTGAGCAGGTGTTTTAGTATATCTGTTGTTTATAAAAGTATGTATTTTATGTTTAGATAGTAAAACATTTTTGTAATATTGAAGATGTTTTTTCCAAATGCTTCTTTTTTATTGTTTAACATCTGACAGGTTTCAGGTCATTGGCCTTTATTGAAAAAGCCTTCCAGTAAATTTTGGTAGTGTCAAATGCATATATCTTTAAATAGAGTTTGCAATCTGGTGAAAATACAGGTGGAAAGCACAGGGATGACTCAGAAGGCTTTTCTAAAGGCCATTGACTAAACTCATATCTGCTGTCTTCTGGGATGTTTGTCTTTGAACTTCATTCCGAGCTGGAATTTGATTTCAGATGGAATAAAAAGTGGCCATAAGTTCATTAGGAAAAGAAAAGAACATACAGCATGTATTGCCACAGAGATGTGCAGAACCCTGTTATAATGCTTTCCTTCTTTCCAAACACTTCAGAAATAAGAAGCAAATGTTGCCTTTTTCTCAACCTGGAAATGAAACTCGAGATGATTTTAGTAAGGAGGTAATATAAAAGGAGATCTTTATTTGAAAGCCTCTACAGGCAGTTATGGAAAGATGTCCACAAAAGCCCATCCCCCCCCAGGGGTGAGTACATTTTATAGGTTTTAGGAAATTAGCATAACTGATGAAAATCACCAATTACGACAACAAGTGGTTGTAGAGGAATTTCTTAGAGAGCAGGGGCATGATTTGTTATGGGACGTAGCCTGAGCTATCCTAAACTAGTCCTCAGATTTGGGCCTGAATTAGGCCTCAGAGTTAGGCCTTGTTAGTAGTGAGCAAGCTTGTGGCGCAGTTAGAAATTACCTTAAGGTGTGCTTGTATCATCAGGGTATTTCCATGGGAGGCTGACAGAGCAACACAGGTCCAACCAATTTGGTTATATCATATGTTCTCCCTTTATTGCTTCAAAATGGTGGTTTATATACAGTCTCAGATAGTTTATGTGAACATGTGTTTTCTAATTGGTACTAGATTAAAAAAGAATGTAAACAATCTTAACTTTAAGGTCACTACGGTAAAATTACTAAAACTACATTAATTAAATCCAAGCACACCTTAATATAATTTCTAACTGCGCCACAAGCTTGCTCACTACTAACAAGGCCTAAATCTGAGGCCCAATTCAGGCCTAAATCTGAGGCCTAGTTTAGGATAGCTCAGGCTACGTCCCATAACAAATCATGCCCCTGCTCTCTAAGAAATTCCTCTACAATTCCCCCTTTTTCTTTTTGCATTACCCAAATTGAGTTAAAAGAACGGTTAATTAATTTTTGCATACACTGCAATAAACAAGGCACAATAACTAAAACAACTACAATAACAATAAAAATTATAATACCAAAATGAACTAAATCTTTAATCCATCCAGTAAAACCCCATGAACTAAGCCAATTGTCAAACGGAGTGCCAACAACTACAAGCTTTTTCATGTTATCTTTTAGCTGTGACAGCTGTTTGTAAATCGATTGAGAATGGTCTCATAAGTTCATACAACACATGCCGGCGAACTCGTCACATCCATGCCCCTGGGAGAGAAGGAGAAAGTCAATGGCAGCTCTGTTTTGGAGAACTGCATTGCGGATGTCACTAACATCTGCAGCGAGTTCACTTAACAAGTTAGATGTTATATTTATTTGCTTTCCTGCCCAACAGGCTAAGGTTTTCAGTTGCGTGAGAGCATGTGCTGACGCAACTCCTGGGGCAAAAAATGATGCTGATATGACAGCTGCACGGCTCCATAACTACTTTATCAATGCAATCACTATTTAGTTGAATGACACTGCGCCTGACTCGTTGGTTTTTGTGGGGCAATCCAAGAACCTGATGAATGCTAGGAGCAAATATTGTCAGTTTGCCAAAATAGCATGGGCCGCCTACAGCTCCTCGAGGTATTGCAGACCAGGCTCTGTCTCCCCAAATGAGAAAGATTCCTGGTGGCAGTCTTTCTACAACACCCTTTGCCGGTGTTATACATGCAGTCCAATTGTTGCAATATTCAGAATTATTATAATACAATGGGGATTTTGGAGACACCCAAGTGTCGCTACTTCTGGACCATTCTTCTTTTATAATTAGTAAACTTGAATTTAAAAAAAAAACGACCAAAAACCAAACAATAATTGCCTGGCACAGAACCCATGAGGTCAAGTTCTTGAGGTCCAGTACTGGTGATTTTAAGATTTTGTGCGATAGCAACAGCTTGGGCTCCCAGAGCACTTTTTGGATTAATTTTGGCTTGAGTCAGAGCTTTAAAATCTGACATGGAATTCACTGGAACTCCGATCAGGCAAGTACGAAAAGGATTAGATGGCGTGGTCAAGGACAGACAAAATGAGTCTTGCCCAGTTTGATTGGCCCAGGTGACCCACATATTTTGTCTTGAGTCAATGTTAAGCAATTCTGACACCCCTCTTGTTGAAACAATGATGTTAATTATAATGATCACTTGAAATCCTAACATTCTGTTTATCTTCTCTGGTTATCTTTTCTAATTCTATATATAAAAATTACAAAAAAAAACCCCTCTAATTAACTAAAAAACAACTTAACACTAAACTTAACTTTAAACACAACTTAACTACTAAACTTAACAATTAAACTTAACAACTGTAGCTATATAATTATTTCTCTGCTCTTAACAAAGTTAGTTTTCAGCAGTCTGAGGGTTGTCACAAGGCTCTCCAGGTAAGTCGCCGTCGGCACTGTTATTATCACCGTTAGCTGGTATCTCTGATTGAGGACACGCACGAGTGAATCGACTCGGCACCCAGACAGATCTTGATTTTCCTGTGGAAACACACATGTATCCACGACCATTAAACAAAACAGGACTGGGTCCCTCCCATTTACCCGTCTGCATGTTCTTATGATAGACATAAAGTCCTGGGATTGCCTGTGGTCTTCCCTCTTTCACTGTATAATGATGTATCATGACTGCAGGTTCTTCTCTTCCTTCTGCTAAACATAAAAAGTTTAGAGTGAACAATACCTTAGACAATCGACTAGCTACATCAACCTCACCATTCTGCTTCTGCTTTGCTAGGTATTCTTTCAAGGTACGATTGGCCCTTTCTACAATGGCTTGGCCTGTAGGGGAATGGGGGATTCCGGTGGTATGCTTCACCCCCCATGTCTGCATAAATCTGGCAATTCGCTGACCGGCATAGGCAGGACCATTGTCGGTTTTGATCTCTACAGGCACACCCATCACAGCAAAGCAGATAGACAGGTGTCTCTCAACATGCAAAGCCTTTTCCCCTGGTTGTGCTGTGGCCCAGATAAATTTAGAATAGGTATCAATTGTGACATGGACATATTTCAACCTCCCAAACTCTGGAACATGGGTTACATCCATCTGCCATAATTCTAAAGCTTTCAACACTCTTGGGTTTGTGCCTAGGCCAAGGCCTGGCCCATGATGGCTACAATGAGGGCAGGCACGCACAATCCCTTGGGCATCATTCAGGGAGATCTGAAATTGTCGGTGCAGGGCCCTAGCATTTTGGTGGAAAGTGTCATGACTGTTGCGAGCCTTCTCAAACTCATTCTGTGGAGGGACATGGACAAGGCAGCTGACGGCAGCATCTGCCCGCGCGTTGCCTTCTCCTAAACCACTGTTGCATAGATGGCTCCGAATGTGCATGACACAGAAGACGTGCTGACGCTGCCTCAGCACGCTTCGCAAGAACAGGAACAATTCTCCAAGGCGCTGATTTTGAGTTGACCTGATGAGTGCATCTTCAATCTTCTGCACAATTCCAACTACATATAGAGAATCTGAAACAACATTGAGTGGTTCTTTGTCCCAAGTCTGGAACGCCCAACACACTGCTCTCAGTTCAAGGGTTTGAAGACTGTCTCCTGGTTTATTCTTAATTATATGTTGCTTCCATTCTCCTTGCTGTTGCCAAACACACACAGCCTTCTTTGTTTTGCGACTGGCATCAGTAAAGACAGTTCTCCCAACAACTGGTTTCAAGGAACACAATGGTCTTTCCAGCCACTGATGACTCTGAACCAACTTCCACATCGGGCCTTTTGGTTGTCGGTTGTGGATCACACCTGTGAACCCTAACAGTGCTTCTTGCAAAGCGACAGATTGTCTTAGTTGCCATTCTAGATCTTCATTTTTCACAGGAATACTGATGTCTGCTGGCTCCTGCCCATCTATCTCTATAATTCTGTCTCTGCCTTTTCTTATCAACGCAGCAAGAGCATCTGTTCTGGTCATGACACGAGTCTTTGGTTGCACAGGTAAAAACACCCACTCTAACAGGATTGCTGTTGAGCCAGGCTTAGATCGGTGTTCCCCTTTTTCTTTTTCCATTGAAGAACAATGGCAAGTGGACAGGCATCAGCGTTAGAAAGAAAAAGTGACAGTGGGAGATGTAGTATACGACGAGAGCTCCAACCACGTTGCAGTTTCTCTGATACTCGAATTAAAGCTTCTTGTTGCTCAGGGGTGCACTCTCGGGGACTGTTTGCATCACTGCCTCGAAGCCATGGTGCAAGGGGTTGTAAATCATCATTGGTAATTCCTACAATGGTGCGAACCCATTGCAGGTCTCCAAAGAGTTTCTGGGCATCATACAAGGTGGAAATGTTGGCATGCAAGGTGATTTTCTGTGGCCGAATTTGTGCATCTGTGATCAGCCAGCCTAAGTATTTCCAAGGAGCTGATCGCTGTATCTTTTCTGGTGCTACAATCAGTCCATGGCTTTTTAGCTGTGAAAACAACCAATTTAAGTCTGCTTCTGCTAACGGCTGTTTGGTGGCAATGAGGATATCATCCATATAGTGATAGATCATTGCATTGGGAAAATGTTGTCTGATTGGTTGCAAAACCCAATCAACAAACAACTGACACATTGTGGGAGAATTGCGCATGCCCTGAGGTAAAACAGTCCATTCATATTGTTTTGTTGGAGCTGCTCTATTGATGGATGGCACAGTGAAGGCAAAGCGTTGAATGTCTTGTGGATGAAGCGGGATGGTAAAGAAACAGTCTTTTAGGTCAATGACAACGATGTTCCACCCTTGAGGTAACATAGTTGGTGCTGGCAGGCCAGGTTGCAAGGCACCCATTGCTTGCATTTGTTCATTGACCTTTCTTAGATCATGCAACAGTCTCCACTTTCCTGATTTTTTGGGAACTACAAAAATTGGCGTGTTCCATGGACTCACAGAGGGTCGAATGTGTCCAGCATCAAGTTGCTCTTGCACTAGTTGTTCAGCAATTTGCAGCTTTTCTTTAGTCATTGGCCACTGCTCAACCCAAACAGGGGTTTCTGTTAACCAGGTAATTTTCTGAATGGGCGGCTGCACTGCAGTGGCCGTCAGGAAAAATGCTGATCAGTAGTGAGAACCATGCCAAGTTGAGATAGTATATCTCTGCCTATCAGTCCTGGAAGTGTTCCGGGTAGAGACATGACGTAGGGTTGAGCCACAATAACTTGATTGTCTTCAAAAATGATGCTAATGGGATCCCTGCTTATCGAGGGAACTTTCGTTCCACCCACTCCAACAACGTGGGTATGTGGAGCTTGCAGAGGCCAATCAGGCGGCCAATACATCTGATTGACAATAGAAATGTCCGCCCCTGTGTCAAGCATTGGCTCTAGTGTGATGCAGTGGGAACCACGCTGCAGCCGTACCTTTTTGTGCGGGCGATTTGACAGGTCTATTGTGAAGAAAACATCATGTCCTGTTGATCCAAAGCTTCCGTCTTTTCTTTGCTTTTCATTTGGTTCTCGTGGCTGCTGACGATGTGGCAGGATGTTTTCAAATGGTAAGATTTGAGCAATCTTGCTCCCCTTTGGAATTGTCACGGGTGGTTGTAAAGCATAAGCCATAATTTGTACTTGTCCGGTGTAATCGGCATTGATGACTCCAGGAATCACGATTACACCCTGTCTACTTGTGGAGGATCTTCCAAGTAACAAACCTCCAAGTAAAGAAATTGTACTATACATTGGACCATAAACATTGGTTGGAATTAAAATGACTTCTTTATCTTGTAAGGTGACATCTACTGCTGTTGCCACATCCACGCCGAGGCTTCCCCATGTGGCGGGCCTGTTTCGGACCAAAAAGCCGTTCTTGGGGTCCTCTGGGTCAAGGCATCGATTTCTGTCCTGGCGCGCTGCCTGCATGACGCGCTGGCTTTGGGGTTTCCCGACCTGCGACAAGCTTCTGTGGCATGGGTGTCTATATTGCACTTGTGACACCACACTGCTTTATGACAGGCTCGCCTAAAATGGCCTGTTTCACCACACCGATAGCACTGATGTTTCGATGATGACTTGTGACTGTTGCGAGGATGACTGGAGTGGTCTTTTGACAGAGCAGCTGCAATGATGTGTCCTTGTTTTTCCATGGCACCATGCACGGCATCATGCACGGCTGCTGAAAATGCTGCTGTTTGATTGTTTTGCTCAGCTCTTGTCGCACGCACGAGCATCTCATCAACTGCACAGCCTTGGGGGAGAGAAGCTAAAATGGCTCTGGTACGTGAATTGGCATTTTCAAAAGCCAGAGAGCGAAATAAATGCTCTTGGAGGTCTGGAGGCAAATCTTGTGCATCTTTTATGGCAGCAGACAGTCTATCAATAAATTGTCCATAAAGTTCTGTGGTTCCCTGCCTGATGTTAGAAAATGAAACAGGCTTCTTCTTGTCTGGAACCAACAGCAAGGCTTTGTGGGCTAATGTTTGAGCAATTTGATGGATCTCGATAGGAAAAGTCAGTTGCACATTAGTTCTAGCATATGGTCCTTGCCCTGTTAGCATGTCAGGCTGGAGTGCATACAAAGGATCTCCAACTGCTTGGTGTTTGTTCGCTTCTTCAAACGCTAAACGTTTCCATTCTCTTTCAAAAATGAGAAATTGTGAAGGGGTTAAAAGCAAAGATGCAATGTTTGAGCAGTCAGCAGGGCAGAGGACATCTGCAGTGAAAATGTATTGTATTATGTTCTTGGCTGCTTCTGATCTAATTCCATATGTGCTAACTGTTTGCTTTGCTTGGCTTAACACCTTCCATTCGTGAGGCTCCCATCGAGCTTGGGCATTTTCTGTAATCACTGGGCAAGCAAGGGAACTTGCTATATCAAAGTTGCCATCCTTCATGGCATCTTTTACTATTTTGGACCACCTGTTTGCAATCGGATTTGGCTGGGTGACTGACAATGCCATGCGATCTTCCTTAGAACTCGGTCGGGTAGATAGTTTTGCGAGTCTCTCAACTGTGTGTCGCAGCCCACGCGCGTGCTGCGGTTCTTTCTTTCGCCGTGATGGGCTGCGAAAATCGGGGCTGGAACTGTCCTGGTCTGAGTCGGAATCCGAGTCAGAATCAGAGGGCAGGGGACACTGGGCTGCCGCGGGTCGATGTGTCTTTTTAGCAAGCCGCGCCGTGGGCCCGGGATCCACGGCAGTGGCTGAGGTCTCCGCGACGGAAGTGGGCATGGGTGCCGCCATGTTTGTTTTGGTCACGTGAACTCCCTGCGCCTGCGTCACCGCCTTGCCTTCCGGTGAGGGAATGGGCGGCGCGTTTTTGGTTTCGTCACCGCCCTTGTCACCGCCCTTGTCGCCGCCCTTGTCGCCGCCCCCCTGTGTCGTCTCCTGAGCCGGCCCCGCTCCGCCCTCGGTCCCGCCTGCTGTCTCGTCTTTCACCACGCCCCCAGACTCTGGCGGCTGCTGCGCTTCCTGTTCTCCTCCATTTTTTCCAGACAGAGACAAAGACTTTTCCTGTGCATTGACCACGCGGTTTTCAGCAGAGCTTATAACATCTTGCAGGTTAGAATAAACGGGCGCTGCATTTCCTTTCACTGGATGGGCTGAATTGATGCCAAAAAATCTCGCTACCTTAGAGGATTTTTGCATATTTGTTAATTCTGCCGGCGTACCAATTTCCATAGCTTGGATCGCAGCTTGGGCTGCCTTTCGCTTGGCAACTAAAGTCTCTAAAGTAGTTAAAATTTTTTGCCAGACAGCGCCAAGTTCTTGAGCTATTTTTGCCTCTCGTCCTCCAGCAATCACGGCTTTCCACAACAAATTGCCAATTTCTCTCCACTCGGCTTCACAAAAAACGAGTGAAGAATTGCTTAATTTCCCTTTCTTCCTGGCCCACAGGGCCAACTGTTCTACTTTACTTTCTTTAAGTTTTTCGCCTCTCTTTGAGAGCATACTAATGAGAAGGCGGCTGGCCGCGAGCATTTCAGTATCCATTTTTTCTTTTTTCCTTTCTCTCTTTTCCCGCGGGCCGCTTACCTTCACCTTCCACGGCGTGCCGCTGTCTCACCCTGGGCAAAACGGAGCGAATCACGCCTTCAGCCTCCCAGCTCCGAGTCAGTTCATCTCCGCAAGTCCTGCTCACCACTGGTCCAGGGGGGGCCGCTTGGCTCCGGAACTCTGGCAGGTCTGGAGATAAGCTCAGAGACTTCTAAACTCTCTTCTTCAAAGTTTCACCGCATAAGGTGAAATCAAAAACGTATTTAAACAGAAAAACGTATTTAAACAGAAAAAACTTATTTAAACAGAAAAACGTATTTAAACAGAAAAAAATCGTATTTAAACAAGAAATCGTATTTAAACAAGTTAGCATTTAAGCAAGGCCCTGTTCGTGGCGCCATTTATCATCAGGGTATTTCCATGGGAGGCTGACAGCAACACAGGTCCAACCAATTTGGTTATATCATATGTTCTCCCTTTATTGCTTCAAAATGGTGGTTTATATACAGTCTCAGATAGTTTATGTGAACAGGTGTTTTCTAATTGGTACTAGATTAAAAAGGAATGTAAACAATCTTAACTTTAAGGTCACTACGGTAAAATTACTAAAACTACATTAATTAAATCCAAGCACACCTTAATATAATTTCTAACTGCGCCACAAGCTTGCTCACTACTAACAAGGCCCAAATCTGAGGCCTAGTTTAGGATAGCTCAGGCTACATCCCATAACAAATCATGCCCCTGCTCTCTAAGAAATTCCTCTACACATGGATGTGACGAGTTCGCTGGCATGTGTTGTATGAACTTATCCGATCATTCTCAATCAATTTACAAACAGCTGTCACAGCTAAAAGATAACATGAAAAAGCTTGTAGTTGTTGGCACTCCGTTTGACAATTGGCTTAGTTCATGGGGTTTTACTGGATGGATTAAAGATTTAGTTCATTTTGGTATTATAATTTTTATTGTTATTGTAGTTGTTTTAGTTATTGTGCCTTGTTTATTGCAGTGTATGCAAAAATTAATTAACCGTTCTTTTAACTCAATTTGGGTAATGCAAAAAGAAAAAGGGGGAATTGTAGAGGAATTTCTTAGAGAGCAGGGGCATGATTTGTTATGGGATGTAGCCTGAGCTATCCTAAACTAGGCCTCAGATTTGGGCCTGAATTAGGCCTCAGAGTTAGGCCTTGTTAGTAGTGAACAAGCTTGTGGCGCAGTTAGAAATTACCTTAAGGTGTGCTTGGATTTAATTAATGTAGTTTTAGTAATTTTACCGTAGTGACCTTAAAGTTAAGATTGTTTACATTCCTTTTTAATCTAGTACCAATTAGAAAACACCTGTTCACATAAACTATCTGAGACTGTATATAAACCACCATTTTGAAGCAATAAAGGGAGAACATATGATATAACCAAATTGGTTGGACCTGTGTTGCTCTGTTCAGCCTCCCATGGAAATACCCTGATGCTAAGTGGTGATGCAATTCCCCCCCAGGTCAAGCCCCTTCTCTGGAGCTCTCCCTTCAGCACTAGTTGTACTTTGTCCATCAGAATGTATCTTCAGGAGTTGTTCTCGGCCTTGGTTCCCAGGAAGAACTAAGATGGTATGGAGTCTTGTACCTCCCGAGGCTTGGAGCTCTGGAATTTGTTTTCTCTTTCTGCTTAAGAAAAGGCCATGAAAAAGTACTGGGAAAACTAGTCACTAATACAGTAGACTACAGAGCCACAAATATGTGTGAAGAATACAGAGAACATATAAAAGAAAAAAGCAAAACCTAAACGGCATCACAAATGCTTTAAGATGCAGGTATTAGATCATTATCCCTCCTCATTATCATCTCTGACTACATCCTTGACAACAGCTAAATTCTAGGTTAACTTGCCTTGAATATTTATTCAAAACAAATTGTTCATTATTCCTGGCATTTTCAGTATGAAAAAAGTTACTGTAACAGAAATCATGGAATTTCCAAGCCCTGCAGAAGTGTGCTGGTTTGAAAGCAAAACCAGTGAGAGACTTTAAGTCAGAAACACAATTTAATAAGAGGAAAAGAAAAGAAATAAAATAAAGTAAAATAAAGTAATATAAAATAAATGCAATAGTATAAAAAACCACTGACAGAGTCAGAATACAACCTGACACCCTGTTAGTTAGGGTGGTAGTGGCAGTCCAGATGAGATGGTCTTGTGGAAGCAGTGATCCCGTAAAAAGGTTTGGTAGCTCTTGTCCTCTGGGAGTCCAGTGGGTAAAGGCTACTGTGCTGTCCTAAACCCCGGATTATATCCAGGTGGGAATGCTTGGCTCCTCCCCCTGGGCGGAGCATCTCACAATGGGATGATCTCATTCTATGAGTCATGCAGTGAGTCCTTGATGGCCCATTAAACAGAGATAGCTCCCAGAGGGAGTTATCTATGAGTCATGTGGCAAGGCATTGTTGCGCCCATTAAGAGAAGATAAGGGAAACACTGCCCACCTGGTTTTCAACATCTCATGAAGATGGGGATATAATACATACTTTGGGCACAATTTACATTGTAACCTAGGACATAATCCACCCCTTATTCCATCATCATCTACATCATACACTCTTACAGATACATACATATACATACATATATACACAGAATGAAACCTTGCACACTAATTTTAGTTCTCACTTAAAATTAGGTCTCCTTGTGGCACACAACGGGTTTCTCCATCTTTTTGCATTACTCACCAAGTGCAACCAGGTCCTTGAGCAAAAACAATCCCACGGTAGGTCTGCTTTTGCCTGAGGTGGGATTAATCCAAACAGTCTTTCCTAAAATCCCTTCCATGTGTACCACAGGGACTTTATCTCCATCCACTGTGTGCAAGGGTTCAGACTGGGCAGGACCAGCTCGATTGATGGAGCCTTGGGTGTTGACCATCCAGGTGGCTTTGGCTAAGTTTATGTTCCAATTCTTGAAGGTCCCTCCGCCAAGTGCCTTCAGGGTAGTCTTTAATAGTCCATTGCACCGTTCAACTTTCCTGGCGGCTGGTGCATGATAAGGGATGTGGTATATCCATTCAATCCCATGTTCTTTGGCCCAGGTGTTTATAAGTCTGTTCTTGAAATGTGTCCCGTTGTCTGACTCGATTCTCTCCAGGATGCCGTGTCTCCACAGGACTTGCTTTTCAAGGCCCAGGATGGTATTTTGGGCAGTAGCATGAGGCACAGGGTAGGTCTCCAACCATCCTGTGGTTGCTTCTACTATGGTCAGCATGTAGCGCTTGCCTTGGCAGGTCAGGGGAAGGGTGATGTAGTCAATTTGCCAGGCTTCCCCATACCTGTACTTCAACCATCGTCCACCATACTACAGAGGCTTCACCTGCTTGGCCTGTTTGATCGCAGCGCAGGTCTCACAGTCATGGATGACTTGTGAGATGCTGTCCATAGTAAGGTCCACCCCTTGGTCACGGGCCCATCGGTATGTTGTATCTCTTCCCTGATGACCAGAGGCATCATGGGCCCAATGAGCAAGGAATAATTCTCCCTTGTGCTGCCAGTCTAGATCCACCTGTGATACTTTCACCTTGGCAGCTTTGTCTACTTGCTTGTTGTTGCGATGCTCCTCATTAGCCCGACTCTTGGGTACGTGCACATCCACGTGTTGAACCTTCACGGTCAGCCTCTCTACTCGGGCGGCAATGTCCTGCCAAATCTCAGCAGCCCAGATGGGTTTCCCTCTGTGCTGCCAGTTGGCTTTTTTCCAGCAATTCAGCCATCTCCACAGGGCATTAGTTACCATCCATGAGTCGGTGTAGAGAGAGCCTCGGCCACTTCTCTCATTTGGCAATATCCAAAGCCAGCTGGACAGCTTTAAGCTCTGCCATCTGACTCGATCCACCTTGTCTCTCGGTAGCTTGTGCAACTCGTTGTGTGGGGCCTTATACTGCAGCTTTCTATTTCTGGTCAGCGCCTATAATTCGGCAGGAACCACCAGTGAAGAGGGCATATCGTCTCTCAGTCTCGAAAAAGAAAAGAAAAGAAATAAAATAAAGTAAAATAAAGTAATATAAAATAAATGCAATAGTATAAAAAACCACTGACAGAGTCAGAATACAACCTGACACCCTGTTAGTTAGGGTGGTAGTAGCAGTCCAGATGAGATGGTCTTGTGGAAGCAGTGATCCCGTAAAAAGGTTTGGTAGCTCTTGTCCTCTGGGAGTCCAGTGGGTAAAGGCTACTGTGCTGTCCTAAACCCCGGATTATATCCAGGTGGGAATGCTTGGCTCCTCCCCCTGGGCGGAGCATCTCACAATGGGATGATCTCATTCTATGAGTCATGCAGTGAGTCCTTGATGGCCCATTAAACAGAGATAGATCTTGGAGGGAGTTATCTATGAGTCATGCAGCAAGGCATTGTTGGGCCCATTAACAGAAGATAAGGGAAACACTGCCCCACCTGGTTTTCAACAGCTCATGAAGATGGGGATATAATACATACTTTGGGCACAACTTACATTGTAACCTAGGACACTTGTGTACTCGGTGACCAGTTAAGGTTAACTCACCACCCTGCCTGCCAGGACCCTCAGGCCATTCTCTGCCAAGCTGCTTTGCAGCCTGGTTCCCCCCAATATATATTGGTGCATGGATTTCTTCTTCCCTAGGTGCCAGACTTAGCAGTTCCCCTTGATGAATTTCATGAGACTTAAAAGGCAAGACAAATAGAGGGACTGTGACAGAGAGGGAGGTGGGAGCCACAGCTGAGAGAGATAGGTTAAGACCAAGAGGGCAGATATTCAGACATCCCAAAGGACATTTAGAGAGGGGGAGAAGAAAGATCAAGAGAGAGACCAATGCCAACAGAGAAGGAGAGGACTGAAGAATTCTTTCCTAGCTACAGTGGCCCAGTGGACATTTCTGGACATTTCACAGGAGTGGTACATAGACTAGACAAATGATAACTGTGTATTATATTAAAGGATGGGAAGGTGGTGGTGGTGGTGGTTAATGAGGATATACTGGATAGTGTAGGACCTGAGCATGACATAAATGGTATGGAATAAGGGATAGAGCTGGTTTTAGCTGGTGTTGGGAGGAATGAGTTAAAAGCAGAAGACTGGGAAGAAGGACTGTAAATTGACTAAGTGACCTTGCAGCTGAGAAGAACTCTTGATAAACTGGTGTGAATAGTAGGCCAGTGATCCTCTAGCATGGACTGAGTTTAATGGTGCCTGTCTCTCCACTTGTGTGCCTCTGCCCAGATGTTGCTGCAGGGATCCCCCAGGTTAGCAAGGTAATGGGAAAAAATTTACTCTTTGCATTCTAGCTGCAAGTTTGTGGTTGTCCCAGCTGCCTGCCTTAGTTGACTCACAGCTGGGATAGAGTTAATTTTCTTCATAATAGCTAGTGTGGGGCTATATTTTGGGTTTGTGCCTGGAATGGTGTTGATAACACAGGAATGTTTTAGCTATTGCTGAGTGGTGCTTACACAGAGCCAAGGTCTTTTCTGCTCCTCACACTACCCAGCCAACAAGTACACTGGAGGTGCACAAGAAGTTGGATGGGGACATAGCTGGGACAGCTGACCCCAACTGACCAAAGGGCTATTCCAGACCATATGACATCATGCTCAGCAATAAAAACTAGGGAGGAGGTTGGTGGAGGGGCTGCTGCTCAGGGACTAGCTGGGCATTGGTCAATTGGTGGTAAGCAATTGTTTTCATTTGCATCACTTGTCTTTCTTGGGTTTTAATTCTCTCTCTCTTTGTTATTTTCCTTTCAAATACATTATCATTATATTTCAGTTATTAAACTGTTTTTATCTCAACCCACAAAATTTCTCACTTTTGCCCTTCTGATTCTCTCCCCTATCCTGCTTTGGGGGAGTGAATGATCAGCTGTGTGGTGCTTAGTTGCTTGCTGGGGTTAAACTATGACAATCGTGCAGTATTACTGGGGCAACCTTTGGGCTTTGTGCTGTACTGCAAGATATATGCAACACAGCCGACTAAAATGGAAAATCCAGAACAAAATGCCAACTTCCAAAGAGGGTGTGCATGGTGCTGTAATGATCCTAACTAGAAGATAATTGTACATCTAGGAGTTAGTGATCGACATAACAACCTAAGTAAGCCCAGGCCTGCATTGTGCTGCACACATCCCCAGCCACAGGATAAACTTAGTGATGCCTGTATAACTTAGGTCAAAGTTACAAGGTGCTTATACAGCTTGACTTATAAGATATCAATATAACCTGAATCATGACTTTTTATATATCTATATAACCTGAATAATAGCTTTTTATACCTATATAACCTGATATAAATAACTTTTTATACAATGTAATGGCTAGTATATGGTTAACTAGTTGCTTAATGTTGAATAGACCAAAAAAAAAAAAAAAAAAGAAAAAACTCACCAGGTAGATAGCTTCAGAGATAGGTAAGTATAGTACTAATGAGAAATTGGCAAATTTAAAGCCAGTTAGCCACAAAATAAAGAATTTAGGCTGGTTAGGACCAGACAGACCAAGGAACACCATAACTGCACATGCTCCGAAGACAAAGTTGAAAAGTTCAGATGCAAAGAAGACTTTGGAAGCCTTCATCAAAGACCCCTGACAACCTCCGAATTGGAGAGGCGCAAGCACAGTGCAAAAGAACTATCTAATAACCATGAGATCATACTATGTAAATTAGTTCTGGCGCATATATGATGATGTTATAATGACATAGTAACACTAAGCAATACTTACTGTATAAATATACCATAGCACTTGACAAAGGTGGGTGAGTTAGGAGGAGATATCCCCCTCACCTCCAGTGCTGCAATAAAAAAATACCCGCTCTATAGACACCGGTCTATGGGGATTTATTTCTAGTTATCTTTCGGGCATCATTAGCTTATTGTAACAGAGGAGCCTGCAGGCAGCTCCCACCTGATACCAGTGATTACATCCCCTGCATTTTCTTGCCTTGACCTAAAAGTAAAGCAGTGAGTTCTCAGGTAAACATCCTTTCCATTTGACAGTAGAAATGAACAGACTTATTTTCTTGTAAGAAAACCCTAAAAAGAGCTCAAATGACCAAAAAGGGGTAACACTTTTGTCTCGGTTTAGAGACAAATTCAGGAGAAAACGCTCTGGAATGAGTGTTTCCTCTAAAGAAAAGGGTTTCAGCAACCTATTTCTGCCAATGAGAAAATGAATACCAGTGGGTGAAAAGTGCAAAAAAAACCCCAAACCCAACTGTTTATTGACAAACAAAGTGCCTGGACGTCACAGGAAAAAAAATGAATAAATGCTAGATATTGAACCATCATAACCCTATCCCCTTCACACACCCCCCCCCCACTCACAGCAGAACAAAAAAAACCCCAGAATGCCAGGGGAAGAAACAAACCGGCTGGCCACATGGCAGGGGGGAACAAAATAGCACCCAGCTTTTATCTCAGGGAAAGAAAAAAAAGTTCACGCAGCAGCTCGGGCAAAACAGATGGGAACCTGTTGAACCTCAAGCGTTGGTCTCCTCACAGCAGATGAAGCTGGTGGATTTTGGTGTCCTTTCCCTAGGTGGTCCAGCTTTTCCCGAGGTCTGGGGCCAGGCGGAGTGGTTTCCGCAGCTCCCCGCAGGTCCTGGGTCAACCGTCTCCTGGCGATTGTCTGATCTCGGACCAAAACCAAGCCGAAGAGTTCAAGAAAAAAATAAAAGCCACCAAAGGATTGCTGCTGCAGTCTCTCCAGGCCAGGGAAAGGGAAAAAAAGAAACTTCTTGCTTAAGCTAACAAAAAACCAAGCTAGCTAAGTAACAACCCATCCACCCCACACCAAGCACGCCCGGGAGTGAGGCTTTGAACAAAATCCGCGCAAGAAGCACCAAGGCTTCCCCCTCCTTCGGACCCACCTTAAAGTTACGGCAACTGAGATAAACAAGGCAATTTTGTTGCAAATGAAGTCATTGTTAGTCCAGTGCTCCTTGTTAAATGTTCACCTCCCTCCCCCATTAATCACCTCTTTTGTTCCCTTTCTGCTGCACCTTCCAACCAAAAAGCCAGGGGGAGGAGAAATCCAGCAGACATGTAAATAGAAGTGATGCAGTGCCAGCTGGGAGAAGAAATTATTGCTCCGGACCAGAAAAACTTTATTAGACTGAACCACCAAGACCTATGGATGGACCATGCAAGGAGTGAGACTGCCTCCTCCCAAGGTTGAGTGGTTTTCACCCCCTCACCCTGACTCTCAGAGACGTTGCCCAGAGAGGGACCCCCTAGAATTTCACAGCCAACCAAACCTTTGAGATCGGCCGTGAGGACCGTGAACCCAACCCTGCCTGCACTCCAGTGGATGAAGTTGCTGCACACCTCCTCCTCCTCCAAGTTGCTTCTGGGAGCAGCCTGCACTCCAGTGGATGAAGCTGCTGTACACCTCCTCCTCCAGGCTGCTTCTGGGAGCAGCGGCGGTGTGTGCTCAACCCGTCGGGCCCCCACCCTGAGCTGATCACAATAAAGGCTTTTAAAAGGAGAAAAATCTCCTGCCCTGTTTATTACAGCTGGGGACTCGTCCAGGTTCACTATGCCTGAAGAGGACCCCCAGAGAGGACGGCCGCCTGCTTCGAGGGACCCTCAGGAATTACTGGTGACCCACAGACCTGGATCAGCAAAAGACCAGCGACATGGAGGAGCGACAGATTGGTGAGAAAATCTGGTGGTGAGACTGGAGGTGAGCGAGTGAGGTGTGAGTGAGACGGGGGCCGGCAGCTCGGATCCCCAGGGCAAGTATTGACCCCCCCCCCATTGTACTGCGGTTCCAGACTCCCGTAAGGGGGCCGGCCGGGAACGGAGGGAAGCATAAGAAAACTGTGAGTGAGGCGTCTCCCGGGGTATAAAGCAGATCCCCTCTCCCCCGCTAGAAGGGTGGTGGAGGAATAAGTAGCACAGGCATTGGTCGGGGGTGTCCCTAGTGTGGATACCCTGTCTGGGTGCCTGTGGTGGTATTGGTCAGGGGTGTCCCTAGTGCGGATACGCTGTCCGGGTGCCACTATCTTTAACTCCAAGAAATTTAGAAATTTGAGTTGCCCGTCTCTAAATTTGCGTTCGTGTAGGGGCACATTAAGAAAGATAAGATATTGAAAAACGATACGTTAAAGGAGGCCAGGAGAGTTTCAGTTGCCTTAAGATTTGTGTTGCCCATCATGAAGTCTCAATTTGGGTAGGGGCACCTTTGTAGTTTAATTTACAGCCTAAGCTATGGGAAATTACATAAGCAAAAGCTCAAGTACACGTCAAAACGAGGGGAAGAGGGTTAAGAATATTCCTCCCAATAGTTCCCTGGGAATGTTACTAGCCAAATGAGACATTTGGGAAGTGACTAGAGAATTAGACAAAGAAAAGATGATGCACTTTTGTGTAGAAGTCTGGCCAGAATTAGATTTGCAGGGAGAATGGCCTTGGGTAGGAACACAGGACAGATGGATGTGTAGACAGTTGAATGAATATTTGAAAGCAAGGGAAGATCCTGATTTAGAAGATTTAGAGTATGCTGCTTGCTGGCTAAAGAATGCTGGAAGAGACAAGGAGATGAAGATCTGTAAGCTACAAGAGAAAAACCACAAAGTTAAAGGGGAAAACAACCATTATGAGAAGTGGGATCCCCTTGAGAATTTACCCCCATCTACTGCCCACATACCACTTGCCCCTCCCCCTCTCTATCCAGCACCTTTCCCAGTAAACCCTTTACCTCCCCCAATTGCCCCAGCAACCTGTTCTCCCCTAGTTAATCAAACTTCTGCAGCACCTACTGTAACTTCAGCTATCATTCCTCTACCACCTCAACCTAACACCCCTCTCCCAAGCTACCCAAATCCTCTACCCTCTATGCTTCCAATTGCTCCCTTAACTCCACTACTGGTCTCCCCAGTTCTGTCTTCCATGACCTCTGCAACCAACTTAGTCCCTTCTTCACCCACCACTGTCCCTCTACCTCCTCCCAACTGTGAGTCGAGTCCATCCCCATCTAACTTAAGCCCCTCCCCAAGCAACCATCAAACCCCTGCAACCTACACTCCTGATTTATCTGATAGCTTGTATCACAACACAAAGTCAAAGATAACAGGAGCAGAGAAGTTATATCCTCTTCGGGAAGTCCCAATGGGAGTGATAGCCGGAGGGGTGGGATTTGTGAATGCTCCACTGACATCAACAGAGATGAGGGGGTTCAAAAAGGATCTAGGAAATCTAGTAGAAGACCCTGTGGGCATATCAAACCAAGTGGACCAATTTTTAGGGCCAAATATTTATACTTAGAGTGAATTGAATTCGATTCTAAATATATTGTTTTCTGCAGTGGAAGTAAGAATGATAAGAGCAACAGGCATGAGAATCTGGGAAAGAGAAAATAGGTTAGGACCCCCGGGAGACCACAAAATGCCTCTTGCAGAACCCCATTGGAACCCTAACGAGAAAGAAGGTAGACAAAACATGAGGGATTATCGGTCCCTCATAGTCAAGGGAATTAAAGAATCAGTACCCCCTGGAAACAATACAAGGTTAGCATTTGACGGGTCCCAAGAGAAAGATGAGACCCCTGCCACTTGGCTAAATCGTCTTAAGAGAAATTTTCAATTGTACTCTAATACTGACCCTGACTGCCCTGAGGGGCAGGTGTTGTTGAAGGTCCAGTTTGTTACTAAGTCATGGGCAGATATGCGAAAAAAACTAGAAAAGATGGAAGACTGGCAAGAGAAGGGGATCAATGAGCTGTTAAGAGAAGCCCTTAGAGTTTACCTACAAAGAGAAGAGAAAAAAGCAAGAGCTAAGGCTAAGATAATGGTAGCCATAGCTAGAGAAAGTGCTGGGGGAGGTAAGAAAAGGTCAGCACCCCTGCCAAAACCAGGAGAGGAGCCAGGGCCCCCACCCAGAAAACCCAAGAAAGATGAACCTTTGCTACCTTGGGAAAATAAGCCAAGAGCCCCCAGTGCCAACAGGAGGTGTTACTATTGTGGAAAGATGGGGCACATCAAAAGGAACTGTAGGAAACTCTCATTTGATGAAGCTGTAGCCAGGGAACAAGATCCCCTAGAGGAAATTCCAAATGGAGACGATTAGGGGTGTCGGGGGCTCTATATGATTGAGGGCCCCATGAAACACCTGACAGAGCCCTTAGCAAATTTTGAAGTGGGTCCATTAAAAGAAGAGTTTGAATTTTTAATAGATACTGGGGCTGAGAGGTCTAGTATAAACAAATTACCAATAGGGGACACCTTGGGAAGGAAAACATGTGAGGTATTTGGGGCAGAAGGGAAGCCTTTCAGAGCCCCTGTGATTGAGAATGTAGAAATCAGAGGAAATTCAAAGCAGTGTTGGGTAGATCTTATTTATCTACCTAAGCTGGAGAGCAGTCTACTAGGAAGAGACCTGCAAGTCCGCTTGGGAGTCGGAGTGATTCCAGAAGATGGCAAAATGGTAGTAAAGATTATGGCACTCACGCAGTATGATTTAGCAGAAATTAATCCCGAAGTGTGGGCTGGGCAGGGAAAAAGAGGACTCTTAAAGATACCCCTGATAACAGTAGAAATGGAGGAGAACACTCCACCTGTGAGAGTTAAACAATACCCCATTTCGCCTGAAGGGAGAGAAGGGCTAGCCCAAATAATCAAGCAGTTACTAATGGAAGGAATTTTAGAACCTTGTATGTCCCCACATAATACTCCTATTCTAGCTGTGAAGAAGGCTGAGAGGACTTATCGGCTGGTGCAGGACCTGCGAGAAGTAAACAAGAGAACAGTCTCAAGACACCCAGTGGTTCCAGATCCCTACACACTCCTTAGTAAGGTACTGAGAGAACACCAGTTGTTCACAACAATTGACCTTAAGGATGCCTTTTGGGCATGCCCCCCTAGCAGAGGAAAGCAGAGATTGGTTTGCGTTTGAGTGGGAGGACCCTGGTACGAGGAGGAAGAAATAACTTAGCTGGACACACCTCCCGCAGGGATTTACAGAATCTCCAAACCTCTTTGGGCAATCTTTAGAAAAACTGTAAGAACAATTTGTCTCAGAAGAAGAAGTGCAAATTCTCCAATATGTAGATGATTTATTAGTCAGGGGAAGATCGAGACCAAGTAAAATGTACCAGTATCAGACTTCTAAATTTCTTAGGGGGACAAGGACTAAAAGTATCCCAAAATAAATTACAATTTGTTGAACCAGAGGTAAAATTCTTAGGGCACCTGATTGGAGGGGGGTACAAGAAACTAAGCCCGGAGAGGATTTCGGGGATTCTGTCTCTTGGAGCACCGAAAACTAAGAGAGACGTAAGGAAGCTGCTAGGATTGGTGGGGTATTGCAAGTTATAGATGGAGAAATATTCTGAGTGTGTGAAGTTCCTGTACAAAAAGTTAATTAGCCCAGATCCTATACACTGGACAATAAAAGATGAAGAGCAACTACAATCTCTGAAAAACAAATTATCCACAGCCCCAGTCCTGAGCCTGCCCAATCTGAAAAAGGACTTCGACTTATTTGTAAATACAGAAGAAGGAACAGCATATGGAGTATTGACCCAAGAGTGGGGGAATTGTAAAAAACCTATAGCATACCTCTCAAAGTTATTGGACCCAGTAGCCAGAGGGTGGCCAGTATGCATGCAAGCCATAGCTGCCACTGCTGTCCTATTAGAAGAAGCCCAAAAACTAACAAACACTATATGGGAGAGTAAAAGTGCATACCCCACATGACTTGAGAACTGTGCTCAGCCAACAAGCACAGCAGTGGCTGAGAGATGCCCGGATCCTGAGATATGAAGTAATTTTAATGAACACTGCAAACCTGGAAATAGTTACTTCAAAGTGTCTGAACCCAGCCCAGTTCCTTTCCGGAGAACCTCTAGAAGAATTAGAGCATGACTGTATTGAGCTCATAGTATTCCAGACAACAGTAAGAGAAGATTTAGAGGACACACCTTTGCCCTATGGGGAAGTGGTATTCACAGATGGGTCCTCTAGGATGATAGATGGGAAGAGAGCTTCAGGTTATGAAACTGTAGACGGGAGAGCCATGGAAGTGATGGAAACAGGAAAACTGCCACAATACTGGTCAGCCCAAAGTTGCAAGTTATATGCCCTAAAAAGAGGGCTGGAATTGCTTGAGAAAAATTCAGGAATGATTTACACTGACTCACAGTACGCATTTGGAGTAGTTCATACGTTTGCGAAGATCTGGGAAGAGAGAGGCTATATAAATTCTAAAGGAAAGAATATAATTTCTGAGAATCTAGTGAGACTAGTTCTAGAAGCCCTGCAAAAGCCAGCAGAAGTAGCAGTAGTCCACGTGAAAGGACACCAGAAGGGCGATACCCTAGAAGTAAGAGGAAACCAGCTAGCCGGCCAAGCAGCAAAAGAAGCAGCGCTAGGACCAGGCGATCCAGTGAAAATCCACAAGCTAGGAGAGACATTTGGAGAAGAGAGGGGAGAGCCCATCTTTAGTGCCAAGGAGATGAGAGCAATTGAAGAATTGAAATTACACCCAGGGGAAGCGAGAAAGTGGTTGACCCCTGATGTGCATCAGTTTCTAAATGAACCATTAGCCAGGAAAATGCTCACCGAGCTACATGAGTCAACACACTGGGGTGTGCAAGGACTATGTGATCATTTCTTAAGAGAGAACTTATGCTTAGGAGTATATGGTTTAGCTAAAGCTATCACTAAGGGGTGCGTAATTTGTCAAAAAGTCAATCAAAAAGTGATGAGGAAAGCTGAACCAGGAGGGAGAGAATTAACCCAAAGACCATTCCAAAGTATACAAACAGACTTCACAGAAATGCCCTCACTGCAGGGCTACAAACACCTCTTAGTCATAGTTGACCACTTGACCCACTGGGTAGAAGCTTTTCCTACTAAAAAAGAAACTGCCCAAGTAGTAGCTAAAATCATTTTAGAAAACATTATTCCATGGTATGGGTTAGTGAGTTATATAGACTCAGACCGAGCCCCTCACTTGACCGCGAAAGTGTTGCAACAGGTCACTGACGCATTAGAGATAAAGTAGAAACTACACACTCTGTGGCACCCCCAAAGCTCCGGTAGAGTGGAGCGCATGAATAAAATTTTAAAAAAAAATGTGCTCACTAAATTACTTGAAGAAACAAAAATGAATTGGCTAAAGTGTTTGCCCCTAGCCCTCCTGCGAATCCAGACAAGGCCCCAAGCTGACATAGGTGCTTCCCCATATGGGATGATGTTTGGGCTCCCCTTTCTTACAACCTCTTCTAATGTTGGGACTTATTTAGATGGAGAAGCTGCCACCCAGAAATACTTAGAAGTTATAAGTAAGACTTTAGAGAACTTATGAAAAAGAGGATACCTCCCTCAAACTTCCCCGTTAGATGTGAAAGTACATGAGATCAATCCAGGGGACTGGGTGTTGATTAAATCATGGGACGTGACTCCACTGACCCCTAAGTATGAAGGCCCTTTTCAGGTCCTCCTTACCACAAACACTGCAGTGAGGACACGAGAAAAGGGATGGACACACATCACAAGAGTAAAGGGGCCAGTAACACCCCCTGATCCGAGACAAGACTATCCCAAGTCAGCAGCAAAATCTCCTCAGTGGACAGTAACTAGAAATCCAGAGACTTTGAAATTAACCTTTAAAAACAAAACTTCTGCCCAGTAAGAGACAGCAGCACTGCTGTATGGTTTTCTTCCAGAGTGTAATTGTCCTCTGTTAAAAGTTCTCCCCAGTTGCAGAGTTGTTGTACCAATGTTCCATAAGTTTGTGAAGTGTTGTTGCTTGTTATAAGTCGTAATGACTGTTGGATTTCCTTAGGAATTACTGAAAGCTAACTTTGTTTCCATTAACCTAAAGAGTACTTTTAGTAAGCTGATTAAAAAAAAAATCCAATAAACCACCAGATACCCTTAGAGATCTCCCACAGAGTACTCTCTTTTTTTTCTTAAAGAAAATAAGAAAGGGAACCCAAGGCAGAAGGAACTTCTCCAGAGTGCTCCCCAGAGAAGGGAAATTCCAGGAGGCAAGACCGGGTAAGCTGATCTTGAAAGATGGCCTATACCGGACTCTTGAGAAGAGTAGTGCTGATCCTGTCCATCGGGACTTCCTTAGAAGATCCACCCAGACCATATATCAAGTGCTATCAGCCACTCCACCACGAGGAGAAGATAAGTTCCTTACTGCAGATTCATAATAAGCTAAACCCAGCATGTGTGAATCTTTCCCTAGCGAGACCATGACGAGAAAATGGACAGCAGTATACTGCCACATATCGACAAAGATTGCTAGGAGAGTGCCCTGTGGGACAAGAGTGGCTGTGTTTTAGTATATAACAATAACCCCATAGACTCAATAAGAGAGACAACTGCCTCCAAAAGTGTAAAAGATGAATTAGAAATACCAAAAGAAAAGAATTTATTTGTAGACTTAGTAAACAATTAAACATAACCAATTGTTGGCTATGTGGGAACACCCAAATGACAGACATCTGGCCATGAGAATGTATCAGCTTAGGACCATGAAAGCTACTCAAGTGGAAACAAAGTAAAAGTAAGCCAAAACTTCCATAGGGATGAGAAAGCAGGAGCAATAGAACTTGAAGACTAAAGTAATAAGTAAAGAGTGTATTTTAGAAGAAAAAAAAAAAAAAAAAAAAAAGAAGAATCTATGCTCAAGACCTCGAGATAGTAAATTGATGCAGGTCTAAACCCGATCAAAGAATTAGAGGGAGGACTGAGATAAACAAGGCAATTTTGTTTCAAATGAAGTCATTGTTAGTCCAGTGCTCCTTGTTAAATGTTCACCCCCCTCCCCCATTAATCACCTCTTTTGTTCCCTTTCTGGTGCACCTTCGAGCAGAGCCCCCCGTAGCTACCCCAACACCCAACAAAGCAACCAAAAAGCCAGGGGGAGGAGAAATCCAGCAGACATGCAAATAGAAGTGATGCAGTGCCAGCTGGGAGAAGAAATTATTGCTCCGGACCAGAAAAACTTTATTAGACTGAACCACCAAGACATATGGATGGACCATGCAAGGAGTGAGACTGCCTCCTCCCAAGGTTGAGAGGTTTTCACCCCCTCACCCTGACTCTCAGAGACGTTGCCCAGAGAGGGACCCCCTAGAATTTCAGAGCAAACCAAACCTTTGGGATCAGCCGTGAGGACCGTGAACCCAACCCTGCCTGCACTCCAGTGGACGAAGTTGCTGCACACCTCCTCCTCCTCCAAGTTGCTTCTGGGAGCAGCCTGCACCTTCTCCTCCAGGTTGCTTCTAGGAGCAGCGGCGGCATGTGCTCAACCTGTCGGGCCTCCATCCTGAGCTTATCACAATAAAGGCTTTTAAAAGGAGAAAAATCTCCTGCCCTGTTTATTACAGCAACCATTTATGAGCAAAAAGCAGACGATCAGGAATAGAGTATCAACATCAAATCACCCCAAGACACCTTTCTACAGACAGGGTTTTCACAGTGTGCTGCTCCCTGATCAGAGGCCCATTCAATACTGCACAACTCAGGGTTCCCACTATCTGAAGGGACATAACATTATCTATACTGTTATAGATAACTATGTAGTTGTTGGCTTTCACTATTATGTATTGGCTTTTGCAAATTATTATTAATCACAACGATTTGATATAGTACAGTTTGTAATCTCTTTTAACTGTTTTTGATATAGTATAATTTGTCAGCTTTTGTGGCCAATGCCCTGGCCATGTGTAGCTTATATATATATTAGTGTGATAAACATATATTATAGTTAAGGCTTTTGCAAAATATTAAAATAGAGACTATGTGTTGTGCATTGTATTGATAACTTTTGCAGAGGTAGCTAATGCCTTTATTTTTGTAACTAACTGACAATAGAGAGAATAACTCAGATAAGTTTGTGAAAATAGCTAAAACTGTCTGTATGATTAGATAACATCGAAGGAACCACACAGATAACATAGAAAGAAAGGATGTGAAGAGGACTTCTGCCACTGACCCTTCGACTATCAATAACTCCCCGTTTGTCATTGTGAGGAAATGACATACACGACTCCCAAAAATCAAATCTACACTATTGCACGACAAGTCAGGGGTCAAACCAAGCTAAAGAATTCCTGGAACATGTAAAAGAATGTTTGAATATGCATAATCTTCATGAATATGCATTTGATCAATGCAATGAAAAAGTATATAAGAGTTGTTATAGTAAACCGGTGTGCATCTAGCTATGGATATGCACCCAGTGCTGTAAAAGTCCCTTTTTATCTCTTATTAAAGTTTTAAAATTTTAAGAGTGAGGCTCTTTTCTCACACTGTCCTCTCACTCTTTATAGTTTTAGCTCTAATAAACAGCTTTTTAAATGATACATTACAGAGTCCAAGTGCTTTTCTTGCCAGCATCATCATGAACTGGCACTTCCTGGTGTAAAACACCCTCTTCCCTCTACTCCCAAATCCCTATCCCCCCAATCCCCTTCTGCCCTCTCCCCCATCCCTCCCTCTTTGCACCTCACCACATTCTCTCCACTTTAGCCCCAGCACTCCTTTTCCTTAACCTCTCCCCTCCTCACCACAACCCCCTCTCTCTACTTTCCTCTCTTGCCCTTCTCTTCAACCCCACACCCCTGTGCCTCTTCCCCTCTCACCTTCCCTCTATTCTTTCCCCCCTCTCACTTCCTGTCCACTTTCCAACTTCTTCCCATTTTCCCCATCTCCCTCTTCCTCTTTGCCCTCTCCCCACCCCCTTTTTCCTCCCCCAACCACCCCTCCCCCACCTGACTGATTCTTCATCCTCCCATGATAGTTGGTTAAGAATCATAGAATCATTAAGGTTGGAAAAGACCTTTAAGATAATCAGGTCCAACTGTCAACCCAGCACCACCATGTTCACCACTAAACCCATGTCCTCAAATGCCATATCCACATGTTTTTTTAACAGTTTCAGAGATGGTGACTCCACCACTTCCCTGTGCAGCCTGTTCCAATGCTTTACAAACCTTTCTGTGATTTTTTTTTTCTTTATATCTAATCTAAACTTCCCCTGCTGCAACTTGAGGCCATTTCCCCTCATCCTGTCACTTGTTACCTGGGAGAAGAGACCAACCTCCACCTGGCTACAACCTCCTTTCAGGTAGTTGAAGAGAGTGATAACATTTCCCTTGAGCCTCCTTTTCTCCAGGCTAAACAATTCCAGCTCCCTCAGTCAGTCCTCATAAGATTTGTAGTCCAGACCCTTCATCAGCTTCATTGCCCATCTCTAGAAACACTCCAACACCTCAATGTCTTTCTCGTAGTGAGAGGCCCGATACTGAACACAGTACTTGAGGTATGGCCTCACCAGTGTGGAGTACAAATGGACAATCACTTCCCTGGTCCTGCTGGCCACACCATTTGTGATACAAGCCAGGATGGCATTGGCCTTCTTGACCACCTGGGCACACCCTGGCTCATATTCAGCTGTCTGTCAACCAGCACCCCTAGGTCCTTTGCAGCCAGACAGCTTTCCAACCATTCACCCCATTTTACCTTTACAATTTCTTTTCTAGACTAATGTCTTTTTGCAAAAGACAAAGTTGTGGGGAAAGCAAAAAGAATTCTGCAAGTCACAATCTTTTTCATCATTCTTTATAAGGTTCTGCTTTCTCACTTCACTAGCACAGTAATCAGGCATGCTGCTGTTACCTTAAACCTCTTATGAGAAAGCTCCTGCAGCAGTCAGGAGCTGTGCAAGGTTTGGAGCTCCCCCTTCCCATTCTGAAACACACATCCCTATCCTTTGTAGCCTATCACTACTAAGAGGCAGAATGGGAAAAAATGCACAGAAAAGTATGGGAATATCCCACTAAAATGGCTTTGTTCGCCTATGACAAATCAGTATGTTACTGTGGCCACAAGGTCGTCCACTCTTCATCTCTCAGCACTTTGCAGCCTAAGCAGAAACACTGAAAATTATCAAGACTAGGTAAAACCCACACACGTGCGATACGGTAGCGGTTGCAGGCAGGCCAGCGTTTACCTTTCTCATCTGATTGAGAAGTTACCCAAGCACTCTGTTTCAGGAGTCAGGCAGCCAGGATGGGGCAGGAAGCAGAGCATGTGTCACTGCTCGCTACACATCCCCAAATAACAGAGAGGGCTTTGCAAGCCACATTGGGAAGGAGAGGGAATGGGAAGTACCATGAACCACTTCGCTGAGCTAATCCCATTCCTCAAGGCTGCTGTCGGGTTGCTGCCATTCCTCGCTCTCTGGCGTCTTTACTAGGGGACGAGGGAGACCTCCGTGCACCCGCAGAGGCGCAGCCCCACCACTACAGCGGTGTGTTCCACAACAGGAACAAGCTGAGGGGCTCTTCTCTCTGCCTCCCACGGCACATGGGCAATTGTCAGAGGCCAAAATGGTGAAGGAGGCCATGTCTGGTGAATGCCAGGAGAAAGCAGTCTCTCCTAATTTAGAGGAAGAAGGGGAGAAACCCATCCAGTTACACGTAAACTACGCTCAATTCCGCGGCTTTCTCTGCGCTGGGTGGTGCCGATCCTCCTTTCTATTGGCTGCATACTTACTCTTCCTTCCCGTTTGCAGTAGCAGTGGCTATCGGACAGAGAAGGAATATAGAAAAAAGAGAGAAAGAATTAAAAAACCCAATAAAAGAGGCAGAGAAGGAAAGAAACTGGGGGACCTTGATCTTAGGGCGGGAAAGAGCTGAGAGGTGCGAGCAGTCAGTGTTTTTACAGTAACAACAGAAGAGGGAATATGGGTGGGAACTCAGGAAAGGGGGTGTGGATTGAAGCGGCGGAAGAGGAAGAGGGGCCTACGATTCACTGTATCGTGGCGCCTGGGAAGTCACTGCTGGTAGATCCGCCCCTCCCGGAGGGAGGGAGGAAGAGAGAGAGGGAGGTGGAGAAATACAGACAGGCCGGCCGGCCGGCCGGCTGGCTAAGGCCGTTGAAACAAATACCTCTTTGCTTCACCCCAGCCCCCCCTTCCCTTTTTTGTTGCTTGTTCGCTTCGCGTTTGGGGGTCAGTGCGTAAGGCGGGAGGGACCTGGCCTAAAGCGACGCCTGAGCAGCCCAGCGGGAGCCTAGGGGCAGGCCTGGGCAGCAGCCTCCACATTAGGATGTCCCGACATGAAGGTGAGAGACCCACGACCGCGGTGGGGAGTGGGGGGGGGGGGTGTGATGTCCTTGAGCCCTGTACGGCCTCACTTGCTGCTGTTTGAGGTGGGTCAACATGGCGGCACCGTCGCTGAGAGCGGGGCCTGTGGAGTCGGTCGAGAAAAGTGGCCGTGGTGGGAGGAGGAAGGCGGCGGCCAAGCCTTGCTTTGTAGTGTTGCGGGAGGGGAGGCCGTGGTCGTGTACTTTTATGGGTAGGCTCTGAGTCCTTTTTCTGTCGCCACTAAGCACGCACGTCAGGCCTGTGCTTGCTGAGGTTGAAGGGCCTACTGCAGCTTGAAGTGGGCCTGGTCTCTGCCACTCTTCACTAGCCCGCTACTCGGGCCTTGCCTCGCCCCGGACAAGGAGTGTGTCCGAGGCAGATAATAGAGGGTAGGAGACAGAAGAGCTGTTTATTTTCACTTCTCTTCACTGCTTGAAAGATGAGCCTGAAGGAATCTGTTTTGGGGGAAAAAAGGTGTGTGGGGAGTGGACATCAGAGTGGCTTCCTGATGTGCCTTGGGAGTTCTGAATGGCATGATATGAAGGAAGGAGTGCAGAAGAAGAGGAGGTGGGCTTGGCATTATATGCTCCCTGTGAGGGGAAGTACCCTCAGGTTTCTTAGGTTATGGAGGAGGAGGAAAAGGGATTGTGGGGCATAAGGCTCGGAGAGAGCAGTGCTTGGAGGGAGGTGATGCAAGAAGGGTGGCCTGGCATCCAGGAGAAGTGGATTGGAGTGTGGTCTACTTGGGTATAATGAAGATGGGGGAGGGGGTTGCACGGTAGGTGTAGGAGGAACTTATGCAGGTAATTGGCTGTGGTGTTGGGATTGGGAGAGAGTTTTGCCTTGTTCAAGTGTAGTTTGTATTTTGGTAGCTTTGGCAGGTTGAGAAGTAATATATTCTTTTCAAGTTTTGTATTTAAAAAGAGGAAACATGCCAATCTAGTAGCAGCTTTTGTAGTGATCGTCATCTAAGTATTTTGTGTATTTGTCCTTGTTCTTCTTTTTGCTGGATTTTCCTTTGTTTTGTTTTGATCTTTTTGTTGTTTTTGTTTTTGTTTTTTTTTTTTTTTGTTATGGGTATATGAAGAAGATAGTTAAGGATTAATAAAAAAGTAAGGAGAATAGAGAGAAAAATGAAAGAAGGGAATTTATGTAGAGAGGAGTTATGTGTAAATAAATTTACTTGGTTTTCTACCCCTTTTTAGTAGTAATTGCACTAATAAAATATGTAGAAGTTCTACCTTATATTGTGAAAAGAGAATTTTTGGCTCTGTTAGGAACTAAATTTAGCACCTGTCTCCATACATAATTTTGATTCTCCTAGAGCTGTGAGAATAATATTTTTTAAAGGAATTGCAATATCTATATTTAATCTTGATGTTTTGAAAGCAATGTGCTGGAAGACTTTAATTTTTGGGAGTAATACTGACTTCTAGATGGAGGATTGGTATGATGGCTATTTGGTGTATAGCTAGAGCATTTTGTTAGTGTGCGTGCTTGCCTAAGACCAGACTTGCCCAAATCTACTAACCCTTTTCTCTAGTAAAGGTACTAAATCCTCTTGTTTCTTTTCTGATTAAGATGTGGTGTATTGTGTGTGTTTGTTGTTTGTTTTTGGTGGTGTGTGTGGGGTTGGTGTTTTTGTTTGTTTTTTTTTGGTTTTTTTTTCTGCTGGTTGTTATTTTTGGTTTTTTTCCCCAAAGAATGTGTGATAATGCAGATAATGAGGAAAATGTGAACAACAAGAAGTAAAATAAGGGTTAATAAAAAGGTTTTTAAAAAGGTTTTGTGGCTTTGTTGGAAAAAGTACTCTGTAAACTGCTGCTGTGATAGATATCCATGGTATGTGATTTAAAGCAGGGTAGTAGGATTCGGGCTTGTTAGATTATACTGGTTAAAGCCACAAAAGTAGTATGATGTGTTGCAATGTTTTATTAAAGGAGACTTTTTAAAAATGTGTTATCGTCTAGTAAACCGTTGATGGTAATGTTACATTGTTGACAAATATCCTATATTAGGAAGAAAAATCTCATCAAAGCTGAAAAGATAAAGCTGCAGCAACAGTTGTACTTTTGTGGTAGATTTTATAGGAACCCGTTTTTTTTTGAGTTTTCTTAATGTTTTTCTTTTATTCCTCATGTAACACATTGTTAATTTTATATTAGTTGTAAGGTTAGGATAATTTGCCTTGATATAGGGTCTGTGGTTGGCTGAAAGTTCTCAATCTGTAAGATGATGGAAGTTGTTCTTGCAAGGATAAGGTATAGGAGAAAAGTTAGCTTCAGATGTGTTAATAAATTGTATCACTGCTCTGTGGTTTTTTGTCAAAATGGCTTGGTTTTACCAGAATCAGTTTTGTGATGGGGAAGGGTGTGTTTGAGAAGATAAATGCTGGAGAACTTGGAATTCCAATGTCTCAGGCCTCTTAAATAAATGTCTGATGGAGGTATAAGCTTACTTTTAATCAGGGTCTTCTTGGTGCTTTCTTTACTTTGTGGAGAGAAATTAAGTCCTGTTGGGAAATAGGAAAATAGAATAAATTTAACTGCTGACCTTTTGCCACTGACTGCTGCATACCTTCAAATTTGGAAAAACAAACTTTTTGTGTACCTTAGTCTTTACTTCACTGGTATCAACTTGGGAAAGGTTATGGGGTATCAGTGAAGATAATCATGCTTGTTTTTACTGCTACTGTGTTTATTGGTGAGATCTGAAAAATGTTACTGCATTCAAGAAGCTGTTCAGAACAGCAAGGTTGTCGAGTACTCAGGAGTTGGGATGTGCCAGAACTAGATTGCACAGAGAAACCTAATTCAGCCCTCTTTGAGTGCATGCACTGTGAAATTAAATAGCCACATATTATCTTTGTTGTGCTCTGCCTTGTCAAGGATGTAAAGGGAAGAAGACTTGTATGTAGGGGAGGACCCGATGAGACATTATAGAATTTCTCAGAGTTCAGAAGTGAGTACAAGCAGTTGCTTGACTCATACCTTTTACAGTCTTTGGTTCAAGGTTGGAGCCCTTTTTGAAGACGTACCTTGAGGGTTTTATTCAAGTGATTAGGTTTGTTCTTTCTTCGTGGCTTGCTTGATTGCAGCACATTTCATATTCATGAATAACCTGTGTGATGGCCTCCATGGTCAGGTCCACCCCTTGATCACAAGCCCATCTGTATGTTGCATCCCTTCCTAGATGTCCTAATGTTTCATGGGTCCATTGGGCTATAAATAGCTCACCCTTCCACTCCCAGTCCAAGTCTACCTGAGCTATTTCAATCTTGGCAGCCTTATCTACCTGTTCATTGTTTTGATGTTCTTCAGTGGCATGACTTTTGAGCATGTGAGCATCTATATGACGTACCTTCAGAGTCATATTTTCTACCCGTGCAGCGATGTCCTGCCACAATGCAGCAGCCCAGATGGGTTTGCCTCTGCGTTGCCAATTGCTGCTCTTCCGTTTCTGTAGCCACCCCCATAGGGCATTAGCCACCATCCAGGAGTCAGTATAGAGTGCAGGCCACTTTTCTCTCTCAGCTATCTCTAGGGCTAGTTGGATGGCTTTCACTTCTGCAAACTGACTTGACTTTATCATAGGTGCCTTATAAGTAAAGGCTATTCTTAAAGTAGTTCTGTGACCCTCATGGGTCAAACTAGTATTGGCAGATGTTTCTATAGACATTTCAGATAGCTGCCTGAAGGAATGGGATCTGAAAAACACTAATTATTAGGCTTAGTGCATGGCATCATATTGAATAAATTGTATTTAAATGGTGTTTTCATGTATATGAGTGGGTTCTATACTATGTAATGGTGTGAGAGTTACTTTTTGTTTCTTGTATCCTGGAAGCAGGAATGATTTAAGCAGTGTAACCAGAAAGCTGAATAAGGAGCTCATCTCTGATAGGATTGTTGAGAATCATATGTAAAAATATGACAGCCTATTCAGGAATTAACCCCAACACAGCAGTTTGAAATAATAATTGGTTGGGGGTACAGAACCCAATAATTTGTTGGGGGGTGCTATGATGGATGTTTTCTGAATAACTGTATCAGATCAGCAGCTAATGGCTTCTGTTTGTGATGCTTGTATTGAATTTCATGTTAAACTTGCTGCAAACACATTATTCCCTTTCCTCAAATGCTCTTTGTTAATTAATGCTTTTTAAAAAAATGGATTTAACTGTGTAGAATTATGTGTTAAACCTCTATTAACTGCAAGAATCTGTCTGCATTCTTTTTTTGTGACAGTAGGGACTTGATTCTCAGCTGTATCATGCAGTTATAGTAGTCTATGCTGCTTTAGTTTCTTTTGGCTCAAATGAGGCTATACCTTTGAATCATTAGATTTATATAGTTCAATTAAAAAAAAGCTTAGGAGGTTAGAGGAGTTGCATATAAACAGTAGGGTTGGGAATCCTTTTGTTTTCTACCTGTGGTTGTTCTAAGGCCTCTGCAAATGGTGCAGAAGAAAAGCAGACCTGTTCTTTAGCTCTAACTTGAAAAAGTTTGAGCTATTTTTGTAAAATACATTCTATGGTCAATATTACAACTACTACACTAGGACCTTTGCTATACCATACCCCTCTTTGACAGGCTAATGCAGGATTTTAAAAGTTTTGAACATCTGTTGGTATTGTCAGGAGGCTGGTATGAGGTGCCGAGCTATTTCTGAATGAGTGTTCTGCAAAGCAACATTACCAATGCTGTAAGGTGGTTACTACTATGGCATGCGTGGCATTACATAGGAGGAAAACAGTTCATGCTTAGCATCTCCTGCAGGAGCCAGCATGGGCTAAGATGTTGAAAAGTTTCTTTAAAGTAGTACTAGGTATATGCAAGTTCTGTGTTACAGGTAGACTTTATAGGCTAGAGTGCCTCTCCAAATGCTACCTTCTTAAAAATTGCTCTGAAATGAATTGATGGAATATCAAGCTTGTGTCTGTGTATGCATAATTTCTTAGACTAGTGAACTCTGATGTCTTGGTGTGGTAAAACAGTAGGGTGATAGAGTTGTATGTTTCTGTCATGTATTCTTAAAAGGAAACATGAGAATACAGCACATGGGTGAGACCATCTTATGTGCAGCATCAAATCAAAGGATACTTTGGATTGGAAAGGGTCTTTAAACTTAAAGATCACGTAGTCCAACCCCCCTGCCATGGGCAGGGACATCTTTCACTAGATCAGGCTGCTCGAAGCTTCACGCAGTCTGACGGTGAACACTTTTAAGGACAGAGCAACCTTCCAACTTCTCTGGGCAACCTGTTCCAGTGTCTCACCACCTGCTTTCAGTTCAAAACTGTTGCTCCTTGTTCTGTCACTACAGGCCTTGGTAAAAGTGTCTCTGTCTTTCTTATAAGTCCCCTTTAACTATTGAAAGACCATGATAAAGTCTATCCCAACTCTCTCAGCCTTTCTTCATAGGAGAGGTGTTTCAGCCCTCTGAACACTTTTGTGGCCCTCTTGGACCTCATCTAACAGGTGCATGTCTGTCTTACTGGGGACCCCAGAGCTGGACACAGTACTCCAGGTGAGGTCTCACAAGAGCAGAGGGGGAGAATCATTTCCCTTAACCCACTGGCCAGGCTTCTTTTGATGCAGCCCAGGATACAGTCGGTTTTTTGAGCTGCAAGCACATGCTACTAGCTCATGTGTAATTTTTTATCTACTAGTACCCTCAACTCCTCTGCAGTACTGCTCTCAATCCATTTATTTCCCAGCCTGTATTGATCCTGGGGGTTGCCCTGACCTAGGTGCAGGGCCTTTCATTTGGCCTTGTTGGACTTCATCAGGATTCCATAGGCCAACTCCTCAAGCCTCTCAAGGTCCCTCTGGATGGCATCCCTTCCCTCTAGGGAATCAACTGCACCACTCAGCTTGGTGTCACCTGTAAACTTACTGAGGGTGCACTCAGTCCCAATATCAATGTTTTTAATGAAGATATTAAACAATATTGGTCCCAATAAAGATCCCTGAGGGACACCACTTGTTACTGGTTTCCACTTGGACATTGAGTCACATTTTATGTGCATCTCATGTTTTTAAAGAAGGTGCTAGCTACTGGAGGTCCATTTCTTGTGAGGGTGAGCATTTCCTCACAGGCATTTGACAATTTCAGATTGCTCATAAATCTACTGAGCAAAAATAAGTCTTTTGAATGGCTGTTGTGGTTTAGGAATGGTGCTCCTCAATTTAGTACTCCCACTAAAACCACGCTGCTGCTCGCTACCCCCTCTCTTTTCCCCCTGTCCCCTGGAGGTGGCTGGAGGGGAGAATTGGAGGTACAAAAGGTAAAGATCACAGGTTGAGAGAAGAACAATTTACTGGAAACAGTAATGAGATAAGAAAGGAACAGTAACAATCCTAATAACAAAAGTATACAAAAGAGAGAGTGATTCACATGCAAAAAAAAAAAAAAGTGCTTACCACGAAGCTCAAAATAATAAACAATGCCTGACAGCTTTCCCCCAACCACAGTTTTTTTTGACTGGAAGGAAGGAACCCTTTCTCCTTGGTAGCCTCAGAGTCCTGGCCACATCCCCTCCTGGCTACTGCAAAAAAATTAACCCTGTCCTGGCTGAAACCAGGACAATGGCATTTGAATTAAGCTCAATAGAAAAGAGCTTATAGACTAACTTTTCTAAACTTAAAGTTGGAACTGTTTGCTCTTCAGTGTTTCAGCTGTCATATCTCTCCCTGAGATACTTCTATACTGTTACCTCGTGGGTTTTTTCTGTATTTCTAGCATGTCTCCTTCGTTTATTATCTAGGTTTTCTTCCCGAGCCTCTGATTTCCTTTCTACTTCATAGTGGTCAGTACATGTACAAACATACTATGCTTGCAGCAAGAGAACACTGGACTTTTCTTTTGAACTAACAGCATTGTTTTTCCTCTTAGCTTTTATATGCAGATCAGAGACACATGCTTTTCCTGTTTTGTGACATTATTGTGATCTCTAGACTGTTATTTTCATATCCTAGCTTCTATAGGCAGTTTTTATCATATTGCTCAGTTGTGAACCTCAATCAAATCTATATTCTCTCCTGTTATTTATCAGAACTACTTGGTCTTATTTTGCTACATAACAGATTTTTAATTCCAAACCGCTAACTTGTATCTCAGTTGTTATCCAATTTCTTTAGCTAAATTTTAGATTTTAAAAAAACTTGCTTCTATGAATAAGTGAACAAGACTAAAATATACTGACTTAAAGATCAAGGGGAATCTTAGATAATTGTGATTTTTTTAAAATGTGACTGCATCATATAAAATACATAATTGACAGAGTAGCTGTTTCTTGATTTCTACCTATATTTGAAATTTCCTAATTATCAATAATTTTGTAAGCTTTTCTAATAGGTCACTGAAATCATAATTGTCTTGGTGTAGATTTGTCAAACTTCTGTTACTGTTGTTGATCCCTCAACCTGTTAAAATAATATTAAATAACATTATACTATTTTGTGCCTTTTCTTTTTGTAGTTGTACCTTGGGGTCTTGAGTATAGAATTAGGAATCATGAGACCTGGATTTTGATGCTCTCTTTGCTTGTATCTCAATCTATGGAGTAGGATACATGTGTTTTGATACAATGATTTATTAACTACAATGTTGCAGTGTATATTTCAATGTAATGGTATAATAAAGTGTATTTTCAGAAAGCTAGTTCAGCAAATAAAGGAATATCTCTGTAGCATAGAATCACTTAAATTTAAGAAAAAGGCTTTTTTATTTCGAGTTCAATGTTTTAATTTTTAAAACTTGGTGTGTATGTTTTGTTCAGTTAGTTACTAAATTTGGGATCCCATACTAAGCCTTTTGAAAGGGATTTATGTTGAGAATAAAACCACAGTGACTTTTTAAATGGAACTACTTTGGAGTCATTATCCCACAAATAAAAATGCTCTAAGTAGTGATCTTAATGTGTTTTCAGTTTCTAGACATGCAGAAATAGATGTTTGTTGGCTTTTTATGTGATTCTTCTGTTTTTTAGAAATTAAAGTGAATTCTCTCTTCTTGTAATGACATTTCCTAATATGATTTGTAGGCTAATGAAATTGCATTTCTATTTTTTCTTTACAGTATGTTGATCTACTGCTGTCTGGTGTTAACAGAATTAGGAATTTGCTTTTTCTCAGCTCTAGGCAGTATCTTTTAGCTGCATTAGACTAAAAATGAAGCTGCATAATGTTTTTGTTGTGGATCAGTTTTTTATTTTCACAGGATGGGTTTTCACACATATTCTAATTAAAAAAAAAGCATAATAGTTTCACTTAAATGTTAATTTTTAGTGGATAAAATGAATTATGAAAGATTCCTCACCAGCGTAAGTGGAGGATGCTGGTGGTTGGAAACCTCTTGTGGGGGAGTGAGGCACTCATCTGCTGGCCTTAATTGCAGTCTTGGTAGGCTTATTGCCTATCAGGGACCTGGATTTGGACAGTGGCAGAAAGAGCAGACTCATCTATCCCTTTTTGCTCATACATATGGATGCCAATGGTAATGCTAGGGTGATCTTGAGTGTATCAAAAGTCTTTATAGAGATGTGGGGAGCCCAGAACACTGTCTGAGCATGCAGGGATGGAGTTAGGAAAGCCTGAGATCAGCTGGAGTTGCAACTAGAGAGGGATGTGGAGGACAGCAGGAAGGGTTACATGGGCAGCAAAAGGCCCAGTTTTCTTCTCAATGAACAAATAAAAGACTGAGGTAATTGGGTACTAGATGCCAATTTGCCTTGGTGTCATGGTTTAATTATGGGCCATTGACTTGAGAGTTGGACTTGATCCTTGTGGGTCCCTTCCAACTTAGAATATTGTGTGATTCTGTGAAGAATCATCAATGTTCTATAAGATTAGCCTTAAATTAAGAGAAAGGGGAAACTCCAGTTGGCAACTAGGTACCACAGCAGCTTGCTCACTCTCCCCCTGCAGTGGGATGGGGAGGAGAACTGGGAGTAAAAAAAGGTAAAACTTGTGGGTTGAGATAAGAACAGGTTAATAATTGAAATAAAATATAATAATTAACTGTAATGAAAAGGGGGGGGGGAATAAAACCCAAGAAACACAAGTGATGCACAGTACCATTGCTCACCACCTGCTGACTGATGCCCAGCCAGTCTTTGAGCAGATTAGCCACTTCCAGCTCTCTGTTATGGAATATCCCTTTGGCCAGTTCAGGTTATGTGTCTTGGCTGTCCTCCCTCAGCTTTTTGTGCACCTGCTCACTGGCAGAGCATGAGACTGCAGTCCTTGATTCAGGGCAAGCACTGCTGGGCAACAGCCAAAACATCTGTGTGTTATCAACATTATTCTCATACTGAATCCAAAACCCAGCACTGTACTAGCTACTAAGAAGAAAATGGACTCTTTTCCAGCTGAAACCAGGACTCTTGGTTTTCACTGGTAAGATCTGCCTTCTGGCCTCTCAGGTACCAGAGCCTAGTGACAGTGCAGGAGTGAAATATTTCCCACAGTAGACAAGGATTAAGTTAGGGACCACTTAAGCCAATTTCAGAGTTACAAGTCAGTGGAACCAGATGAGATGCCCCTAAGGGTGCTGAGGAAATTGGCTCGTTATTGTGAGCCCACTCTGTCTTCTCTGAAAGGCCATGGTGATTGGCAGATGACTTGGGGAGGAAAAAAACCTGAAACATTTCAATTTTCAAGAAGTAGGATCTGGGAAACTACAGGCTGGTTAGCCTTGCCTCAGTCCTTGGAAAAGTTAAGGAACAAATCCTCCTGGAAGTCATGTCTGAGAATATAAAGTGCAAGAAGGTGATTGCAAGCAGCCAGCATGGGTTTATCAAGGATAAGTTGTGCCTGATCACCCTCCCTGCATGACTGGCTGCGTGGACAAGGGGAAAAATGGAATATGTTGACTTTAGAAACACTTGACATGGTCTGCATACCTCACAAATTTGGTGAAGTCAATGATAAGGTGGGTGGAAAACTAGCTGGACTGTGTAATGATTTAAAAAAAAAAAACCCAAACCCAACAAACTGCTTGAGACCCTCCTTCCCTCCCCCATGACAGTGGAGGGGAAAACAAAGAAAACAAGACTTTGAGAGGTTTAAAACAGAAGTCACAATTTTACTTAGGTGAAAATTGCAAACAACACAACAATACAGAAGAAAATGGTTTACCTACAAAACCAGCAAAGGCAAAATTCAACCCCCCCCTTCCCACCCAGGGCAAAAACAAGTGCCATGTGGCTCCGGAGAACAAAATACTGTGCCAAACAAATTTCCACGGCTTAACACCTTCTCCAGACATACAAAACCTGGAAGGTATGAAAGGATTTACTCTGCAAAGATGCTGATGTGGGTACTCGCATGGCAGCAGCTTGCAAAAGCTGCAAGCAGCCCCCAACGGCAGCTGTGGCAGCCCCGGCAGTGGTGGTGTATGACAGGCTATTCCTATCAGCTATGATAGGAATATCACATGGTGCCTATCAGCCATGTGGTCCTAACCCCCGGTCCCACATGCCTTCTCATGCCTGTGCAGCAGCAAAAATAGCTGACCTTCCGTTTATGTCTGTGCATCTTAGAGACAGCCCATTAAAGATGATGTAAGGGAGTGTAGAATACACAATTTGGACTCTGCTTCCTATCCCTGTAACTAGAGCATATTCCACCCCTTATTCTATACTATCTATGTCATGCTCAAATTAATACCTTTTAAACTATATGCATATATATATATTTATATAAAAGTATACACAAGCACAGGTATTAATTCAGTAGTCACTGACCATCCCTCAAGATTTGGGTCAAGTTCATTTTGTCTTTGACTGGTGTTTATGGTATACAGTGGCAGTATGTCTCGGTTTGAGACAAGTTTAGGAGGAAACGTCCTGAAATGAATGTCTCCTCTAAAGAAGGCAGGTTTTGGCACTACCTCCCCCACTACTGATACGAAAGGAATTTCTTGGAGGAAAGTGAAAAAAACTGTTTATTTAACACACACACAGAGTGCACACAGGCACAGGAAAAAAAGAATAATGTTCAATATTAAAACCTTCTTGCTGCGAAGAAAGCTGGTGGATTCAGAGGTCTTTCTGTAGGCATGTCTCAGCTCCTCCCGAGGTCCAGAGCCAGGATGTGGCGTCCCGGGACCTCCTTGCTGGCTCCCAGTGATGGTCTGTTCTCAGACCAGAGCAAAGCTGAACAGTTCCAGAAGAAGCCACAGATGTCAAGGGAGAAGCTGTATGCAGTCCTGGGAAAACTTCTTTCCTCAGCTAGCAAAAAAAGAAGCTAGCTAAAAGCAAAGCAATTAACTTGTAGGGAGACAGTTTGTGGGGAGACAGAGAGATAGTACTAAAGGCAATCTTACCCTTGATATATTGCAGCTGTGTTAATTATCCGAGAGTGGAAACAGCCTTGCCTTCCCAGCTGTGGGTGTGATAAAGAGTGAGTTAGCTGGGAGGGAGTTCAGTTAGAGTCAGTTGGAGTCTGCTGGCTGTGCTGTGAGGAGGAAGGGACAGGAGGTCATGCAAGGGACAGAAAGGAGCGAGCTGGAACAGCAGAAGGAAGAGAGAAGACTGTGGAGAAAGAGTTGGGGCTGTGTGGAGCTGCCCCATGGTATTGCTAAAGAGAAAAGGTACAAGAGACTTTTAGATAACAAAGAGCTGATGCTTGAAGCCTTCTGATGTTTTTACTGAGGGACTTTGAGTGCAGTGTCCGTCTTGACAGCCACATAATGGTGAGCCTGATGTGATGGGCAATTGGGCTGTAGGGCGAGGTACAGCCAGAGACGAAGCCCAGCGAAGCAGAGAGCAGGAGGGGACGCTGCCGAGAGCAGCGAGTAAAGCTGCCTACTCCGGCTGAGAGCAGCAGGGTAAAGCTGCCTGATCCAGACCTGATTGAATTTTGACTCCTGTAGAGTGCAGGTGAGCCACTGGGAACATAATAATGGGGACTCAAGTATAAGGAGAAGAAAACTCCTATCTGAAACACCAATGGACATGTTGTTTGAGTCACCTGGAGTGCTGAGAAATCTTCTCTTTGGCTGTGTGTTTTAAAACTGCTGGTTTGAATGCTTGCACCTGAGAAAGCAAGTGGAATCTTGGCCCACAGGAGGGAGAGCTGTCTTCTCTTGTGCTTGTGTTTTTTGAGAAGTTCATTGACTTTGAGGTGTTAGAAGTCAGCTTCCCTTTGTAAACTGCTGTTGGAACTGGAAGCATAGAAGCAGAAACATAGAAAGACTTGAAACTCTTAGGAGTCTTGTGCTCCTACAATCCTAAACCTATTCAGCACTTTAGCATCCCTCCATTTGGGTAGATGTGTGACCTATCTGAACTGTGAAGAATCAAAGGGTTTGTTGCCAGAAGTGTTCAGCTGCTGACTGGCTAACTGATTGATGGAGCAGGACCTGCCTTCCTCAAGTAAATGCAACCAGTGTCCTTCAACAGCCATCATGAGTTGAGGAATAAAGCAACACTAAAAGACTCTGGAAATACTCCCCCTGGGCACTGTTAGCCCAGAAGCCTTAAGCCTTGTGTCCCCCTGAAATAGCACTAGGAGTGGGCTGTGATTCAGACTGCAGAAGTGGATTCATACGGAAGTACTTTAATGAGCTGGAAGAACCCTCTGCTCTGTGCCTAATGCATCCACTTACAGAAGAAACTGGATACAGTATTTATATGTTATAATGTCAATTTATTTAAACATGTTGTCTTGGTTTAGGAAGAAGACAGGTATCTGCTAAAGAGAGGCAGGGCCTCTCTTGGAATGGATAATTCAAATCTCCTTCTTTCAAATTATTATAATTTAGAAAATTAAAACAGCTTTCAGGCAGAGATATGGGGATAGGAATAACAGTTCTTTACTAATAGGTATAACAAGGCAAACAAACAACCATAACTACAGCAATTAATAGCGAACAAAACTAGGGACCTTGACAGGGCTTGGTTTCACAAAACCCAGGGCAGTCTGGTCTCTTGGGACTCTGAAACAAAAAACTAAGCTGGAACGGTGAGGAATCCTAGGCTGGTGGATCGGATACAATCTAGGGCTCCGTCGGTGGTCACTGGAGGGCAGGGATGTCCGGCAGGGAGGACAGTGCAGAGCAGCCTCAAAAGCAGCGGCGGTGGGACAGTGCCCAGCTCTAGCAGGGCAGCAGGAGGAGAGCTCAGGATCCTCCCGGGCACACGAAATGCGGATGGTGGTAGCCTTCCTCAGAATCGGACCCGGCGGCACCAGTGGAACCCCTCTCGCAGTAACAGCAGCCCCATCTTCTCTTGACAAAAAGCACATCTAAAAAGTGAGGCTGCCCTTTAGCCTCTGTCTCTCTCTCCCTCTCCCCTCGGGGGGAAACTCCTGGAGACAAAGGGTGCAGCCAAGTGCCAGTCTCTACCCAGCCTCTATGCTTTGTTCTACCCGAGCACTGACAAGCACTTAGCAATCAGTTGCCCTGCAACTCCTGGGAAAAAATTCTATAGGTGAAAAAAAACCCAACCAAACAAGTCTAACCCCTAACATCAATCTACCCTGAATTTTTTCCCATACTAACGTATTACATTTGAATTTAAACTTCTAAACTATATACATACATGCACTACTTTAATTATATACATATATACATGCAGATATGGGTACAGATACAGTGGCATGGGTAGTTCACCTTAAAACAAGGTCTCCTTAAGGTATGCATCGGGTCTGTCTATCTTTTTGCATTACTCACTGTCTTAGTTTTGAAAGAAGACAGGTATCTGCTAGAGAGAGGCAGGGCCTCTCTCGGAATGGATAATTCAAATCTCCTTCCCTCAAATTATTATAATTTAGAAAATTAAAACGGCTCTCAGGCAGAGATATGGGAATAGGAATAACAGTTCTTTACTAATAGGTATAACAGGGCAAACAACAACAACTACAGCAATTAATAGCGAAAAAAAAACAGAACCAGGGACCTTGATGGAGCTTGGTCCCACAAAACCCGGGGCAGTCTGGTCTCTGGGGGACTCCAGAGAAAAAGGTACCAAGCTGGAACAGTGGGGAATCCCGGGCTGGTGGATCAGATGAAGTTCAGAGCTCTGTCAGTAGTCACTAGAAGGCAAACGGGTCTGGCCGGGAGGCCTGTGCGGGCCCGCGGTGCAGTGCAGCTCCAAAACAGCGCCGAGGCAGTGGGACAGGATGCCCAGCCGAGGCAGCTCCAGCAGGGCAGCAAAAAGAGGAATCCGGATCCGGGCACACGAGCAGATGATGGTAGCTCTCTCTCTCCAGGATCAGATCCCGGTGGTGCCGTGAGAAACTCACGCAGCAATGGCAGCCCCCGTCCGTTCCCGACGCAGACCACACCACAAAGTGAAGCTGTCCCCCCCCCAGCCCCCGTCTTTCTCTCCCCCCCCCCCCTCGGGGAAAACTCCCGGAGACAAGGGTGTAGTCAAGTGCTAGCTTCTAGGCTTTGTTTTCACCTGAGCACTCATAAGTACCCGGCAATCAGTTGCCTTGCAACCCTTGGGAAAAAATTCTATAGGTGAAAAGGATAAACAAGTCTAACCCCCAACATTAATCCACCCCGAATTTTTTCCCATACTAACATATTACATTTGAATTTAAACTGCTAAACTATATACATACATGCACTACCTTAATTATATACATATATACATGCAGATGTGGGTACGAATACAGTGGCATGGGTAGTTCACCCTAAAACAAGGTCTCCTTGAGGTATGCATCGGGTCTGTCCATCTTTTTGCATTACCCACCAAGTGCAACCTGGTCCCTGAGCGAAGACAACCCCACGGATGGGATTGTCTTTGCTGGAGGCAGGATTAACTTAAACAGTTTTTCTCAGCATACCTCTCATGTGTACTACTGGAACTTTATCTCTATCTATTGTTCTCTGGGGCTCAGACTGGGCAGGGCCTGCTCGGTTGGTGGAACTTCTGGTGTTCACTAACCATGTGGCTTTTGCTAAATTAATCTCAGTTCTTGAAAGACTTCTTACTTAGTGCCTTCAAGGTGGTTTTAAGCAGGCTATTGCATCGTTCAACTTTCCCGGCAGCTGGTGCATGATAAGGGATGTGATATATCTATTCGATGCTATGTTCTCTAGCTCAGGTGTTTACAAGGCTGTTCTTGAAATGGGTCTCATTGTCTGACTCAATTCTGTCAGGGGTGCTATGTCTCTAAAGGACTTGTTTTTCAAGGCCCAGGATGGTATTCTGGGCAGTAGCGTGAGGCACAGGGTAGGTCTCTAGCTATCTAGTGGTGGCTTCTACTATGGTCAGCACATAACGCTTGCCTTGGCGGGTCTGGGGAAGGGTGATGTAGTCAATCTGCCAGGCTTCTTCATACTTATATTTAGACCACCGTCCCCCATACCATAGGGGCTTTACCCGCTTGGCCTGTTTGATGGCGGTACATGTCTCACAGTCATGGATAACTTGGGAAATACTGTCTATGGTTAGATCCACCCCTCGGTCTCGTGCCCACTTATAGGTGGCATCTCTGCCTTGATGTCCTGAAGCATCATGGGCTTATCAAGCTAGGAACAGCTCTCTCTTGTGTTGCCAGTCTAAGTCTATCTTTGATACCTCTATCTTGGCAGCTTGATCTACTTGCTCGTTGTTTAGGTGCTCTTCATTAGCTCTGCTCTTGGGGACATGGGCATCTACATGGCGGACTTTCACAGGTAGCTTCTCTACTTGAGTGGCAATGTCTTTCTACTCATCAGCAGCTTAGACTGGTTTTCTCTGACGCTGCCAGTTGGCTTTTTTCTACTTTTCTAGCCAACTCCATAGAGCATTGGCTACCATCTACGAATCAGTGTAGAGGTAGAGCTTTGGCCACTTCTCTCTTTCAGCAATGTCTAGGGCTAACTGAACGGCTTTGAGTTCAGCAAGTTGACTCGATCTACCTTCTCCTTCAGTGGCTTGTGCAACTTGTCGTGTGGGGCTCTATACAGCTGCTTTCTATTTCTGATTCATGCTTACAATGTGACAGGAACCATCAGTGAAAAGAGCATACTCTGTCTCTTCTGCTGGCAGTTGGTTGTACGCTGGTGCTTCTTCAGCCTGTGTCACTTGTTCTTGCTCCTCTTCGTCTATGCGACTAAAGCTTTCACTTTCTGGCCAATTGGTAATAACTTCTAAAATCCTAGGGCGGTTTGGGTTTCTAATACAGCCACGCTGTGTGATGAGGGCAATCTATTTGCTCTATGTGGCGTCAGTGGCATGGTGGGTAGAGGGAACCTTTCTTTTTAACATCTACCTCAGCACAGGCAGTCGGGGTGCCAGGAGGAGTTGTGCTTCTGTGCCAATCACCTCTGAGGCAGCTTGAACTCTTTCATAGGTGGCTAAGATTTCTTTCTCCGTGGGGGTGTAGTTGGCCTCAGACCCTCTGTAGCTTCGGCTCTAGAATCTCAGTGGTCGGCCTCGAGTCTCACCCGGCACTTTCTGCTAAAGGCTCTAGGACAGGCTATTGTTCCTGGCTGCTGAGTAGAGCACGTTCTTTACCTCTGGTCCCGTTCTTACTGGGCTAAGGGCTACCGCATGAGCGTTCTCTTGCTTGATCTGGGCAAAGGCTTGCTGCTGTTCAGGGCCCCAGTGGAAATCATTCTTCTTGCGGGTAACTAGGTAGAGAGGACTCACAATCTGGCTGTACTCGGGAATGTGCATTCTCTAAAAGCCTATGGCGCCTAGGAAAGCTTGTGTTTCTTTCTTGCTCGTTGGTGGAGACATTGCGGTGATCTTGTTGATTACTTCTGTGGGTATCTGGCGACATCTATCTTGCTACTTTACTCTTAAGAACTGGATCTCTCGGGCAGGTCCTTTGACCTTGCTCTTCTTGATGGCAAAGCCGGCTTCTAGGAGAATCTGGATGATCTTCTCTCCTTTCTCAAACACTTCCATTGCTGTATTCTCTGACACAATGATGTAATCGATGTACTGCAGATGTTCTGGAGCCTCTCCCTTTTCCAGTGCAGCCTGGATCAGTCTATGGCAGATGGTGGGACTGTGCTTCCACCCCTGGGGCAGTCGGTTCTAGGTGTACTGCACGCCCCTCCATGTGAACGCAAACTGAGGCCTGCACTCTGCAGCCAGGGGAATGGAGAAAAATGCATTAGCAATGTCAATAGTGGCGTACCACTTCGCTGCCTTGGACTCTAGCTCGTACTGGAGTTCTAGCATGTCTGGCACAGCAGCGCTCAGCGGTGGTGTCACCTCATTCAATGCACGATAGTCTACAGTCAGTCTCTATTCTCTATCAGACTTGCGCACAGGCCAGATGGGGCTGTTGAAGGGTGAGTGGGTTTTGCTGACTACTCCTTGGCTCTCCAGCTCCTGGATCATCTTGTGGATGGGGATTACGGCATCTCGATTGGTCTGATACTGCTGGCGGTGTACCATCGAGGTGGCAACTGGTACTCGTTGTTCTTCTACCTTCAGGTGTCTTACTGCAGATGGGTTCTCTGACAGTCTAGGCAAGGTGTTCAATTTCTTGACGCCCTCTGCCTCTACAGCAGCTATTCTAAAAGCCCATCTGAGTCTTTTAGGGTCTTTGTAATACTCATTCTTGAGGAAGTCAATGCCCAGGATACACAGGGCTTTTGGGCCGGTTGCAATCAGATGTTTCTGCCACTCGTTCCTGGTCAGGCTCACCTCGGCTTCCACCAGAGTCAGTTGCTGTGATCCCCCTGTCACTCCAGCAATGGAAATGGGTTCTGCCCCCACATGTCCCGATGGCATCAGGGTACACTGCGCACCAGTATCTACCAAAGCTTCATATTTCTGTGGCTCTGATGTTCCAGGCCATCGAATCCACACAGTCCAAAAGACTCGGTTTTCCCGTGCCTCTTCCTGGCTAGAGGCAGGGCCCCTCTAGCACTGGTTATTATTCCTTTCCTGGGCATACATTGTAGAGGTTCTTTCAAGGGGATCTGACATATCATCTTCACTTCTATAATACCTGATGGCTCGGTCATGGGAGGTTGAGGCTACTTTCATTTTAGTGGGACCCCTTCGGTTAGTGTTTCTCTCCTTGATCTCACGCACCCGTGCTGCCAGGATGGAAGTGGGTTTTCTATCCCACCTTCTCATGTCTCCCCCATGGTCACGCAAGAAAAACCACAGGTCAGCCCTTGGGGTGTACCTTCTCTCTCTAGCTGGAGGGCTTTGGGCTCTGGCTCTGGGGCCTGTGATTCGCACCGGTGCTGCATGGGAACTGTTCTTCCTTATCTCTTCCCTCATCTCACTCATCTCTTCTCTGAGTTCTTTAATCACAGCAGAGACTTGAGCCTGCATTGGGCCACTGATCATGCTCTCATAATTTCTGAGCCTGTTGGCGACAGAACTTACTGTCTTTCGGTTACTATCAGGATTGATCATTGCAATGAAGGTGGTGTATTGAGATGGCCCTTTACTTGCTAGGTTCTACATCTGCCTTGTGCACCTGACCTTGTCAGGGTCATTATCATGCTGTCCACCCCTCTCAAACAGTACTTCTAATATTGCCACTTCTTTCAGCTGTTGGATCTCTTCTTCAAGGCTCTTCTAGTGACTTCTATGATGGTGCTCCTGCATTCTGTCTCTGTGGACAAACCTCTCCCTTACACTCATTAAAAGTCGCTCCTAGAGGGGAAGGGGCCTTTGCTCCTTTACAAATACTTGATTCACCCCTGAGTCCTGGGTCAAGGGTCTTAAATTCCTTGCTTCACCACTATCTAGTTGCACGCCGGTACTTATAAGGTCTCAAACCTGAAGTAACTAAGTTGTATAAGCCTCACGTCCCTGTCGTGCAATATCTTTTTGCAGATTACGTAGACTTTCATATGTCAGGGACTCAGTGATAATCTCAACCTCTGGCTCTCCTGTGGACTGTGAGGGCCCTCTTTTCTTATCTTTATTACCTGGGTGCTCTGATTTCATCTTATACTTCTTTGTTTCTACAGGGGCAACTGCAGCTGGTTGTGACTGGTCCTGTGGTTCAGCTGGAACCTGGACAGTTGTAACTTCTGTGGGTTCCACTGCTGCACTATCGGATTCTCCCTTTTCAGGGCAAGGGGAGGGCTTCCCACCAGCTGGGGAAGTGTATTCTTTCAGCACTTGGCCCATCTCACATCTTATCTCTTTCACTAGAACCCCCACCCAATCGGGGTGGTTCATTTCTGAGGTGGGCTGCGGGGCAGGGTCAGGCAGTGGGCCAGCATCCCCAGTCTCTGGGGCAGTATCAGGCTCTATGGCAGCATTCTCAGCCTCTGGGACAGTATCAGGCCTTACAGCAGTATCTCTAGCCTCTGGGGCAGTGTCAGGCCCCACAGCAATATCCTTAGTCTGTGCAGTGCTCTAAATTGACTTCACCTTATCTTTGAAAGCTAAATAAGCTAGGATCATCAGCAACATTTGGTTAGTTTCTAGAGGAAATTTGAACTCTTCAAAAGCTGGTAGAGTAGGCATAAGGAACTGGCTAAAAGTCTGGAAAACTTCCCTCACTGTCATTTCTTCACAGAAAGTACCATTCTTAAAGTAACCCCAAATACACCCACTTAGTATGTGATAGCCACGTACCTATGTGCTTGCTGTCCAGAGCAAGTTGAAAATCAGTGAATTCCTCACCTTATCAGCTTTTAAAACAAGCTGGATAACAGCCAAAGTAGCTTTTGTTATAGGGCCCATGTTTAGGTAAGGGCCTGCAAATGGGCAAAATAAAGCCACAACCACATGCCACTCGAACTAGGATAAGTTAGACCACATGGCGTTACCTATCGAGGTTTCTATATCTAGTGCACAAGAAATCAGGTCACTTAAGAACTGTTATTCTTTTTTTCTCTCAATGCCCTCGAGCCCCACGTTGGGCACCAGAATCTGTCTTGGTTTAGGAAGAAGACAGGTATCTGCTAAAGAGAGGCAGGGCCTCTCTTGGAATGGATAATTCAAATCCCCTTCCTTCAAATTATTATAATTTAGAAAATTAAAACGGCTCTCAGGCAGAGATATGGGGATAGGAATAACAGACTTTTACTAATAGGTATAACAAGGCAAACAAACAACAATAACTACAGCAATTAATAGCGAACAAAACCAGGGACCTTGACAGGGCTTGGTTTCACAAAACCCAGGGCAGTCTGGTCTCTTGGGACTCTGAAACAAAAAACTAAGCTGGAACGGTGAGGAATCCCAGGCTGGTGGATCAGATACAATCCAGGGCTCCGTCGGTGGTCACTGGAGGGCAGGGATGTCCGGCAGGGAGGACAGTGCAGAGCGGCCTCAAAAGCAGCGGCGGTGGGACAGTGCCCAGCTCTAGCAGGGCAGCAGGAGGAGAGCTCAGGATCCTCCCGGGCACACGAAATGCGGATGGTGGTAGCCTTCCTCAGAATCGGACCCGGCGGCACCAGTGGAACCCCTCTCACAGTAACAGCAGCCCCGTCCTCTCCCGACGAAAAGCACATCTAAAAAGTGAGGCTGCCCTTTAGCCTCTCTCTCTCCCTCCCTCTCCCCTCGGGGGGAAACTCCTGGAGACAAAGGGTGCAGCCAAGTGCCAGTCTCCACCCAGCCTCTATGCTTTGTTCTACCGGAGCACTGACAAGCACTTAGCAATCAGTTGCCCTGCAACTCCTGGGAAAAAATTCTATAGGTGAAAAAAACCAAAAAAAACAAGTCTAACCCCTAACACATGTTTTTCTAGAAATGTTCAATTTTATAATTAAAAAAGAAAAGGGGAGTTGTGGGGAGAGAAAGAGACTATAGTACTAAAGGCAATCTTACCTTTGATGTAGTGCAGCTGTGTTAATTATCCAAGAGTGGAAACAGCCTTGCCTTCTCTGCTATGGGTGTTCTAAATAGTGAGTTAGCTGGGAGGAAGGTCAGTTGGAGCCCAGTTGGAGTTGCTTGTAGACTGCTGGCTGTGCTGTGAGGAGGAAGGGATAGGAGGTTGTGCAAGGGACAGTGTCTTGGTTTTGAAAGAAGACAGGTATCTGCTAAAGAGGGGCAGGGCCTCTCTTGGAATGGATAATTCAAATCCCCTCCCCTCAAATTATTGTAGTTTAGAAAAATTAAAACGGCTTTCAGGCAGAGATATGGGGATAGGACTAACAGTTCTTTACTAATAGGTATAACAAGGCAAAACAAGCAACAACAACTACAGCATTAATAGCGAACAGAACCAGGGACCTTGATGGGGCTTGGTTTCACAAAACCCAGGGCAGTCTGGTCTCTTGGGAGTCTGAAAAAAAAAAGCACCAAGCTGGAACGGTGAGGGATCCCGGGCTGGTGGATCGGATAAAATCTGGAGCTCCTTTGGTGGTCACTGGAAGGGCAGGGATGTCCGGCAGGGAAGGCAGTGCGGGGCTGCGTTTCAGAACAGCCTCAAAGCTGTGCCGAGGAAGCAGCTGCAGTGGGACAGGGCCGGGCCAGCTCCAGCAGGGCAGCAAAAGGAGAGCTCAGGAGTTTTCCTGGGCACACGAGCAGAACGATGGTAGCTTTCCTCAGGATCAGACCCAGGTGGTGCCAGTGAAAAACTCCCGCAGCAAGCAGCAGCCTCTGTCCTCTCCCCGATGCCGAGCACAAGAGAGCAAAGCTGCCCCCAGCCCCGTCTTCCCCCCCACCCCCCCGAGAGAAACTCCCGGAGACAAAAAGAAAGAGTGTAGCCAAAATGCCTTGCTCCATCCTTTTGTTTCACCTGAGCACCAACAAGTACTCAGTAGTTAGTTGCCTCGAAACCCTTGGGAAAAAATTCTATAGGTAAAAAAAAAGAAACAAGCCTAACCCCCAACAGACAAAAAGGGAAAGATTCTGTACGTAGGACAAACAGGGTTAGGTGGCCATGATAGGGACAAAAAGGAGCGAGCTGGAACAGCAGAAGGAAGAGAGAAGACTGTGGAGAAAGAGCCGGGGCTGTGTGGAGCTGCCCCATGGGATTGCTAAAGAGAAAAGGTACAAGAGACTTTTAGATAACAAAGAGCTGATGCTTGAAGCCTTCCGATGTTTTTACTGAAGGACTTTGAGTGTAGTGTCCATCTTGACAACCACATTAACTCTCCTGCTCTCTGCTGAGAAAGAACAGGGGAGGATGTGTTTTAACACAAACAGCAGAAAGAATTCCCCTGGCTTCCACCCCTCTCCCAGACCTAGCTTAAAGTTACAGGATCCATGTCTGGGCAATAAAGCATATGATAAGGGATACAGTATCATAAAGTCACCCCAAGACACAGTATCATTCAACAACCAGTATTATATAGGCAATTCAACATTACAGAGGGTTCTCACACAAAATCAAATCCCTTTGAGGTACACATTGTTTCCCCCTCCTTCTGCATTACCCACCAAGTGCATCCTGGTCCTTAAGCAAAAAGAATCCTGCAGATGGGTTTGCCTTTGCTTGAGGCAGGACTAATCCAAACTCTTTCCTAACATATTTCTCACATGCACCACGGGGACTTTATCTGCACCTGCTGTATGCAGGGGTTCTCATTGGGCAGAGCCAGCTCAACTGGTAGAGCCTCTAGCGTTAACTAACCTGGTGGCCTTCACTAAATGCAGTTGGGGTCTAACAGGCCTTGGATCATTTGTATCCCCGACTCCAGACCCCCAGGGGTTGTCCTTGATTCTCTTCTGATACTTTCTGCCAGAGGATCCAGGAAGGACCATTCTCCCCAGCTGCAGTGTAGAGCATGTTCTTCACATCCTGTCCTGTCCTGACTGGTCCAAGGGCTATTGCATGAGCAATCTCCTGTTTAATTTGTTCAAAAGGCTGTTTTTGTTCAGGGCCCCATTTGAAATAATTTTTCTTCCGTGTCACAAGATAGAGGGCTTACAGTCATACTTTTCTCCAAAACTTCCTCTGCTGTGTTCCCCCATATGATGACATCATCAATGTACTACAAGTGTTCTGGAGCTTCACCCTTTTCCAGTGCAGCCTGGATTAGTCCATGGCAAATAGTGAGACTGTGTTTCTACACCTGGGGCAATTGATTCCAGGTGTACTGCACACCCCTCCAAGTGAAAACAAACTGTGGCCTGCACTCTGCTGCTAAAGGAATGGAGAAAAATGCATTAGCAATGTCGATGGTGGCACCACTTTGCTGCCTTGGACTTGAGCTCATACTGAAGTTTGAGCATGTCCAGCACAGCAGCACTTAAGTAGTGGTGTGACTTTGTTCAGGCCACAATAGTCTACTGTCAGTCTCCATTGGACTTACGCACTGGACATATAGGACTGTTAAAGGGTGGGTGAGTCTTGCTGACCACTCCCTGGCTCTCCAGTTCACAAATCATCTTATGGATAGGAATCACAGAATCTCAGTGCAGTATTGCTGACGATGCACTGTTGCAGTAGCAATTGGAACCCATCGTTCTTCAATCTTCAGCAGTCCCACAGCACAAAGGTTTTCTGAGAGACCCTGTCAGGTCTAGTTTCTTCTGTCTGCTCAGCAGCTATCCCAAAAGCCCAACAGTATCTTTTTGGGTCTTTGAAATACCCGATTCTGAGGTTATCTATGCCAAGGATGCATGGGGTCTCTGGACCAGTCACAACGGGGTGTTTTTGCCACTCCTTCCCAGTCAAGCTCACTTCAGCTTCCAGTACAGTCAGCTGCTGGAATCCCCTGTCACCCCAGAAATGGAGATAAATTCTATCCCTACATATATTGATGGCATCAGGGTGCATTGTGTGCTTGTGTTTAACTAGCGCCTTATACACTTGTGGGTCTGATGTGCCAGGCCATCGGATCCACACAGTCCAATAGATCCAATTGTCACTTTCTTCTACCTGGTGAGAGGCAAGGCCCCTCTAGTTCTAGTTATGGTACTCATTGCTCCCTCCCTGTAAATATGCCCTGGAGGTCCCTTCCAGAGGATTGGACATGACATCATCCCTTCTCTTCTGCCTAGGGGTGTGTCCATGGGAGACTGGAGCAGCATTTATCCTTGATGAGTTTCCTGTGGTAGTTGTTCCTCCTTTCAACTCATGTACCCTTGCTGCTAGGGCTGAGGTAGGTTTTCCATCCCATCTCCTTGTGTCTTCTCCATGTTCATGCAGGTAAAACCACAGATTACCTCTCTCCCTGGCCTGGGGGTGCCTGCTCCTAATTGCAGAGACTCTGGTCTGTATTGGCAAGACGTGAAAAGTTTCTTCCTTAAACTCCTCTCTGAGTTTCTAGTGGCACCCTTCAATTTTCTCTTCCCAGTTCTGGACATGTTCGGTCAGTTCTGTTTCCACAGCTGAGACATGGGTCTGTAATGGGGTGGCAATAGTCTTCATATATCCAGAGTTTGATAGCCAAAGCACTGTCTTCTCCCTCCTTCCATTGCAGCAATGCTAAGTAGTGGGATTATATCTTTGGCCCGAGCTGTACAAATTTCTGCCACATCTGTGATGTACGCTGGATGCAGTCCAGACTTTTAGGGAATTGTGCATCATTTGAAAAAATTATCTCCATCACAGCTATTTCTCTTGGGCACTGGATACCTTGCTCCATAGGTCTCCACTGGCCTTGGTGCACATAGAGGTCTTCTCTGCAAAGGTATATTTCCCTCATTTGACAGGAGTTGCCTCCAGAAGCTGAGATTTTCTTGCTTTTTTCCAATCCTCTGGTCAATAACCACATCCCAGGACAGGGATCCCAGTTGCCTGGCTTCACCACCATCTAAGTTTGTATTGTTGACTGTGGCATCCCAGATTTGGAGCAGCCAGGTCAATATGGACTCATCTGTCTGATGGGTGAACTCTTTACGCAGCTCATGCAGGGACATGAATTGAATGATTATATCTTCCACTGGTTGTGAAGGTTCTTCCTCCCCTTTGTCACTCACTATGTGAACTGATTTGGTCTTGGATTTCCTCTTTGAATGAGGGCAACTGCTAGTGGCTTGGGCTGTCCTTCTGGTTCAGCTGCAGGTCTTAGAGACAGTCTACTAAAGATGATGTAGAGGGAGCATAGAATACATAATTTGGACTCTGCCTCCTATCCCTGTAACTAGGACAGACTGCTAGACTTGGAGGGTTGTGATCAGCAATGCAAAGTCCAACTGGTGGCCAATTACTAGTGGTATTTCTTAGAGATGGATACAGGAGCCAATTCTGTTTAATGTCTATGAACAACTGGATAACACAACTTTGTCCCCTCTCTACAAGTTTGCAGATAAGACCAAATAGTGGGAAGTAGTCAATATGTTATAAGTCTGGGCTGTTATTCAGAAGGACCTCAATAGGCTGAAGAAATGGTCTGGTAGGCACCTCATGCAGTTCAACAAGGACAAATGCCAAATCCTGCACCTGGGGAGGTAAACACCCCACAGCAGTTCAGGCTGAGCACTAACTAGCTAGAAAGCAGCTTTGCAGAAAAGGACATGAGGGTCCTGGAGGATAAACTGAATATGAGACAGCAGTATGCCCTTCTAGTGAAGGTCTAGTGAATACTGGGCTATTCCATAAAGAGTATAGTTGTCGCAGTTTGGCGGGCAATTAAGACACACAGAGTCCAGTTCTTGATCAGAAGGCTTTATTTACATTTTCCTCTGCCTCTTTTATAACATGTTTTGCTAAAAGGGCAGTGATTGGTCAAAGGACTGACTCTCTTCCCCTTTGGTAAACAACAGGTGAAGGAGCATGTTTTGGGAAAATCCTGAGAAGAGTCGAGGCTCACATAAATATTTACAATAACAATGAGAATGTGCTTTGAGAAGGAGAAACTTGTTGATCAGTTTCTCATGGGAATCAGCAAATTAGCAGCAGAATTCCTGAAGCCCAAAAATACCGAGCCCACATGTAATAGCAGCTTGAGGGAAGAGATGGTTTCCTTTTATTAAGCTGTGGTGGTTTGACCCTGGCTGGATGTCAGGCATCCACCAAAGCCACTCTATCACTCCCCTCAGTTGGGCAGGGGAGAGAAAATTCAACAAAAGGTTCATGAGTTGAGATAAGGACAGGGAGAGATCACTCACCAATTACCATCATGGACAAAACAAACTTGACTTGGGGAAATTACTGAATTTATTACCAGTCAAAATCAGAGCAGGATAATGAGAAGTAAAACAAATCTTAAAAATACCTTCTCTCCACCTCTCTCTCCTTCCCAGGCTCTACCTCCTTCCCCCCCACCCCAGTGGCACAGGGAGGCAGGGACTGGGGGTTACGGTCAGTTCATCACAGGTGGTTTCAGCTGCTGCTTCCTCTTCAGGGAGAGGAGCCCTTCCCCTTCTCCAGCTTAGGGTCTTTTCCATGGGAGACAGTCCTCCACAAACTTCTCCAATGTGAGTCCTTCCCACGGGCTACAGTTCTTCATGAACTGCTCCAGCATGGGTCCCTTTTCATGGGAGGCAGTCCTTCAGGCACAGCCTGCTCCAATGCCCCATGTGGTCCCAAGTCCTACCAGGAAACCTGCTCTAGTGTGGGCTCCTCTCTCCATGGGTCTGCAGGTCCCTGCCAGGACCCTGCTCCAGCACAGGCCTACCATGGGCTCATAGCCTCTTCTCAGGCATTCACCTAATCCAGCATGGGTCTCCTCCAGGGGCTGCAGGTGTAACTGCATCCCCATGGATCTCCATGGGCTGCCAGGGGCACAGCTGCTTCATCATGGTTTTCACCATGGGCTGCAGGGGAATCACAGCTCCAGTGCCTGGAGCACATCCTCCCCCTCCTTTTCCACTGACCTTGGTTGTTCCTCTCACATATTCTCAATCCACTCTTCTCTGTCTGCAATCTTGTGCAATAACTTTTTCTTTTTTCTTCTTAAATATGTTATCACAGAGGCATTACTGCTATCTCTGGCTTGGCCTTGGCCAGGTCCATCTTGGATCTGGCTGGCATTGGCTCTGTTGGAAATAATGGAAGCTTCTGGCATCTTCACACAAGCCACCCCTGTACCCTCCTGCTACCGAAACCTGGCCACGCAAACCCAATGCACCAGCATTTGGGACTCCAGATGTGATTTTGTGTCCAGTTCTGGGCTCCCTAGTACAAGATGGACATGGACATGTGGTGTAGTTGACATGCCTGAGGGATTGGATTCCATCCAGAAGGACCTGAACAAGCTCGAGAAGTGGTCATATATGAACCTCATGAGGTTCAACAAGACCAAGTGCAAGGTTCTGCACCTGGGTTGGGGCAACCCCGGTATCAATCCAGGCTGGAGGATGAACAGATCGAGAGCAGCCCTGCCGAGAAGGACTTGGGGGTGCTGGTGGATGAGAGGTTGGACATGAGCTGGCAATGTGAACTTGCAGCCCAGAAACCAGCCATTTCCTGGGCTGCATCCAAAGCAGCGTGTCCAGCAGTTTAAGGGAGGTGATTCTGCCTCTCTGCTCTGCTCTGGTGAGGCCCCACTTGCAGTGCTGCATCCAGCTCTGGAGTCCTCAGTACAAGACATGCACCTCTTAGAGTGGGTCCAGAGGAGGGCCACAAAAGTGATCAGAGGGCTGGAGCACCTCTCCTATTAGGAAAGGCTGAAACAGTTGGGGTTGTTTAGGCTGGGCTCTGGGGAGACCTTATTGTGATCTTTCAAGGGGGGACTTATAAGAAAGACTGAGATAGCCTTTTTAGCAGGGCCTTTTTCAATAGGACAAGGGGTAAGGTATTAAACTAAAAGAAGGTAGATTCAAATGTTTTCCCATCCCTGGAAACATTCAAGGTTATACTGGATGGGGCTCTAAGCAACCTGATCTAGTTAAGGATGTCCCTGTTCATTTCAGGGGGAGTTGGACTAGATCATCTTTAAAGGTCCCTTCCAATCCAAATGAGCAGCATCTCTGTATTCTTCCCATGTCACTTGACCTTGCTTCCACTGGTCATACATGTTCCTCTTTTGCCTTATTTCCAAGAGAAGATTCCTGTTCAGCCAAGCCAGCCTTCTGCCTCGCCTGCTTAACTTCCAACATTTGGGAATCACCTGCTCCTTTGCCCTTAGGATGTGATGTTTAAAAAGTGACCAGCACTGATGGACCCCAGCACCTGTAAAAACATTTTCCCAGGGGACCTTACTCACTAGTTTCCTGAGAAGCCTGAAGTCTGCTCTCCTTGTGTCCAGGGTTGAGGTTTTGCTGGCACTTTTCCTCCGGTCACTAGAGATTTTAAACTCGATTGCTTTGTGGTTTGTGCTGGTTTGAAAGCAAAACCAGTGAAGGACTCCAAGTCAGAAACACAATTTAATAAGATGAAAAGAAAATAAAGGAAAGTAAAAGAAAATAAAAGTAATAGTACAAAAAAAAAAACCTGACAGAGTCAGAATACAACCTGACACCCTGTTAAGGGTGGTAGTGGCAGTCCAGATGAGATGGTCTTGTCGAAGCAGTGATTCCTGTAGAAACTTCTGGCAGCTCTTGTCTCCTCTGGGAGTCCAGTGGATTAAAGCTACTTGGGCTGTCCCAAACCCTGGATTTATCCAGGTGGGAATGCTTGGCTCCTCCCCCTGGGCGGAGCATCTCACAATGGGGATCATCTCATTCTATGAGTCATGCAGTGGGTCCTTGATGGCCCATTAAACAGAGATAACTCCCGGAGGAAGTTATCTATGAGTCATGTGGCAAGGCATTGTTAGGCTCATTAACAGAAGATAAGGAAAACACTGCCCCACCCTGGCTCCAACGGCTCATGGGGATAGAATACAAACCTTGGGCACAATTTTACATTGTAACCTAGGACATAATCCACCCCTTATTCTATCACCATCTACATCATACACCCTCACAGATACATACATATATACACAGAATGAAACCTTACACACTAATTCTAGTTCTCACTTAAAATTAGGTCTCCTTGTGGTACACAACGGGTTTCTCCATCTTTTTGCATTACCCACCAAGTATAACAAGGTCCTTGAGCAAAAACAATCCCACGGATGGGTCTGCCTTTGCCTGAGGTGGGATTAATCCAAACAGTCTTTCCTAAAATCCCTTTCATGTGTACCACAGGGACTTTATCTCCATCCACTGTGTGCAAGGGTTCAGACTGGGCAGGACCAGCTCGATTGATGGAGCCTTGGGTGTTGACCATCCAGGTGGCTTTGGCTAAGTTTATGTCCCAATTCTTGAAGGTCCCTCCGCCAAGTGCCTTCAGGGTAGTCTTTAATAGTCCATTGCACCGTTCAACTTTCCCGGCGGCTGGTGCATGATAGGGGATGTGGTATATCCATTCAATCCCATGTTCTTTGGCCCAGGTGTTTATAAGGCCATTCTTAAAATGTGTCCCGTTGTCTGACTCGATTCTCTCTGGGGTGCCATGTCTCCACAGGACTTGCTTTTCAAGGCCCAGGATGGTATTTTGGGCAGTAGCATGAGGCACAGGGTAGGTCTCCAACCATCCTGTGGTTGCTTCTACTATGGTCAGCATGTAGCGCTTGCCTTGGCAGGTCTGGGGAAGGGTGATGTAGTCAATTTGCCAGGCTTCCCCATACCTGTACTTCAACCATCGTCCACCATACTACAGAGGCTTCACCTGCTTGGCCTGTTTGATCGCAGCGCAGGTCTCACAGTCATGGATGACTTGTGAGATGCTGTCCATAGTAAGGTCCACCCCTTGGTCACGGGCCCATCGGTATGTTGTATCTCTTCCCTGATGACCAGAGGCATCATGGGCCCAATGAGCAAGGAATAATTCTCCCTTGTGCTGCCAGTCTAGATCCACCTGTGATACTTTCACCTTGGCAGCTTTGTCTACCTGCTTGTTGTTGCGATGCTCCTCATTAGCCCGACTCTTGGGTACGTGCACATCCACGTGTTGAACCTTCACGGTCAGCCTCTCTACTCGGGCGGCGATGTCCTGCCAAATCTCAGCAGCCCAGATGGGTTTCCCTCTGCGCTGCCAGTTGGCCTTTTTCCAGCGATTCAGCCATCCCCACAGGGCGTTAGCTACCATCCATGAGTCGGTGTAGAGATAGAGCCTCGGCCACTTCTCTCGTTCAGCAATATCCAAAGCCAGCTGGACAGCTTTAAGCTCTGCCATCTGACTCGATCCACCTTGTCCCTCGGTAGCTTGTGCAACTCGTCGTGTGGGGCTCCATACTGCAGCTTTCCATTTCCTGTCAGCACCTATAATTCGGCAGGAACCATCAGTGAAGAGGGCATATCGTCTTTCAGTCTCTGGTAGTTCGTTATATGGTGGGGCCTCCTCAGCACGTGTGACTTGCTCCTCTTCTTCTTCAGAGGATAATCCAAAAGTCTCACCTTCAGGCCAGTTCGTTATAACTTCCAGAATCCCAGGGCGATTTGGGCTTCCAATACGGGCGCGCTGTGTAATGAGGGCAATCCATTTGCTCCAAGTAGTGTCGGTTGCATGATGCGTGGAAGGAACCTTTCCCTTGAACATCCACCCCAGCACTGGCAGTCGGGGTGCCAGAAGCAGCTGTGCTTCAGTGCCAATTACTTCTGAGGCAGCTTGAACTCCTTCATAGGCGGCCAAGATTTCCTTCTCCGTGGGAGTGTAGTTGGCTTCAGATTCTCTGTAGCTTCGGCTCCAGAATCCCAGTGGTCGGCCTCGAGTCTCACCCGGCACCTTCTGCCATAGGCTCCAGGACAGGCCATTGTTCCCGGCTGCTGAGTAGAGCACATTCTTCACATCTGGTCCTGTCCTCACTGGGCCAAGGGCTACCGCATGAGCGATCTCCTGCTTGATCTGGGCAAAGGCTTGCTGCTGTTCAGGGCCCCAGTGGAAATCGTTCTTGCGAGTAACCAGGTAGAGAGGACTCACAATCTGGCTATACTCAGGAATGTGCATTCTCCAAAAGCCTATGGCGCCTAGGAAAGCTTGTGTTTCCTTCTTGCCGGTTGGTGGAGACATCGCGGTGATCTTGTTGATTACTTCTGTGGGTATCTAGCGACGACCATCTTGCCACTTGACTCCCAGGAACTGGATTTCTCGAGCCGGCCCCTTAACCTTACTTCGCTTAATGGCAAAACCAGCTTTTAGTAGAATCTGGACAATCTTTTCTCCTTTCTTGAAAACTTCCCCTTCTGTGTTCCCCCACACAATAATGTCATCAATATACTGGAGATGTTCAGGAGCCTCGCCTTTTTCCAATGCAGTCTGGATCAGTCCATGGCAGATTGTGGGACTGTGCTTCCACCCCTGGGGCAGTCGGTTCCAGGTGTACTGCACTCCCCTCCACGTGAAGGCAAACTGAGGCCTGCACTCTGCTGCCAAAGGAATGGAGAAGAAGGCATTGGCAATGTCGATGGTCGCGTACCACTTTGCTACCTTAGACTCTAGCTCGTACTGAAGCTCCAGCATGTCTGGCACAGCAGCACTCAGTGGTGGCGTGACTTCATTCAGACCACGGTAATCCACAGTCAGTCTCCATTCTACACTGGACTTACGCACTGGCCATATAGGGCTGTTGAAAGGTGAACAAGCCTTGCTGACCACCCCTTGGCTCTCCAGTTTACGAATCATCTCATGGATAGGAATCACAGTGTCTCTATCGGTGCGGTATTGCCGACGGGGCACTGTTGCTGTGGCAATTGGTACCTGTTGCTCTTCAACTCTCAGCAGTCCCACAGCAGAGGGGTCATCTGAGAGACCAGGCAAGGTATTCAGTAGTCTGATGCCTTCTGTCTCTTCAGCAGCTATCCCAAAAGCCCAGCGATATCCTTTTGGGTCTTTGGAATATCCATTTCTGAGATAGTCTATGCCAAGGATGCATGGGGCCTCTGGGCCAGTCACAATGGGGTGTTTTTGCCATCCGTTCCTGGTTAAACTCACTTCGGCCTCCACTACAGTCAGCTGCTGGGACCCTCCTGTCACTCCAGAAATAGAAAAGGATTCTGTTCCTACATACCTTGATGGCATCAGGGTACATTGAGAGCCAGTGTCAATCAAAGCAGTATACTCTTGTGGGTCAGATGTGCCAGGCCATCGGATCCACACAGTCCAATAGATCCGACTCTCCCTTTCCTCTACCTGGCTAGAGGCAGGGCCCCCCTATTCCTGGTCATGGTACACGCTGCTCTCTTCCTGTAAATATGTTCCTGAGGTTCCTTCGAGAGGACCAGTCATATCATCATTCCTATCCCGTCTGGAGTTTTATGCTCGAGAGACTGGAGCAGCATTGACTCTAGACGAACTTTTTGTGGTAGGGGTCTCTCTTTTCAGTTCACGTACCCGGGCTGCTAAGGAGGAGGTGGGTTTTCCATCCCACTTCCTCATGTCTTCTCCATGCTCCTGAAGAAAAGACCAGAGGTTACCTCGTGGAGTGTATGTTCTCTCCCTGGCTGGGGGACGCCTGCTCCTAATGGCAGAGACTCTTGTTGGTTCTGGCGAGACGTGGTAAATTTCTTCTTTAATCAAGCTTCGGATTTGCTCAGCCAGCCTTGTTTCCACGGATGAGACATGGGTACGAAATGGGGCAGTGACAGTGTCCTCATAAATTCTTAGTTTATTGACTAAGATGCCCACCCTGTCCTCGCCTGCCCTCCATACCTACCGTTGCCAGGTAACGGGAATACATCTCTGGTCCAAGCCGTGCGAATCTCAACCACATCTGCGATGTGCACTGGACTTCATCTGGGCTTTTAGGAAATCTCTCATCCTCTGAGAAAATGATCTCCAGCACGGCCAATTCCCTCAGGCATCGGATACCTTGTTCCATTGTGTTCCACTTTCCTTGGTGCACCTTGAGATCTTCTTTACAAAGGTATCTGTCCTTCACACTTGTTAGCAGTCGTCGCCAAAGGCTGAGAGTTTCTTGGGTTCTCCCGATCCCCTGGTCAATGACCACATCCCGGGACAGCGATCCCAGTTGCCTGGCCTCACTTCCATCCAGAATGGTGTCATTGGCTGCAGCGTCCCAGATACGGAGCAGCCAGGTCAGGACGGATTCATTTGTCTGGCAGGTGAATTCCCTCCGCAGGTCACGCAGCTCACCCAGGGACAGAGAGCGAGTGATGATCTCTGGCTCTGTCTCTTCTACTGGGTGCGAAGGTCCTGCTGCATCCTCATCAGTCACTATGCGGACGGATTTGCTCTTTGCTTTCTTCTTCTGAACAGGAGCAACTGCTACCGGTTTAGGCTGTTCCAGTTCAGTGATGGTTTGTGTGGAGATGCTGGCATTTTTGGCTTCTTTCTCCTCTGTGACAACCTGCACAGACACAGACGTTGTGGCTTTGCACGTGGCTTCCTTCTCTTCTGTGGCAGTCTGCGTAGACTCGGACACTGTTGCCTGGCTTTTGGTTCCTTTCTCCTCTGACAATGTGTGTGGACACGAAGGCTGTTGCTGTGCATTTGGTTCTTTTCTCCTCTGCCTCAAGAAAACGCTGCACTTTAAGCATGGTGCAGGCTGTGCAGAGAAGAGAAAGCAGTACTAACAACAACATTATGCTGTCCTTGGTATCCAGAGAGAACTCAAAATTTCCAAAACCTGCTGTATCAGTCTTGAAAGACTGGAAAAAATCATTCTTTACCCCTCCCCACTGTGGCTGGGTGAGATTGTTGGGACCCCAAACAAAGCATCCTAGACCAGGGCAAGACAACAAAATTGAGTACATATTCCGAATTGTGCTCATTGCCTCGCAGGTTATCATGCAATAGGCATAATAGACCAATAAAGCAATCTTAGTGCTGTACCCTGGTTTACACCAGAATATTAAGATCTGCAGATAGTGCCCCATGTGCGGAAAGATATAGAGAGCTAGGTACAAGACACATGTACACATGCTGAGCATCATGGTGAACAGGTGTCTTTTTCCCAAAATTGTAATTCTGACTTTTCTCAGTACCTCCTGCCCCACGTTGGGCGCCAAAAATATGTGCTGGTTTGAAAGCAAAACCAGTGAAGGACTCCAAGTCAGAAACACAATTTAATAAGATGAAAAGAAAATAAAGGAAAGTAAAATAAAATAAAAGTAATAGTACAAAAAAAAAAAAAAACCTGACAGAGTCAGAATACAACCTGACACCCTGTTAAGGGTGGTAGTGGCAGTCCAGATGAGATGGTCTTGTCGAAGCAGTGATTCCTGTAGAAACCTCTGGCAGCTCTTGTCTCCTCTGGGAGTCCAGTGGATTAAAGCTACTTGGGCTGTCCTAAACCCTGGATTTATCCAGGTGGGAATGCTTGGCTCCTCCCCCTGGGCGGAGCATCTCACAATGGGGATGATCTCATTCTATGAGTCATGCAGTGGGTCCTTGATGGCCCATTAAACAGAGATAACTCCCGGAGGAAGTTATCTATGAGTCATGTGGCAAGGCATTGTTAGGCTTATTAACAGAAGATAAGGAAAACACTGCCCCACCCTGGCTCCAACGGCTCATGGGGATAGAATACAAACCTTGGGCACAATTTTACATTGTAACCTAGGACAGGTTACTGTGGCCAAGGTGGCTGCCAATCACCACTTCACTCACAAGATCCACTTAGTTGACAAGCAGTAGCTCAAGGAGGGCATCTTTCCAAGGTGGCTTCCTTAGTACGTGTTCCATGAAGTTGTCATCCAGGTTTTTAAGATATCTGGCCTGGGTTGTGTGATACTCCCGGTTAATTTCTGTCAAGTTGAAGTTCTCATAAGGACAAGGGCAGTTGACTTGGAAGTATCCCTTAGTTGCTCAAAGAGTAATTCATCGGTGTCATTGTCCTGGCTAGGAGGTCTGTAGTAGACTCCCACGATGACATCCACTTTTTCATCCCTTGATTCTTACCCAGAGGCTCTCAACTGTGCCATTGCCAACTGTGAGGTCCATACATTCTAATCCTTCTATTACATAGAATGCTACCCTCTGCCTCACCTTCCCTACCTATTCCTTCTGAAGAACCTGGAACCATCGAACAGGACACTCCAGTCACGGGACTCGTCTCACCAGGTTTTACTTATGCCAGTGATGTCAAATCTCTGGGACTGGGCCAAAGCTTTGAGCTCCTCTTGTTTGTTCCTAATGCTGTGTGCATTGGTATAGAAACATTTCAAGTGTGGTACATTGTAGTCAACACCTCGTGAAGTAGATTGAGGGATCCCATTAGTGTTTGTTTCCTCAAGTTTTGGCACACCATCCCGTCACTCAGCACTGGCAAGCCTGGTTTTGTCCTTTTCCCCCTTCCAGTCTAGTTTAAAGCTCTATCAAGGAGCCCTGCTAGCTCCTGTGCTAGAGCTCTTTTTCCCCTCTGAGAAAGGTGTATCCCACCAGGTGTCAGTAGACCAGGTGTTGAGTAGATCATCCCATGGTCAAAAACCCCAAAATTTTTCTGCTGACACCAACCTCAGAGCTACACAGTGACCTGATGGATCTGCATATTCCTATCAATATTACTCTTTGTTACCAGAAGATTCAAGGAAATCACTGTCTGTGCTCCTGATCCTTCTACCAATCGCCCCAGGGCCCTGAAGTCTCTTTTGATTGCCCTCAGACTTCCCTTTGTTATTTTGTCACTGCTGGCTTGAACAACCAATAAGGGATAGTAATCAGAGGGCCTTACTAGACTGGAAAGTTTTCCAGTAATGTCCCTTATCCAAGCCCCTGGGAGACTACAGACTTCCCTGTGAGTTGGGTCCAGTCTGCATATCGGACCCTCCATTCCTCTTAGGAGTCTCATTACAACTACCCTTCTTGTCTTAACAGAGGAAGTCGTGATGTGCGTACAGGTGGGGTTGCTTTAGGAGGCCCCTCTATCCCAGAAGGACCTTCGCCCATCTCATCATTTGTCTGGCCTTTTAGTTCCAGGGCCTCATACCTGTTGTAGAAAGTGCCAGTCCTACTTGTCAAATTCTGAGGAGGAGGAGGAGGAGGAACCTTCCTCCTGGTGCCTGCCACCTGCTTCCAGCCTTCGTCTTTAACAGACCCTTGACTAATTACCCTGTAGGGTTCTGAGTCCACCTGCTTCTCCACTACAATGGAGGCTTGAGACTCCTGATGATTTATTAAAATATGAATATCGATCTAATATCTATACCCAACTGTGACGGACAAAAGACCCTCTAACTGTTAAAGTTAGAAAGGGTATGTTTATTACGACTGGGCAGGCAGAGCTGGGATATTTCCCTAATGTGCGCTACAAAAATCACAGGTAATTACAAAGCCTTTTATCCACAATAGTGTTGAATACACAAAATACAAATGCATATTCATACCCTTGTCACTTCCTCTTCTCTGCTTCGTATGCTAATTGACAAAAAGGCCAGTAAGCATTCGTAGTTTGTTCCCTGAAATGAGTCAGGGGTCTATTTTGGGGAGGGGTCACTAGAAATGAGGAAGTAAAATTAGTCTTCCTCGTTCTAACCTTTCAACCTTTTGCTGTGTCATGATTCATGGATCCTTGGTAGGACTCCCTGTTTCCTGTTTTCCAGGCCTATTTCAGTAGGTTGTTTCTGAAAACAGGTTTGCAATTGTTTTGTATTCCTGGGGTATTGATTAGCTTCTGTCTTTCATTGCAAGGAAGCTTTACATAAACATAGAGTTGACAAGCAATGAGTTATTAGATTCGGGATAGCTTATCTAAAATCCAGTCTCTTTAACCATCCTCTAAGTTTTAACTGATTTCAGCAAAGCTTATCTTTCCAGCTAAATCAGCAATATACATAGCTTTTCTAAAGTCTTCAAAATTAGTGCCTCACTGAGAGTCTCTCTGAAAATAACCATTCACTCTCTTGCTTGTTCACTCGAATACTATGTAGCCTGTTCACTTCCTCCTGTAGCTCCTTCACCTGGTGACACAGCTCCTCAACCACAGCACACCTTCTGCAAAAGAACTGCTTGTGTGCCTCAGCCTCACACAGAGGCATCAAGCACTCCCAGCAACCTGTGACCTGGAGAGCTGCATCTACCATCAGCATGTCTGTCTGTCTGTCTGTCTGTCTGGAGGCCTCTTGGCACGACTAGATCAGTGACTCCCACAGCTACAGGGGATTGAGCTCTATGGCATGTCAACACCATAACTGAGGAAGCTTACACTAGTATGCTAATGCTAGGATTTAAGATTCTTTTGTTTCTTTCTCTCAAAGAATTTTCCCCCAATGTGTTGCTAGGAGACAACAACCGGGTACTTAAGAGAGACATAAAAAGTGGCCTCAGCTCAGGGGAGGGGTCCAGCTGGCTACTCTCTCTTTTACCTGGAGGTTTCTCTGGGAAAGGCAGAGATACCACGAGAATTGGGCTGAAAAAAGAAGGGGCTGGGACAGCTGCTAGCTCTCATGTGCTCGGTTTTGGAGGAGGACGGTTGGAGCTGCTGCTTGGGGGAGGGAATTCACTGCCACCGTCAGAGCCCAGCCCAGGCCTGCTTCTTCTGCCATGAGGTGAGCCTCTGCTCGTGAGAGCAGCCACTGAACTGGGACCTTGTTAACACCCTACCTCACTAAAAAAGGACTTTCACCATCTGCTCTCGTGCCTCGGGGGAAAACCCCAGGATCCCAAGCCCTTTCCCCTCCCAGGGAGCCTTTCCCCTCCCAGGGAGCCTTTCCCCTGCCGTGCTCGGGAGCCAGGCTGCTGCTGCCCTGCCCCTGCTGGTTTTCTGGGGGTTTTTTTGCCACTGCTCCGAGTTTTAGCTACATTGTAGCTCTGCACCCCCTGCCCTGCCGGGATGCCCCGCGGTTCCAGCTACAGCTGTCAGGTTTCTGATACATCTCATCTACCACTCCAAGACTTTGCTCATCTCTGCCTTCCCACCTTGCTACTCCGAGGTCCCTGCTACAGCTTCTTTTCGCTATCCAGAGGGGGCACCAGAATCGGCTGCCCCTGAGAGTTTGTAAAGGAAGCCCCATTTCCATCCCTTCTGCCGAGCCCATTTGCCATTGTCCATGTAGACAGCCGGACTCGTGCCACAGCACCCCCTGCAGCCGAGGGGGAGTCATCGCACCTGCCCAGCCTGTCTGAAAGCGTGCCAGCACCCCTGCCTGCTGCGACCGTAACTACACCAAAGAGGAAATTGCTTAAACAGTGGGAAGAGACTGTTTATTGGACTTTCTGCTCTTGTTTATTGTTGTTACCATTGTTGTTGTTTGTTTGCCTTGTTATACATACACACACTAGTAAAGAACTGTCATTCCTTTTCTCATATCTTTGCCTGAAAGCCCCTTAATTTCAAAATTATAATAATTCAGAGGGAAGTGGGCCATATTTTCCATTCCAAGGGAGGCTCCTGCCTTCCTTAGCAGACACCTGTCTTTCAAACCAAGACAGCAAATAAGGCTGGGGATGAAAGGATATCTTTGTGCTCTTCTCCACCAACTACTGAGACTGCTGCCTCTATTGGCTGCTTCCGGATGATCAGAGAGGAGCCCTTCCTGCTCGTCCTTCCTGTGCGAAGTGCTATGCAAACTGCCATGCCATGTCTGCTGCATGCCATGCCCCTGTTTGCCCACTCCTGTTCACTGTGCTCTGGATTGCTCGAGCTCCCTAGAGCCATTTAAATCTCCATTGGATGTTGTGTTGGTTTTGCACAGCCTGGTTTTTGGTAGTGGGGGGGCACAGAGATGTCTTCTGTGAGAAGCTGCTAGAAGCTTCCACCATGTCCGGCAGAGCCAATCCCTGATGGCTCTGAAGATGGATGTGCCACTGGCCAAGGCTGGGCCAATTAGAGATGGTGGTAACGCCAATGCGATAACATATTTAAGAGGAAACTCTAAACACAATTGGGCATGCAGTTGTAATTTTTCAGACAGGGAAGAAGAGGAGGTGAGAACATGTGAGGGAAACAATTATGTAGACACCAAGGTCAGTGAAGAAGGAGGGGCAGGAGGTGCTCCAGGCACTGGAGCCAAGATTCCTCTGCAGGCCATGGTGATGACCATGGTGAAGCAGTCTGTCCCCCTGCAGCCCATGGGGATCCACAGGGGATGCAGAGATCCATCTGCATCCCCTGGGGGATGTGCCCACGCCCAAGCGGGTGCATGCCCAAAGGAGGCTGTGATTCAGTGGGAGACCCAGTAGAGAGAGGGAGCCCCTGCTTCCAAGCTGGAGCAGCCTGTCCTTGGAGGACTGCACCCTGTGGAAGAGTGACCCATGCCGCAGCAGTTTTGGGAGGACTGCTGCTTGTGAGAGTGGATCCACATCATAGAGGTTCGCAGAGAGCTGTCTCCTGTGGGAAGGGACCTCATGGTCTCACAGGGGAAGGACTTCTCTCCCTGAACAGTGAAAGAAAACCTCAGGTGACAAACTGACCAAAACCCCCACTCCCTGTCTCCCTGCACTGTTGGTGGGAAGGAGGGAGGGGTTGGGGGAAGAAAAGATGTTTTTAAGGGCTTATTTTACTTTTCATTATCCTCCTCTGACTTTGTTAGTAATAAATTCACTTTGTACCTCTAAGTTGAGCCTGTTTTGCCCTTGGAGTGTCTTCTCCCAGTCCTTATCTCAATTCATGAAGCCTTCATTAAATTTTTCTCTCCTCTGTCCAGCTGTGGCAGGGGAGGGTGAGCTAGCAGCTTTCGTGGGTGCCTAGCGTTTGGCCAGTGTCAAACCAAGACAAATGCTTCTGGCAACGCCTCCTCTTCATCTGATTGGCTGCCGGGGGCTTCCTGGTCTACAGGAGGCTGAGGCTGGAGGCTGCTGCTCATTTGTTCCTGAGCTGGTGACCCCCTCGTACACTGATCTAACCCTCACCCCTGGACTTACCTCAGTTGCTGCTGCTGCCGCTGTCACCTCACCAACTGTGGCATGTAAAAATTATGCAAGACTAGAACAGGATCATATATTTTGGATACTTCCTTTGTATGCCGACAGGGAAGAAATTAGAAACTTTAAATCGTGAAACCACTGGGATGACCATTGCTCATGAGACCAAGAAAAAGCAAGATGGATGTGTGGTATGACAGGCAGATGTTTGGGTGGTGTATTTGGAGAAAGTACAAGCTGATAGCTAAGAAGCACATGCACTAGTGAGTTAAAGAAAGAAGTTGAGGAAAGGAGCAGAACAAGTTTAAAGCTTGACTGAAGTAGGCATTAAAGTTCTTGAAGCTTTTTATTATAAAGACTGTACAATTCCCATATTAAAGACAGCATGTTCCTAGTATTGCTTTTCCTTGTAAACTATTGTAGTTTCTGTGGGTTTGTTAATTGACTGAAAAGAGAGATTCTCTGTGATGATGAGTGGGAGTGGTTGTGAAGCCATTCTCTTTGTTATGTTTCCATTATAAGGAAATGTTCAAGAATTCCTCAAGGTAGAACATGGGTAATATTTTAATGATCTGGCATAAGGGTTTTTATGTTCTACTATAAATTTTTACCTTTTTTTCAATACACTTGTATTATTTTGGGTTCAGACAAACCCTTAGTTTTGCAAGTCAGACCATTGTCTGGGCATGAGACCTGCTGAGAGGAATCAACAGAAGAGTCCCCTTATATTACTGTGCAGACTCTGGGGAATGAGGGTGTGTGTGTGTGTTCTGCCTTCAGGGATATAGGACTCATAGGTTGCAGGGGAAGACCATTTTGGGATTGTACAAGACTTAGTATATGGTATTTAAGGGAAGGCCCTAAGGCAATGAAAGGCTGGTATCAAGATGGATTGGAGAGGAATAAGCATGGGAAAATAGAGGGTTAAGGGGATAAAATGCCCAGTCATGTTGCTGGTCAGTACACTTGTCTGGCCATGCCCTGTGCCTGATCAACGCAGTGTCTTCTCTTATCAAATGCCTCAACTAGTCTTCTTAGACGAGGAGATTTTTTATTTTGCATGTGTGCATAGTGGTCTAAATGCCAGCAGAAGGGATCATGGAATTATAGGGGCTCCTGAACCTGAGGTCTCAGCAACTGGAGTGTCTTCCAGTTGTGTGTGTGTGTGTGTGTAATAGCTAGTAAAATTCAAGCTGGACTAACCAGAAAATAGGATGAGAGGCTTGGGAGCCAGATATTGGAGAGGTGGTAAGTCTGGAGCAGTTACTGGAAAGACCAGAGGATCTCAGAGAGAGCTATTGGAAAGGCCATAAGTCCAGATGAGTGACTGGAGTGACCTATTTGTGTGTACATGTGTCTGTCTGAGGTAACTGGAAGACCAGGGGATTCAGGTGCCAGCTACTGGATAGACTGAGTGTCTAAGGCCAGTTACTGGAGGAACACAGTGTATGTGTCTTTGCATGTGCGCATACATGAGGTCTGAGTACCAACAGCTGGAATGGGCCTGCAGGCTTTGAGAGTTCTCATGCCCAGTTACCAGGAATGGGGCTGTCTTGGTTTAGGGCAAAATTTGGGAGGAAACCTTTGAAGGGGTCCTTCTAGAAAGTAAATTCAAGCGGCCCTTTCCCTCACCTATTTGGGAGACAACTTTTTTTTTGAGAAAAGTGGAAAAAACTGTTTATTTAACAAGCAAAGTATTCACAAATATGAGAAAATGAATAATATTTAAAAATGGAACTTTTTGTTGTTCTGAAGAGATGGTAGATTTATAGAGTTCTTTTCGTGGGGTGTAGCTTGGCTCGCTCAGTCTCTTATCAGTTCTTGTACTGGAAAATGCTGCGTCCTGGGCCCTGGTGGGTCACAGGCATGAGCTCTCGGTGTTTTTCTGGGTTTTTGGTCTAGAGCGAGGCTGATCAATTAGAAGAAAAAGAAAAGCTACAGTTCGGAGAACTACTTTGCTTCAGCTAGCTAAAAAGGCTAACTAAAAGCAAAGGAGAGCTCTCTCCCGCTCTCCGTGTTGCAGACAACATGCACAGAGAGAGAGAGAGCTGAAGCTCTTATCTCTGTGTTTTTGAATACTGTGGTGAAAAAAATCCACTGCTTTTCCTTTTCCCCCCTTCGCTCTCAGATCTAATTTTAAAGGCACAAAACTTATTTATGGGCTAAACAGATGAATGGGGATTCAATTCGGCTTCATAAAGTCACCCCAGGACATGGGCTAGCTACTGGAGGAATTCTTATTGCGCATATGTATGTATTTTCCATTAATGAGCTTTCATCCTGATCAGCCAGAGAGAGGAACAGGCCATTAGTGCTGTTTGTGAGAGTGCTGCTGCATTTTTCTGTATTGCTGTGTGACTGGCTTTGTATGCACATATTGTGTGCAAGTCTGTCTATTTGAAATGCTCTCACTTAGTCTTGCTACTTTTTTGACCTGGCACTGTGGTAAGCACCTCCTAATAGTGTACCTTTTAAATAAAATAGCCAGTTTCCACCTAGCCTTGTGTAAAGGTAAGAGTTTATGAGGAAAAATGAGTTATACTATTTGTTAAAGAAGAGTTCAGATGCTGGGTTCTGAGGCAGAGTCAGTTTATTTCAGCTCAAGCTGGGTGCCTCCAGAGAGGGGCTCTGAATAAAGAATTCCTTGGGCCTTTATACTCTTACAGTCTGTGCACCTGATCTTCACATGCACTGCATGCACCCCTTGGTCCAATGGTGATTTATGGTCTGGGATCTTCTAGCACCTCATTGGATTCTTTCTCCATGTCCACGTGGGCAGGACATTAGCTGCTCTTATCTTCCAGTTTGGGCCAGCCTTTGCACCCTCTTCTCAGTAACAGTCTCAACCCCTTAAATGAAGGTATCCAGTCTTTCTCTATTTCCTCCCCTGCTTAGCCATTCATGCTAATGAATGGAGTTAATTTAAAGTTTCCCTATACCAAGTTTTGAACAGGGCCCACTCATGCTAAGCTTTGAGCAAGTTACAATTAAACCTACACAATTAATTTCCAATATTCTATAAGTAAACTTATTTTAATCCCCAACAATCCCCCCCTTTGGTTTTATTCAGCATGCCTGCTAATATTTTAGAGCTCCTAGAATTTCTCAAAGTGCCTATTCATTTTCAATTTTTTCATATATAATATTAATGCAAGTGATAGACATAACAAAATCAAACCAAACAAGACTGTCATGGGATGCAACATGAAGTTAGAAATTTCTGTGGCTGTCAGTGACCAGCCTTCTTACGAGTGAATGATGAATCCAGGAATCTTTTCATGCAACTATATTGCATAATAAGTACACAGTAATACAGTGTAAGGACCTTCCCATTTTAGTTCAAATTTATCATTTCTCTGATAATTTTTTACCCATACTTGATCTCCAGGTTGAATATCATATACTTTTATTTCAGGTGGCACTCCCTGATACCAATAAGCTTGTTACCTGTATGTTTCAAAGGTTTGTTGTGTGTACAATATCTATTGTGTCACTCATTCATCTCCATCTAATAGGCTGGTCCTTGCCAGGATATAAGTCCCAGGCACTGCCAAATGTCTTCCAAACAATATTTCTGCCAGATATAGTCCTATGAGTTGCTTGGGTGCATTTCTTATGTTCCATAAAACTAGATTTAGAGCCTCTGGCCATTTTAATCCTGTGTGCATGCATACTTTGGCTAAGTTTTCTTTGATCATCCTATTCATCCTTTCTACTTTCCCTGACAATTGGGATTTTTAAGGAGTATATAACTGTTGTAAAATTCCCAATGCCTTAAATATTTGAATGTGTATAGCTGCTCCAAAATGTCAGACTCTATCTGAATCTGTTATTTCTGGTACTCCATACCTAAGAATGATTTCCTTCAGTACAATTTTTAGTATGGTTTCTGAATCTTCCTTTTGGATAGGAAAAGCTTCCACCCACCCCAATAATTGCTCCACTATCACCAACAAGTGCTTATATGCTAATGATGATGGCATGTCTGCATAATCATGTAATGAAAAGGAAAGTATGCTGGAGATTGTACACCGTTATGTATGCTCAGGGGTCTTGGTAACAATTAAATGCAGACAAGTTTTGCGTCCCCCCACAATCCTTTTTGCAGCAGCATAAATTCCCAGTGCTGCCCACATTCATGGCACTTGGTTTGCGGTGTTTTCAGCACTGCTGTGAGATTCATCATGGAACCATCTAACAATGACCAATAAATACTTTTTTCAGTAAAACAGACTTTCCTCCCATTGTCCACACTCCATCTGTCTTGGACAGTGTCCTGGTTTAGGGCAAATTTGGGAGAAAACCCCCGAAAAGGGTCCCTCTGGGAAGCAAACCCAAATGGCCCCTCCCCCAACTGGTCTGGGAAAAGAACTTCCTCGGAGAAAAGTGGAAAAAACTATTTATTTAACAAACAAAGTGCCCACAAGCATAAAGAATGAATAATATGAAACAATAAAACTTCGTTCTGAAGTGAGATTGCAAATTGAGAAAGTCCTTGCCATGGGTGCAGCTCAGCTCATTCAGTCTCTTATCAGTCCCAGTCCCTTTGGTGCTGGAAAGTGCCATCCAGTGGCCCCGGTGGGCCGCAGGCCTGAGCTCCCAGTGTCTCTCTGGGTTTTTCAGCCCAGAGCAGGTTTAAACAGTCCCAAGAAAGAGAGAAAAAATCAGTCCAGGGAACTTCTCTGCCCTAGCTAGCTAAAACTAACTAAAAGCACAGATCTCTGTCCCACCGCTGTCAGTCCCTCAGACGAACAACTGTCCCAAAAAGAATGCAGAGGAGTGAGAGCTGTTTTCAAAACAAACTTGGCGCTTCTTCTTTCCCTGCTTCGCTCTTAGAACCAGTCTTAAAGGTACAGAACTCAATATACAGCACAAACAGACAATTGGGGATACAAGCATCATAAAGTCACCCTAGGACAGACAGCTTCTCACTTTTCCCGGTTTCTTTTCTCCTCCAGTCATACCTCTTTAGATAATTCAGTTATACCGAGTAAGTTCAGTCTTTCCAGACTTGGAGTCACAAACATAAAAAGCAGTACCTGCTGTCTGGCTGCTGCTTTTGCTGTGGCATTGGCCAGGGCATTTCTTTGGGGTATGGGCTGCTCAGTGTATCACTGATATTTGTTCTGGCAAATGTATAGCCTCTAACAGTTTCCTTATCTCTTTTCCATTTGCCACTTCTTTTCCTGCTGTAGTTAGAAATTCTCTCTCCTTCCATAGCATCCCTACGGTATTACATTCCCAAAGCATATTGTGAGTCAGTATAAATATTCACTCATCTGTTTTTACCTTGTTTCGCTGCTTGTATAAGGGCTATCAGTTCTGCACCTTGTGCACTTATTTCTGCTAGCAAGGCTTCAGACTCTCTTACACCTTCTTCATCCACAACTACATATCCCATCACAGGCTTTCCATCCTGGTAATGAGGATCCATCCACATACTGGGTTAAATCAAGGTTTAACATAGGTTCATCTTTTAAATCCTCCCATGGTTTGCTAGGTGTCATAATGACTCTTCTATAATCCTAGTGTGGAGTACCATCTTCTGGCAACAGCAAGAGCGTAGCAGGGTTCAAGGATTTACAACACCTTAAAATTATATTGTCTGCCATCAGCAAAATAAGCTCATACATGTGAGTTCTTTGTGGTGATAGGACCTGAGTTGCATAATAATTCAACAATATTTCCACCTCATGTGGCACAAGTACGTACAGCTGATGTCCTAAAATCCAAGAATGGCTCTTTTCTACCATCTCAGCTGCTGTGACCATAGCCCTAGTACGTTGAGGAGTACCGGATACAACAGGATCTAACTTAGCTGAATAATATGCTACAGTCCTCTGATGTGGTCTGAGTTGCTGTGTATTTACTCCACTAGCTACTCCCTTTCTCTTATGTCTATGCAAATAAAAAAGCTTAATATAGTCTGGCAAATCTAATGCCAGTGCAGTCATTAAAGCTTTCTTGACAGTTCCAAATGCTTGCTTTCTTTCTGGGCCCCATGTCAAAGGTTCCAATTCTTCCTACTTTGTGGCTTCAGTTAAGGGTTTAATTAACTCTCCTCGCCCCAGAATCTATGGTCTACAGAATCCTACTTGTCCTAAGTAAAACCCTTAACTTCTTTTTTGTCACTGGGGTAAATTTATGATCACTTGAATTCTGTCTGGATATATTAACCTCTGCCCTTCTCTTAGGATGAATCCCAAATACTTCTGTTTGACACAGCTGTAATTTAGATAGAAATACAGTGTCCTTTCTCAGACAATTTTGTACATAACTGGCATATACTGTACACTTATCTTTTGAGTTACTATCAATAAATCATTCACATACTGTACTAACACCGAATCTCTGGGTAGTTGTACATCTTCCAAATCTGTTTTTGATATTTGTGAAAATATAGTTGGTGCTCCCACAAAGCCTTGAGGCAACCTTGTCCAAGTTAACTGTTTCCCTTCCCAAGTGAAAACAACCAGTAGCTGGCTTTCTTCATCCATTGGAATACTAAAAAATGCAGCAGTTAAATCTATGACCACAAATACCCTTTCCCAGTGTGGAATTTGTAATAAAATGGTTGATGGATCTGGTACCACTGGATACGGCACTATCACATGCTCATGAATTTTTCTTAGGTCCTGTATAAATCTATATCCTGGACTACTCTCTTCATCGATTCTGGTTGTGGTAACTGGTAATAATGGGGTATTATAAGGGGATTCACATTCCCTTAGAATACTGTTTCTTAAAACCACATCAGTTAGGTTTTGAATACTTGGATGTGCTTCCCTGGGGATAGGATACTGCTTTACTGCAGGTGGAACACCCCCCTTGGTTTTTATCTGCACTGGTTATGCTGACTACAATAGTCCCATATCTATGCTTGTCTGGCTCCACAATAACTTTGGGACTTTCCTCAATTCTGAGGGTATTACAAAAGCATTTCTGCATACCTTCTTTCAATTTTTCTTTTATCATATTAATTCCCATAACATCTAAATCTATTCCTTCTGATGCCAACCTTATTTCTATATCCAAAGCCTGCAACAGATCCCTTCCCAGGAGATACATGGCTGAGTCCTCAGCTATTACAAATCTTCCTCATGTGCTCTTACTTCCAAATCCTCTGCTCCTATCCTGAAAATTTTTTTCCAACATTGTTGCCAATAAACTCACTTTCTGTTCCTTCTTTCTTTTCACCTTCCATTCTTGCATCTTTTTCCTCTTTTCCCTTCCATCATATACAAACCTGGACACTCAGTATTTTTTAACATTTATTCTTTTACTGTGCTAGATTTCAGCTAGGTTCTTTTTACCTGTTGTCCTGATTTAGGGCAAATTTGGGGGAAAACCTCTAAATGGGGTCCCACCAGAATAGCAAATTCAAGCAGCCCCTCCCCCAACTGGTTTGGGAAAGATTTCCTTGGAGAAAAGTGGAAAAAACTATTTATTTAACATGCAAAGTATCCATAAGCATAAAAAATTAATAACATGAAACAATAAAACCTCTTGCTGTTCGAAGAGATGGCCAATTCAGAAAGTCCTTGTCGTGGAGTGTAGCTCAGCTCACTCAGTCTCTTATCAGTCCTTCCGGCACTGGAAAATGCGAAGGCCCAGGGCCCAGTGGGCCGCAGGTGTGAGGTCCCGATGCTCTTCTGGGTTTTCAGTCCAGAGCAGGTTTGAACAGTTCCAAGAAAAAGGAAAGAAAACAAAACAGTCCAGGGAACTTCTCTGCCTCAGCTTGCTAAAAACTAACTAAAAAGCAAAGGAGAGCTCTGTCCCACTGTCTGTCTGTGCTTCAGACAACACAGTCCAGGAGAAGAATGTGGAGGAGTCAGTGCAGTTTCTAAAAACAAACTCGGCGCTTCTCTTTCTCCCCGCTTCACTCTCGGAACCAGTCTTAAAGGTACAGAACATAATATCCAACATAAACAGAACAGATGATTGGGGATACAAGCATCATAAAGTCACCCTAGGACACCTGTAGATCACAAAAAGTGAGAATAAAACATATGAGCCTCTCTATATACATTTAAACTTGAAACAAGTCTACACATCTTTGCTACTTCCCCAAACTAAGTCTCTGGGGGACCACAGATAATAGTTGTAAAATGTTAACACGTGGGTAGTATTTGGTAGAGCTGTGGGTTGAATAGCAGTGAAATTTGGCACTGCTTGCAGGGACATAGGGTACAGCCCTGCAGGTTGTGGCAGTGTCAGGGAAAAAAAGCAGGAGCAATCAAGGCGGCAGAAGACGGAAATAAAACAGCTGTGATTTGCAGGGGGGTGGGTAGAAGCAAAAGCCAGTGGAGTGCCTGAAACAGTCAAAGCAAATGCAAGGTAGACAAGAATGGCCTCCCAGGTATCTGATATAGGTTCTGGGATTGTAAAGACAATTAAAGATTTGAGGATTGAAATAATGAGAGGGAGAAATCATAGAAAGGCTTGGGTCGATCAAAATAAACATTTTCCTTCTGCACAAAGTGTATATGCCAATACTATAAAGCTGTTCAATGACTTAACTTCTAAAAGAATAAACAGACTTCATGATTTTTACACTAGCAAACATCATGGCTCTTCCTGAATGTTAGAAAACTAAGTCTGATGGTGCTGGTGAACCATCACTTTTCTCCCCATTTTTGTTTATACCATAGCTGAGCTTGTATTACAGGTAAAATCACTGTAGATGCACTGTGTTCTCACAGCAAATCTATGTTAAATATTGTAATTTCAAATTACTTGGTGACACTAGCACTTCCTATGTTGATATTGGTGCCATAGCTGAACCAGTGTTTAACAATATGGGGAGCTAATCTCTGGCTAAATGAATCATCTTCTAATAGTAAAGCTTCAAGCTAAAATATAGTCAATCTATCCAGACCTCAGACTTGGCATTTTAAAGCTTAACTTCATGTAAGCAGCTCACATTTTTGCAAAAGGTAGCTGGACGGTTTTGATCTTGTACCCTTATAAGCACTCAAGATGAACTTATACCACAGGAACTTAAACAGAAGTAACATAAGTTCTTAACATGATTTTCCTGGGAAATGGCGTTACCTTATTTGCCTAGTTAACTCCTTGAAAATGGCAGGAACAGTGAGAAAACCATATGCTTCCACATAATACAAATCATAAAGCATCCTCAGCTTAGTATGTAGAGTCTGTGGCTCGCTGCTAGCAATTCTTTTTCAAAAACACCAAAACTGGGAAATCTGCTCTGAACTTCTATGCTGTTCTGCCAAAACGTATCATTTGTATAGAGTACTAGATATGCACATCCCTGTTCTTTAATAGACCTACTGCGATGCTTTCTGCCCTTTGCCAGGACAGCATACCAATGTTTATGCCCATTCAGCATTTTAAAGTTTATGTCTAACAAGCATCTTTTCCCAGAATCACTCTAGGAACTGAAAAACAATACAACTGTCACCATTCAGAATTTCACCTTCCTCATTCAGAAATACTAGATTGTGCATTGAATTACAGAAGTGAGACAACTAGGCTCATAAACACAAACACAGGTGAAGCTGAAAGTCACTAGTGCTTATTAATTTCCAGCAGTCTCACGTGAGTCCCTATACTGGTCCAGGTCTCTCAAAATTCAAGGCCATGACTAAAGCTCCTTCAGTAACTTCTCATTAGTATATATTTCACAGCATTTCAAGGCTGCTAAGCACTAAAATAATTGATCAGGTGTGGCAGATTGACCTTGGCTGGCCACCAAGTGCCCACCAAAGTGCTCTCACTCTCCCCCTCCTCAACAGGATGTAGGGAGGAAATAAGATGGAAAAGCTCATCGGTCAAGATAAAGACACAGAGATTGCTTACCAGTTATTGTCAGGGGCAAAACAGACTCTTACATGGGGAAAATTAATTTATTGCAAATAAAAATAGTGTAAGATAGCAAAGAACAAAGACAAAACTAAAAACACATTCCCCCTCCACCCTTCCCAGGCTCAATTTAACTCATGATTCTTGTACCTCCTTCCCCCACAAGAAGTGCAGGCAGGTGGGGAATAAGGGGTTGCAGTCAGTTCAAAACACTTCATCTCTGCTGCTAATTCTTCCTCACACTCTTCCCCTGCTCCAGAGTGGGGGGTCCCTCACACAGGATTCAGTCCTTCACAAAACTGCTCCAACGTGGGTCCTTTTCCACAGAGTACAGTCCTTCAGGAACAGACAGCTCTAGCATGGGTCACCCATTGGCCACAGAACCTGCCAGAAAAACCTGCTCCTACATAGGCTATTCCTCCACAGGCTGCAGTTCCTGCCAGGAGCCTATTCTGGTGCCTGGCCCTCCATAGGCTGCAGGGCTGCTCTGATGTGGTCCACCACAGGCTCCAGGGAAACATCTGCTCCAGAGCCTGGAGTAACTCATCCCCCTGCTTCTTCACTGACCTTGGTGTCTGCAGGGTTGTTCCTCTTGCATTTTTCTCACTCTTCCCTCACAGGTGCTGCACAGTGCTTTCTACCCTTCTCAAATATTTTATCACAGAGGCACCACCAGCACTGCTGATTGGCTCAGCTTTGGCCAGTGGCAGGTTTGTCTTGGAGCCAGCTGGAATTGGCTCTGTCTGACATGGGGGCAGCTTCTGGTGTCCTGTCACAGAAGCCACCTCTGCAGCCCCCCTGCCCACCCCCCCCCCCCCCGAAGATCCTGGCAAGTATTCTTACAGACTTATACAATTGCACACTAATTTCACTAGATCTCCTAGCTATCCCTGACATCAATCTACTTGGCTCATTGCCCCATCACAACCCAGAACTTGAACAAGGTTTCAAGCACAGATTACCACAGAATCACAGAATGGTTCGGGTTGGAAGGGACCTTAAAGATCATCTAGTTCCAACTCCCCTGCCATAGACAGGGATGTCAGTCACTAGATCAGATTACTCAGGGCCCCATCCAACCTGGCCTTGAACACTTCCAGGGATGGGGCATCCACAGCCTCTCTGGGCAACCTGTTCCAGTGCCTCATCACCCTCTGAGTAAAGAATTTCTTCCTAACATCTAATCTAAACCTGCCCTCTGTCACTTTAAAACAGTTCCCCCTTGTCCTACCACTATCTATCCATGTAAAAAGTTGCACTATCTTTCTTTTTTAGAAGTCCCCTTCAAGTACTGGAAGACCTCAATGAGTTCTCCCCTGAGCCTTCTCTTCTCCATACTGAACAATCCCAGCACTTTCAGCCTGTCTTCATAGGAGAGGTGCTCCAGCCTTCAGATCATCTTCGTGGCCTCCTCTGGACCTGCTCTAACAGGTCCATGTCTTTCTCGTGCTGAGGACCCCAGACCTGGACACAGTACTCCAGGTGGGGTCTCATGAGGGCAGAGTAGAGAGGGAGAATCTCCTCCCTCGACCTGCTGGCCACACCTCTCTTGATGCAGCCCAGGATGTTGTTGGCCTTCTGGGCTATGAGTGCACGCTGTTGGCTCATGTCCAGGTGTCCCTGGAGGGCATCCCATCCTTCTGTTGTGTCAACTGCACCGCTCAGCTTCGTGTCATCTGCAAACTTGCTGAGGGTGTGCTCAGTCTCACTGTCTGTGTCATTGATGAAGAAATTGAAGAGCCCTGGTCCCAAGACAGAGCCCTGAGGGACACCACTTGTCACCAGCCTCCACCTGGACATAGAGCCATTGACCACAACTCTCTGGCTGCATACATCCAGCCAATTCCTTATCCACCATGTAGTTCACCCTTCAAATTCCTGTCTCTACAATTGGGAGATAAGGATGTTGAGTAGGACCGTGTCAAAGGCCTTACAGAATTCTAGGTAGATGACATTGCTTGGTCTTCCCTTGTTGACCATTGCAGTCACTCCATCATAGAAAGTCACCAGACTGGTCAGATACGATTTGCCCTTAGTGAAGCCATGCTGGCTGTCTTGGATCCCCTCCTTGCCTTGCATGTGCCTTAACATTGCTTCCATGAAGACCTGCTCCATGATCTTCCCAGGCACGCCCAGAGGTAAGGCTCACAGTCTGCAGTTCCCCGGATCTTCTTTTCTCCCCTCTTTAAAAATAGGAGTGATGGTTCCCTTTTTCCAGTCACCGGGGACTTTGCCTGACTGCCATGACTTTTCAAAAATGATGGAGAGTGGCTTGGCAAGAACATCAGCCAGTCCCCTCATGACCCTGCGATGCATCTCATCAGACCCCATGAACTTTTGGCTATTCAGCTTCATCAAGTGGTCTCAAACCTGCTCTTTGCTTACAGTGGGAGGGCCTTTGCTACTCCAACCCCCCCATAGGTTCTGGGACTTGAGAGACAGGAGAAACCTGACTGCCAGTGAAGACTGAGGTGAAGAACTATCAATTGCAACCAGTTCTCCCTTCTCATTTATTGGGGGTGGGGGGATGGGGAGGTGGTGTGTACACTCTCCTTGGCCTTTGTTTTACGATCTATGTACTTTTAGAATCCCTTCTTGTTATTCTTCACCTCTGTCCTGGTTTGAAAGACAGATGTCTGCCGAGGAAGGCGAGATCCTCCCTTGGAACGGAAAATGTGACCCTCTTCTCTCTGAATTATTTTAACTTTAAAATATGGGGCTTTCCGGCAAATATATGGGATAAGAAATAACAGTTCTTTACTAGAATATATATATATGACAAGGCAAACAAACAACAACAGCAGGAACAACAAAGAAAACCAGAAACCCATCAACAGCCTTCTTTCGGCTGTCAAGCACTCTCCCTTTCAATGTATTTATGGTCACAGCTGGCAGGGGCACTGTTGGCTCCCAGCCAGGCAGGGCAAGTGTGATGATTCTCCCGCGGCTGAAGAGGGCGCTGTGGCACGAGCTCAGCTGCCTCTCTGCATGTGGATAATGGTGGGCAAGCCAGTGGAAGAGATAGAAAAGGGGCTTGCCTTACAAACCCATAGTGAAACCTGTTCCCGGTGCCCCCTCGAATGGCAGAATGGACTGTTGTAGGAACTCCAGGGCAGCAGCTGGTATGGCAGAGGTGAGCAGACCCTGAGGTGGCAAACAAAATGTAGTAGAGATTCCATAGCTGTTGCAGGAACTGTGGGTGGGTTGGGCAGACATGGGGTATAGGGTTAAAGTGTAGCGAAAATCCCAAAGCAGCAGCAGAAGACAGTGGGGCTGGGCAGTGACAGCCGGGCTCCTGCTAGCAGCTGGGAGAGGCTTTCTTGGAGGGGGGAGGGTCTCTGGGTCCCGAGTTTTCCCCGGGACATCCGAGTAGATGGTGAGGGTCCTTTTCTAGTGAGATCGGGTGTTCAGTAAGGTCTCAATTCAATGGCCACTCTTACGAGGAAAGCCTCACTCACAGTAGAAGCAATAAAAGACGGAACTCCATGGTGGCAGTGAATTCGTCTCACAGCAACCGCAGACTGGCTGTCTCCCCCTCCGATCTGAGAGCAAGAGAGAAGCCGAGTCCAGCCCCTCACCCCCCGGCCAAAATCTTGTGGTATCTCTGCCCTTCCCAAGAGAAAGCCCCTCAGCTATGAGAGTGCAGCCAGCTGCACCCCTCCCTCTCCTCCTTGGCTACATCTTTTGTCACTTTTAAGTACTGAGGTGGCTTGGACTCTCATAGGTTGCCAGGATTCCCTTCTCTGTTGGGGTGTAGTTGGCTTTGGACACTCTAACTCGTGCTCCAGAATCTGAGTGGTTGACCCAGTCTCACCAGGCACCTTCTGCCAAAGGCTTCAGGAAAGACCATTGCTCCCAGCTGCAGAGTAGAGCACATTTTTCACCTCTGGTCCTGTCCTGACAGGGCTGAAGGCTATCACATAAGCAATCTCCTGTTTGATCTGGGCAAAGGCTTGTTGCCATTCAGGGCCCCAGTGGAAATCGTTCTAGCGGATAACCAGGTAGAGAGGACTCGCAATCTGGCTGTAATCTGTCGGGAATGTGCATCCTCCAGAAACCCATGGTGCCTAGGAAAGCTTGTGTTTCCTTCCTGCTGGTCAGTGGAAACATTGCTGTGATCTTGTTGATGACCTCTGTGGGTATCTGATGCCATCTGTCTTGCCATTTCATTCCTAGGAACTGGCTCTCTCAGGCAGGTCCCTTGACTTTGCTCTTTTTGATGGCAAAGCTGGCTTCCAGGAGAATCTGGATGATTTCCTCTCCTTTCTCAAACACTTCTGTTGCCATGTACCCCCATGCAATGATGTAATTGATGTACTGCAGATGTTCCGGAGCCTCACCCTTTTCCAGTGCAGTCTGGATCAGTTCATGGCAGACAGTGGGACTGTGCTTCCACCCCTGGGGCAGTCAGTTCCAGGTGTACTGCACGCCCCTCCAGGAGACAGCAAATTAAGGCCTGCATTCTGCTGCCAAAGGAATGGAGAAAAATGCATTTGTAATGTCAGTACTGGCATACCACTTCGCTACCTTGGACTCCAGCTCGTAGTGGAGCTCCAGCATGTCCAGCACAGCAGCACTCAGCAGTGGAGTCACTTCATTGAAGGCACGATAGTCCACAGTCAATCTCCATTTCCCTTCAGATTTGCGCACAGGCCAAATGGGACTGCTGAAGGGTGAGTGGGCCTTGCTGACCACCCTTTGGCTCTCCAGCTCACAGATCATCTTGTGGATGGTAATCACAGCATCTCAATTGGTCCGGTACTGCCAGCACTGCACTGTCGACGTGGCAATTGGTACTCGTTTTTCCTCCACCCTCAAGAGTCCTACTGCAGAAGGATTTTCTGACAGTCCAGGCAAGGTGTTCAACTGCTTAATGCCCTCTGTGTCCACAGCCAGTATTCCAAAAGCCCACCTGAATTCCTTTGGGTCTTTGAAATACCTGCTCTGGAGGAAATCTATGCCCAGAATACACGGGACCTCTCTACCAGTCACAATAGGGTGTTTCTTCCACTCATTTCTAGTCAGGCTCACATCAGCTTCCACCAAAGTAAAATCCTGCAATTCTCCTGTCACGCCAGCAATAGAAACAGGTTCTGCCCCCACGTCTTGATGGGATTAGCATGCACTACGCACCACTGTTGACCAAGGCCTCATATTTTTGTGGTTCTCATGTGCCAGGTGTAGTGGTTTTGGTTTGTTAATTTTTTTTTCCTGGCCAACGCACTAAATAATGTGGTGGGTTGAGTGCCTACTAGAATTATTTACTCTTTCTGCTGTGAGATAGGATTAAGAGAAGAGCAAAGCAGGCTCAAACTTTAAGGGGTATAAAGAAAGCTTTATTAACAAAACTACAAGAAAAAATATTAATAAGAATCAGAATAAAATCTTTAGAACACTTCTCCCCCTGCAACCTTTTTTTCTTTCCTACTGACAATGTACAGAGACAAAACCTTAGGACTTAGGTCAGTTGACCACCTCTAAAATAGTCTGTCATCAGTTCTCTTAGGGAGAGGCATCTCTTGCTATGTCATGGAGATTTCTCTACAAGAAAACAGTTCTCTTGTGGTTTCAATTTTCACGAATAGCAGCCACCTGGAAATCTGTATTCATGAAGTCCCTCTTATCTCATGCAGCCTTCCCACAGCTGCGTTCATGGGCCATGTCAAACTTATGGGGTACAGTTTTAAGGATGAGCTGTTTAAAGCAAAGGTTCTCTTCATCTATCTCTGAGATCATCTTCATCTATCTCTGAGATCATCTTCATCTCTGGGAACAGAGGTCTTCTTTCTCTGGGGGTAGAGGGTCTTTATCACTTTCATCTTCTCTGTTCAAGCTTGTCATGAGATCACAACTACTTTAACATCTACTTGCTTCAGCATGAATGCCTTTGCTCATATCTGTAATTTGAATACTCCATCTCCCCATACTGTTTTTATGAATTAAAGGGATATTCTAGTGTATTAACAGCCTATCACCATGGCGTTGCAAAAGAATTTCAGCCTAAGACTAAGGCATCTCCTCATTCTCCTCTCATCTGGGACTTAAATCCTTCTTCACTGACCTCATATTGTCTCTTTACATGTTTTTACTCTGTCCTTTTCTCTCACTTGAGAGAGGATCAGTGCTTTGCAAGTTTCATCTGTGCAATAAAAGAGTTAATATCTCTCCTGGGGCCTGCAGAGGTCATGATGGTTGGCAGTGGCCGAAGCAGTCACGATGATGGATTTCAGGCTGCTGTGCTGGGGCTGTGTCAGGATCTTGGGGCTCGGCCCGGCCAGCGCTGTAGCAGAGGCAGGACATGATCCAGCCTGACCCCACCAGGCCCACGCTGGGGCGGGGGAACCAGCCTGGCGGCAGGATGTTAACACCCACTGGGGCCTGATGTGGCCAGGATGGGGCCCGGTATACTCCCCAGGAAGGGGCTCAGTCCCTCAGCAGGGCCTGCCTGGCCTGGTCCGGCCACGCAGTGGGGGCTGGGCTGGCCTGTTACCTGTTCCCAGACCAGAAGAAAAGAGAGTTTTCCCAGGATTTGTTTGTCTAAAAATGTGAATCTCAATGAGACCTATTGAGCTCTTTAATTGGTTTAACAGGTTGTTAATATTCAAACTAGCTACTGATTGATTTTATCAGGCACCCAGGAAGCTGTTAGCAGCTTCTTTTAGAAAAATCACTTCTGTGGGTGGCTTCTTCCCTCCTCACTAAATGTCAATCAATGCAAAACCAACACACCAGGACAACAAATCCACAGTCCAAAAGATGTGGTTTTCTCTGGCCTCTACCTGGCTAGAGGCAGGCCGCCTCTAATCCTTCCCTCCCTAGGCATACATTCTAGAGGTTCCTTCAAGGGGATCAGACATGTCATCTTCTCTTTCATCATGTCTGGCAGCTCAGCTACAGGCTACTGGAGCTACTTCCTTTCTGGTGGAACTTCTTTTCTGAGTCTTGCCCTCCTTCAATTCACGCACCCTTTGCGCCAGAGCAGTGGTGGATTTTCCATCCCAACTCCTCATATTTCCCCCACAGTCACACAGGAAGAGCCACAGCTCAGCTCGTGGGGTGTACTCTTCCTAGCTGGGGGACATCTGCATCTGATAAACAGAACCTCTGGTCTGTACCAGTGAGGTTTGGAGAAGGTCCTCTTTAAGCTCCTTCTTGATTTTCTGGTGATTCTCCTTCATCCTATCTTCCATTTTCTATATGTACTCTGACAGATGTGTTTCCACAGCTGAGATTCTTGTATGTGTTGGGCCGTGCAGAGTGTCTGCATACACCCAGAGCCTCCTCACCATTGTATTCACTGTCTCATCCCCCTCATTCCACTTCATCATTGCTAAAGCAGGGGCATATTCTTGTTGCCCAAGTTGTGCAAGTTTTAGCCACATCACTGGCGTACATTTTACCATGTCTGGTCTCCTAATTGTTTGGTTATCTAAGAAAATGATCTCTATCACCACCAGTTCTCTCAAGCATTGAATTCCTTGTTCCATGGTCTTTCAAAAGCTTTGCTGTAGCTGGGGATCTTCTTGGCACAGGTATCTTTCCTTCACACTTCTTAAGAGCCATGTTCAGAGACTGAGAGCTTTGGGCCCCCTTGTCATCCCTTGGTCAATACGCACATTGTGTGACAGAGATCCCAAATGCCTTGCTTCAGTGCCATCCAGAATTATACTGTCACCTGTGGCATCCCAGATTCAGACCAACCAACTTAATATAGATTCATCAGGCCATCGGGTGTAATCCTTTCTTAGGCTTCAAAAGCTTTTTATGGACAGAGACTCAGTAATGATTTCTGGTTCGGATTCCTCTGCTGTCTGTGAGGATCCTTGCTCCCCATCATCATCCACTGGGCGATTGGTTTTGGTTTTGTGTTTTCTTCTATGGACAGGAGCAATTGCCATTGGCTTAGGCTCCTCGCCTGGTTTAGCTGCAGCCTGAGTGACTGGGATGTCTGCTGATTCATCTTCCTGCCCCTCTGGCTGTATTTGCTGCCCTACAGTATCTAGCAGTGTGCGGTAAGCATTAGTCAGGGCCCAGCACATTGCAATGAGCTTCTTCTCATTAGAGTTGTCATTGCAATTTTCTTTCAGATATTTCCCCACCTCAGCTGGATTCTGAATTTCTTTGGCGGGAAGTTCCAAGTTAATCATGTCACAGAATTCCTTCAGCCTATTTCCTCCCACACCCCACATCACTCAGGATTTTCCATGACTGGGGCAGATGTCTGGACAGCCTCTCTGGAAATCTCAGCCCTGATTCTAGACCAGCTGCAGAACATATAGAGGAAACCTACCAGATAAAACACCAGAAAGGTGGTATCTTTACCATCCAGGGGAAACTGAACATTCTCAAACAGTGACGAGCCAAATCTGAAGGGGAAGAAGGAGATGATGGTCTGGGAAACATCATCCCCTACTTTTCTCTTAACAGACTGGGTTTAATTACTAATAAATCCCCAAAGAAGGCTACTGAGACCAGGATGGAAAAACAACAGACCATACACATCCTCAATAGCTCCCAGTACCTCTGCTAAACTTCCATAAATTATTAGCACTGAGTATATCAATATGGCAATCGTGATTTGTGTCCCTGATTTGTAAAAGGCATATGCCAGGGACAAAATTGCCCCTATATATAGATAGGTAAAGATGCCTAGATGCCAGAGAGCCATTATTAAAGAAAGCAGCATGGTGACCACTGATTGCTTTACCCCAATGAAGTGTTTCATACCAGAATGTAAATTTTTTTCACTTCCTCTTGCTCTTCAAGTTGGGCACCAAATTTTGTCTCTGTTTAGAGACAAGTTTAGGATAAAGCTTTCTGGAATGAGTGTTTCTTCTAAAGAAAAGGGTTTCAACAATCCCTTTTGGCCAATGAGAAAATGAATACTAGTGGAGGAAAGTGAAAAAACCACAACTGTTTATTGACAAAGTGCTTGCACAGCACAAGAAAAAAACTAATAAATGCTAGATATTGAATTGTCAGAACCTTACCCCCCCCACACACACAACCACTCACAGCAGAACAAAAAAACCCAAAATGCTGGGGGAAGAAACAAAACAGCTGGCTATGTGGCAGGGAGGAACAAAATGGTGCTCGGCTTCTGTCCCAGGGAAGAAAAAACCCAAAGGTTCACACAACAGCTCAAAACAAACTGATGGGAACTTGGTGAATCTCTGATGTTGATCTCCTCTTCACAACAGATGAAGCTGGTGGATTTTGGGTCCTTTCTTTCATTGGGTTGGCTTTTTCCGAGGTCTGGCTGAGATAGGGTGTCCCTGCGGCTCCCCCACCAGTCCCAGCCGATCAGCTCCCATCAATTGTCTGATCTTGGACCAAAACCAAGCTGAACAGTTCAAGGAAAAAAAACCCCAGAAGCTGCCAATGGATTGCTGTCACAGCCTTGAAGACCAGGGAAAATGAAAAAAACCTTCTTGCCTGAGGTAACAAAAAACCAAGCTAGCTAAACAACAGAGTAACACTGGTCTGCACCCAGCACACCCAGGAGTGAGGCTTTCAAGAAAGCCTGCGCCAGAGCCCCGAGGCTCCCCTGGCTCCCCTGGACCCACCTTAAAGCTACAGCAACCATTTCTGGGCATAGAGCAGACAATTAGGGAATAGAGTATCATCATAAAATCACCCCAAGACACTCATCCTTCCCTGAAACTGGAAAAATAGAGAACACTACTTGTGCTCCTGATCCTTCAACCAGTTGTCCCAAGGCCTTGAAGTCTCTTTTGAATGTCCTTGGACTTCTTATTGCAACTTAATCTCTGCCTATATGAAAAAGCAATAATGGATAATAATCTGAGGGCTGTACCACGGTAGGAAGTTTCCTTACCATGTCTTTAAGCTGAGCTCTGGGAAGGCAGCATACTTTCCTTAAGAAATTGGAATTTCTGTTCCCCTCAGAAGCGAGTCTCTTCTGATAAGAACTCATCTTTTTTTTCTTTATGCAAGTGGTTTTGACACAGTTCATAGGGTGACTTAACCTTGATGACATCTCTAACCTAGATAAACTACTGTCCTCATCATTGTTCAGTTCCACCTTTCGGTCCTCCTATTGTTTGGTGAGGTAGTCATGGAGGAGACATGCCTGCTGTGCCAGGCAGGAACTTGTTGCAATTCCCCATATCCCTTAAAACACTGCATTCTACCAGGTGGAGAGAGGATAGGGAATCCTCTGTATCATATGTCCTGTCTTTCTGATAGGCTTGTCCCAGGGAAGGTAGGGTACAATTCCTGTAGTCTCTCTCAGACTTCTACTCTTCAACCTACTCACCTCCTGTTGGAGCTCTGCTACTAAACTGAGGAGTTCCTTTATCTTGGTGTATCTCCCACAGGTGTTCTCACTACTGTTGTCTGGCATAAAAGTAGGGCACATCCTGCAGCCTGACACTTGAGTAACAGTGTGTTCCCATCAGAGCTGTGTCAGTCAAGGCAGGTGCAGTGTTTAGAGAAGCTGTGGCCTTCAGACAGGTAGATACCATTGCTCCCTAGTCAGGTCAGTGATGTTACAGTGCCATTCCATGCAAACTGCCATGCCATGTCCTGTTTGCCTGCCCTAATCACTAGGGCTCCCTAGAAGCTTTTTGTAAGTGTGTGGGCTTGGCTGCTGTTTCCCCTAGTCCCGCTTGGGTCTTGTCAGCTGCTGTCAGACAAGGTGTGAGCTCCTAGCGCTTCTTTCCTCTCCCCTGAGGTTTCCTCTCCCCGTTTCAGGAACCCCCCCAGTGCATGTAGGCAAGAGCACTCAGCCGCAGATTGTGCTGTCACTGGAGCTGCTCATCTTGGTGACCATAGACCATATATTTTAATTTGATTGTGAAGAGATGAGTTATTACTCTCTGCTTTGCAGCTGTTACTTATTCTAATTAAAATCTGTTGTCTTTCTTGTGTATATGTTGAGTAGAAAGTAATTGTGGCCTAATGTCTTCAAGAGTGCTTCTTTATTTACAATGGATATGTTCTCTTTAACTGTTTTATATTTACATTAAAATTTTGATCCTGCTTTGTCTAGTAATTAAATGGAAGTCAATATTTCCATGCTTTTCCTGTGAAATACTGAAACAGGATAGAGCCAGTCTTGGATAAGACTGACAAAGGAAGCAAGTTATTGAAAATTTTATCTCAGACTGATGTCCTTGAAATGCTATTTCTGAGATCTTTTCATAACCCTGAAGTCTTGTGCATCCTATGTAAGCCAAATGTGAAATCTCCAATGTTATTTTTACCTGCTCCTAATATTGGGGAGTCAAATGGAAAAGTCTTCACTGTTCAAAGAGAAAGCAAGTTGTTATTTCTGCTTATGTAAGACTGCTCATTTTTAAATTTTGGGTATTCAGGTTATCTTATTTGATTTCATACCTTAGTTTTGTTTGTAATTTAAAATTTAATCACAGTGTGAGGTGATATTTGAACCCTAATATTATTTAGCATTACTCTCCTATTCTGGACATCAGATTAGATGTTCATCTTAGTCTGATAAATACTTAGCTCCTCATATCTATTTTTATTAGAGATTAACCAAATGTTATAGCATAAGAATAAATTATAATTAATTGGGAGGATGAGAATAAATATTAGGCTATATATATATTTATTAGGTTAATATTAGGCATGTTACATATAAAATGCTTGTATGATAACTTCTCTGAAATTTTCAGCCATGGTAGAGGTGAAAAGTGTGTGATATACCAGAATAGTGAGTCCAATGTGTTCAAGCAAAACAACCTTTTCCTTTTCTCTTTAAGTCATGGGACTTTTAAGCATTTCTTGATTGATCCATTGTCCTGGTTTAGGGCAAATTTTGGGAGGAAACCTCCGAATGGGGTCCCTCTAGAAAGCCAATTCAAGCGGCCCCTCCCCCAACCGGTTCGGGGAAAAGATTTCCTTGGAGAAAAATGGAAAAAACTGTTTATTCAACAAAGTGTTCACAAGCATAAAAAAATTAATAATATTAAACAATAAAACCTCTTGCTGTTCTGAGGAGAGATGGCAAAACTGAGAAAGTCCTTGCCATGGGTTGTAGCTCAGCTCGCCCAGTCTCTTATCAGTCCCTCTGGCACTGGAAAATGCTGTCCTGGGCCCCAGTGGGCTGCAGGCGTGAGCTCTGAGTGTTTTTCTGGGTTTTTCAGTCTAGAACAGGTTTAAACAGTTCCAAGAAAAAGAAAAAAAACACAGTCCAGGGAACTTCTCTGCCTCAGCTAGCTAAAAACTAACTAAAAAAAGCAAAGGAGAGCTCTCTTTTACTGTCTGTCCGCAGACAACACAGTCCAGGAGCAGAATGCGAGGGAGTGAGTGCAGTTTCTGAAAACAAACTGTGCGCTTCATTCCCCCCCATCCCCCCTTCACTCTCAGAATCAGCCCCGAAGGTACAGAATTCATTTCTGGGCTAAACAGACGAATGGTGATACAAACATCATAAAGTTACCCCAGGATATCCATAAATTGAAAATGCTTACCTGTAGAAATTGAGTAATATTACTGAGAAAAGATTACTGTTGAAAATGCCTTTAGGAGTGAGGTTTGATCATTTAAAGTTGTGATGAGTCAAAAAATCTTTAGGCTTTTAGCTTAATGCTACCCTTTAGCAGAATACTGTTACATTAAAAAGCAAGCATGTTTTATCCACAAGTGTCTTGGTTTAAAGACAATTTAACGGGGATGCTCTAAAATGAGTTACCTCCCCATAGTTTTAACCAGTCCCTTTCCACCAATAAGGAGAAATGCATATGAGTAGATATAAGTAAAAAACAACAATTTACAAACAAGTGAAACAGCAACAGGCAAAAAGAACCAAGAGTGAATAATCACTAGATACAAAATTGCTAAATCTCACAGACTCCCCAGGAACAAAGTGATGCTCGAAAGATAGGCTGGAAATAAAACCCAATAGACTGGTGTCTATATAGCAGGTATTTGTTTATTGCAGGGCTGGAGGTGAGAGGGATTTCTCCTCCTAACTCACTCGCCTTTGTCAAGTGCTGTGGTATATTTATACAGTAAATATTGCTTAGTGTTACTAAGTCATTATAACATCATCATATAAGCGCTGGAACTAATTTACATAGTATGATCTCATGATTATAAAAAGTTCTTTTGCACTGTGCTTGCGCCTCCCCAATTTGGGGGTCATCGAGGGTCTTTGATGAAGGCTTCTAGTCTTCTTTCCATCTGAACTTTTCAACTTTGTCTTTGGAGCATGCTCATTTACAGTGTTCCTTGGTCTGTCTGGTCCTAACCAGCCTAAATTCTTTATTTTGTGGCTAATTTGCTTTACATTTGCCAATTTCTCATTAGTACTATACTTACCTATCTCTGAAGCTATCTACCTGGTGAGTTTTTACTTTTTTTTTTTGGTCTATTCAGCATTAAGCAAATAGTTAACTATATACTAGCCATTACATTGTATAAAAAGTTATTTATATCAGGTTATATAGGTATAAAAAGCTATGATTCAGGTTATATAAGTATCAAAAGTTATGATTCAGATTTGTCCTGGTTTGGGGCAAATTTGGGATGAAACCTCCAAATGAGGTCCCTCTAGAAAGCAGATTCAAGTGGCCCCTCCCCCAACTGGTTAGGGAAAAGATTTCCTTGGAGAAAAGTGGAAAACACTGTTTATCTAACAAGTAAAGTATTCCCAAGCATAAAAAAATTAATTAATATGAAACAATAAAACCTCTCGCTGTTCTGAAGAGATGGCAAATTCAGAAAGTCCTTATCGTGGGTTGTAGCTTGGCTCACTCAGTCTGTTATCAGTCCCTCTTGTGCTGGAAAATGCCCCATCCCGGGCCCTGGTGGGCCACAGGTGTGAGCTTCTGGTGTTTTTCTGGGTTTTCAGTCCAGAGCAGGTTTGAACAGTTTCAAGAAAAAGGAAAAAAACGGTCCAGGGAAGTTCTCTGCTTCAGCTAGCTAAGAAACTAACTAAAAGCAAAGGAGAGCTCTCTCCTGCATGTCTGTGCTGCAGACAACACAGTCTGTGAGAAGGATGCAGGGGAGCAAGTGCAAGTTCTGAAAACAAACTGTGTGCTTCCTCTCCCCCCCCTTCACTCTTGGAACCAGTCTTAAAGGTGCAGAACTTAATATCCAGCATAAACAGAACAGACAACTGGGGATACAAGCATCATAAAGTCACCCCAAGACAAGGTTATATTGATATCAGAATTTATAGATATATAAAAAATCATGCTTCAGGTTATATTGCTATCCTATAACTCAAGCTATATAAGCACCATGAAAAACGAGGTTCGCTTTCTTAGGAAAATTTATAAGTTTAATAAAAAATAAAAAAATAGACAATTTGGAGACGGAAAAGCAAGGTACGGCCAGGCCGCCTGACCGGCTGACTTGGCACTCAGCCAAGTACTCAGCCTGCTATTTCAGAGGCCTTCTTTAAATACCCTTTCTATCGCATCAGCGTATTTTCAACAAACAAGTTTCTATATTCCAGGAACTGTTTATCATGGTCCCTCCTTGGGTCTGCCTTTTTAGAGCATGTGTGTTTCTTGGCTGTGTCTTCATTATCACCTCCAGCTTGGGCCTTGGTCCATACTTTCCACAGATGGTCGGTATTGATAGTTGGCATGTCAACTTCAGGGTCCCCATCATATGTTCGCTTGGATGTTATCTAACCAAACAGGCCATTCAATGACAAGCATAACTACATATCAGCTATCCCACTACCATGTCCAAGCTCTACTAACAGTAGAAATATAAACCATATCCTTACAACAAAGTTATTATACATAGAGCATTCACCTTAATATTGGCGAAAAGCCAACTTTATAATATGCATTTATAACAAGCACCTTGTAACTTTGACCTAAGGTATATAGGCATCAAAAAAGAAACTTAAATTGGAGGAGTGACACTCTCCCCCCAAGACTGAGTGTTTTGCAGCCAAGAGCATGGCTCGAAAGTCAAAGGGGGAAATGGCGCCAGCCCCCCTCCCCCCCTTCACATGTCTACAGCAGAGGCAACTCTGTCAGAGAATGCCGTTGGCACACTCTCATGGCTGGCACTCATTTAAGGCTAGAACTCGTGGAGGAACTTTGCCCTACTCTCAGCAGGGCAGTTGGCTGGCCAGCTAGGGGGAATCAGACTGGAGCAGAGCCCCTCCACTCCATTCGGCCCAGAGCCTCAAGTGCAGACAGGCATTCCCAGAATTTGCCCCTAGGCAGTCCAAGATCAAGAAAAAAAAAGAAAAAAAAAAGCTCTGTTTGGGCAACCTGACTTTAAAAAAGGGACCCCCTGCCTGCCTTGCAATTCTCTTTTTGGCCACAGGGCCTTAAAGAGACAGTAACAATTTTTGGGCACAGATAGATATGGAATATAATAACATTTTGGGTTACCCAGGACAACAAGCAGCAAGTTTTGTAATGAGACCTGGTAACCATCGTTATTCTGATACTGAACAGAGGGTACATTGGTATAAATGTCATTATTTGGGTCTGTTTATCAGTCCACATATGTACTTGTGTATTGGTAATTACCGTAGAAAAACTGAAAAAGTCTCTTTGCTATTTTCTAATGTAAAATGCATCTAAAACTTTATTTAGAAATAAGCCAGGTTATTTTTCTTTTCTGATCATTTCCATGAGGCCATTCTGAAGAAGTTGCAGGGAAACTGTTTCCACTGAATAGGAAATAATTTTAAAAGCTTGTAAAAAGTCATTGTCGCATCATGTAAACCAGAAATTCATGAAGAAGTTGAATTCTTTTCACAATTTTTTAATTAGTTTGCCCTTTTTGTTCCCTGCTTATAATTGAACCCCTCCTGAGTGTGTTTTTCCTCAGATCCTGAGCTTAATTAGGATGCATTCAATTCACTTTGGCATTCTGTTATCTTTCAGTGTTCTGGGGGATTTTTTGTGGGGTTGTTTTGTTTGTTTTTAAGGTGTAGAGGGGCAAACTTCTAAAATTTTAATTAATTTTATATAATTTTAATTAATGCAGTGTATGGATTAAAAAAACAGCTAGATTTCTGAGGCTTTTTTTTTTCTTGATGCTTTTCTCTCCTGTTACATAAAAAGGTATGAAAGTAGTGTGTTATGCCACCTGCTTGTCAGGTTATCAAAATGAAAACATGGTATTTTAGAATACGAAGAAATACTAGCTTGGAGAGATGTGAGAATTCTCTCTATGTAATTTAACTTTGTTTCCTGGACCTGACATCACGAGCAGTAGTGGTGAGTTGTGTTAATACTAGATTTTTATCTGATAAGAGAGTTTATAATTAGGAAATGACCATTGGGATATTTGCAGTTTTGAGATCTTGATGATCTTCCTCTACTAATCCTCTTGGAGTCAATGTCGATGCTTTCTTCCAATAACATTGTTTCTATAAAATTTTCTGCATTTGCACTGAACTATGAAAAACTTGTTTAAATTGATCCTAAAGGAGGACTTCAATCAAAATATCGCATGTGTTGTTCACACTAGATATTATCATGAAGGCCTTAATTTACTACTGCAATGATGGAAATGTTTGTGGGCCTTGACAGATGGAAAGATGATGATGCTTCCTTTGCCCTTATCTAAATTAACAGCAGAGAACTGAAATGACATTGAGAAAATTGCAAAAAACTTTAGAAGATAATGAAAGTTTTTCCTGACCCAGGTAGTGTGACTGATTGATTTACTGTACAAAGCTTGAACTTTCAAAAGGAAGAAGCTGAAGAGATGATGCAACATAAAATTAAGATGTATTCAAAGTTTTTCTGTACTTCAAAATAGAAGACCTAAATTTCTGCTCTCAGATATGTTTATGTTGTGAAAAATGGTTCTGGCATTCTTCAGAATTTAATTATTAGAAAGTATAAAAATAAACACAAAAGCCAGGGAGGGGTGGTGTTATGTGTTCGTGGTGGTGTGTGGTTTTGTGTGACTTGCGGGATGGTTTGCTGTGGACTTTGTTTTGTTGTTTTCACAAACGATACTATTTAACCTTGAGAATGTTTTGAACCAAGCTTTCAAACAGTGGAAAAAAGTGATTAAAAAGAATTTATATCCTAACAAATTTTCATTTTGAGTGCTTGACTGGTTTTTATTTTACTTTAACTTTCACTTTGGATGATTACTGCCTTTTTAAAGATATAAATATGCTTAAAATTGAGTCTTATTGTGCATCAGCTCCATAAAAGCTTCTTGGTTGAATTCCTTTCATTGTTGGGGGCTATAGCAACAAATCTCTATCATTAAACCAATGTGAAATTACTGTTGTTTTCAAGCAATTTTCTTTATTCACAGGTGTCAGCTGTGATGCATGTTTAAAAGGAAATTTTCGAGGTCGCAGATACAAGTGTTTAATTTGCTACGATTACGATTTGTGTGCAACTTGTTATGAGAGTGGTGCAACAACAACGAGGCATACAACTGACCATCCAATGCAGTGCATACTAACAAGAGTAGATTTTGGTAAGTAATAATTTAATTTATATTAAAGCTGTTTGCAGTAGTTAAAAACTTGTATTTTATTTCACTACTTGTGAAATAGCATGCTGAAAATTATAGCAAATTCCTGTCTCCTGATAAAAAGCTTGTTCTGTCTGGTTCTAGCATATGATTAACTTTCAAAAGGTGCAACAAAACTACATGCACCCACCCCTCCTTCCCTTAATATGTTGTACCAGAAAGTACCATGGTGAAGAAGAGAAATAATAGTGAGAGTTTGGGGAAAATGTTGTTTTGTAATTACATCAGGGGTTGTTAATGCAGCAAGGATGGTAGGCTGTACTGAATGTGGAAGACTAGAGGCAAAGGCTAGGAAGTAGTCCTCTAAATTACTGGGTTTCTTCCCTGAGTCATTTCTATCACATCATATTTATAACATGAGTGTTATAATTCAGGAGATACTTTCATAGCAAATCTTTGCATTTAAGACATTGGATGCTTATTTCTTCATATACCTGTTTTAAGCCTTCAAGGTTAATGTTTTAATAAAAACTGTTTGTAGTGATTCTTGATAGGCTGGAGAGTTAGGTGGAGAGAAACCTAATGAGGGTCCTGCACCTGGGGAGGAATTACCCCAAGTACCAGTACAGTTTGGGGGCTGACCTACTAGAGAGCAGCTCTGCAGAGAAGGACCTGGGAGTCCTGGTAGATGACAAGTTGGCCATGAGCCAGCAGTGTGCCCTGGAGCCAGGAGGGCCAATGGGATTCTGGGGTGCATTAGGAAGACTGTGGCCAGCAGGTCAAAGGAGGTGATCCTGCTCCTCTACTCAGCCCTCCACATCTGGAGTGCTGTGTCCAGTTCTGGGCTCCTCAGTACAAAAAAGACAAGGAGCTACTGAAGAGGGCCCTGCAGAGGCTACAAAGATGATTAGGGGTCTAGAGCATCTCTCTTATGAGGAGATACTGCAGGAGCTGGGCCTGGTTAGTCTGGAGAAAACTGAGAGGGGATCACATTAATTCATATAAATATCTCAAAGGCAGGTGCCAAGAGGATGGTGCCAGATTGTTCAGTGGTGCTCAGCTACAGGACAAGAAGCAATGGCCATAAACTAAAGCACAAGGAATTCCACCTCAACATGAGGAAGAACCTCTTTTCATTGAGGGTGGTAGAGCACTGGAACAGGCTGCCCAAGGAGGGCATGGAGTCTTCCTCTCTGGAGACATTCAAAACCTGCCCAGATGTGTTCCTGTGTAACCTGCTCTAGGTAACCCTGCCTTGGCAGGTTTGGACTAGATGACCTCCAGAGGTCCCTTCCAAACCTAACAATTCTGTGATTGTAGTGTAGATATCGTTGTTGAAGTTTTTAATTTTTTTAGTAATTTTTTTAGCTTCTTGATTTAAAAAAAAAAGTATTGAATATACACATTATGTTATTTCCTATATGCATTTAAAGCTCAAAACAGCTGAATATATCAATATATAGTTTCTTTCTCAGACCTCTCTGAGCAGAGAAGTATCTCATTCATGTCTAATTCTCTGGTAGCTGCTTGCCCTAAGCCTGCCTTGTAATGACTTTGAAATCTGTGGTCTGAGAATCCAGAGTTTGGAAAGATGAATTTAAATATGCAAATCTAGTTTTGAAAATCATATCATTGAAGTTTCTAGGTATTCCTTCTTAAACTTTACTTTTCTGTTTATTTACAAGGTAAAAATATTTGTGTAACAGTATATATTAATTCAATATTCTGGTCACTATTTGAGATATATGGTTTAAACTTATTTATTCCCTGATGACAGTTATTCTTGTATATTACATATAGGGCTAAATGACAGCATCATCATAAACATTAAGTGTACATGATTCATAGGGAAAAGAGGACTGATAAATGCTTGCTTATGGAGCTATAAATTAACATTCAATGTTGACTTTTAAAAAGTTCTTCCAACCATCTTGTGAGTGTTCTGTGCATCTGGAAAACATCTAGGAAACCACAATATTTTTCTTTGAAAGTCTCCAAGTAAACACACCTTTGGATTAGTGTGTTACTCACATAATTTTTAAAAATCCACGAGAGATACATGTGGACAAGTAGAGGTTTGTCTTGAACAGAGGGTCTTCCCCAAGCAACTGACCCCAGACCCACTGAAAGTGACAGCAAGGGGCAGAGCCTGCACCAGGCAGCACAGGAGATTTAAGCAGGCAAAAATAATCAGTCCAGCTGACTACAACACACAAGCATATATATTCCTAGTAGGCAGGCACACAGCAGCAGCAGCATGGTGGCCACCTGGCAAAAAGCAGTGTCCTCTGCTTCTCCTGAGCTTCTAGTATCTGGGAAAACCAATGGAGCCATACAGACAGAGCTCCTATTCAATGATGCAACCACTCAGGTTTCTGGCTGTGGGATGTCTGAAGGGATATTCCTAGAGATGGAAAGTGATTGCAAGCAAGACTGTGGAAGCTGTGACCAGATTGATGAACTGCTCTGCTTGATGGCTGAGCTTCAGGAGGAGGTGAGCAGCAGACTGAAGAGTATTCGAGAGTCTAAGAGGGAGATTCATCAATGGAGCTGTTCTCTGCCATCTATGATGTATAGAAGCCAACTCAACATGACCACTATGGAGGCAGGTCCAGGATCTGCTTTCTGCCAGAGGAAAGGCAATATCACAAGGGATAAGGAAAGGTAGAAGAAAGTTACAGCATGGAGCAGTAAGAGAAAGTAACCTCGTTACCCTCTAAGTTACTCTCTCACATACCCTTATAGAACAGGTACAAAGCCATGGGTACAGTAAATGAAGCTCATAATGAGAAAGAGGAGGAACCTGTGCAAGCAGTTTTGTCAAGGTCAGAGACCAAGCCCTCACAACAAAACCTGTATTAAGACCAGCGCCAAGAAGAAACATTGAGTTATGGTCATTGATTCCCTCCTTTGTGGAGCAGAAGCACCTGTTCTCAGACCAGACCCTCTTTCCAGGGAAGCTTACCGCCTCCCTGGGGCCTGAATTAGGGATGTTGCCACAAGATTGAAGAGCCTAATTCAACCTTCAGACTACTATCCATTCCTGCTCTTTCAACAATGTACAAACAATGTCACAAAAAAATAAAAAAATTAAGTAAGGTCAATCTAAAGAGACTTTAGAGCACAGGGAAGAATCCTAAAAAGTTCAGGAGCACAGGTAGTGTTTTCCTCAATCCTTCCAGTAATGGAAGGAGACTTTGGAAGAATCAGGCAAGCCCAGTGTCCTAGGTTACCATGTAAAATTGTGCCCAAAGTATGTATTCTATCCCCATGAGCCGTTGGAGCCAAGGTGGGGCAGTGTTTTCCTTATCTTCTGTTAACGAGCCTAACAATGCCTTGCCCATGACTCATAGATAACTTCCTCCGGGCGTTATCTCTGTTTAATGGGCCATCAAGGACCCACTGCATGACTCATAGAATGAGATCATCCCCATTGTGAGATGCTCCACCCAGGGGGAGGAGCCAAGCATTCCCACCTGGATAAATCCAGGGTTTGGGACAGCACGAGCAGCTTTTATCCACTGGACTCCCAGAGGAGACATGAGCTACCAGACGTTTCTACAGGATCACTGCTTCGACAAGACCATCTCATCTGGACTGCCACTACCACCCTAACTAACAGGGTGTCAGGTTGTATTCTGACTCTGTCAGTAGTTTTTTTGTACTATTACTTTTATTTTCTTTTACTTTCCTTTATTTCCTTTTCATCTTATTAAATTGTGTTTCTGACTTGGGGTCCTTCACTGGTTTTGCTTTCAAACCAGCACATATTTTTGGCGCCCAACGTGGGGCAGGAGGTACTGAGAAAAGTCAGAATTACAATTTTGGGAAAAAGACACCTGTTCATTATGATGCTCAGCATGTTTACATGTGTCTTGTACCTAGCTCTCTATATCTTTCCGCACATAGAGCAGTATCTGCAGATGTTAATATTCTGGTGTAAACCAGGGTACAGCACTAAAATTGCTTTATTGGTCTATTATCTCTATTGCATGATAACCTCCGAGGCAATGAGCACAATTCAGAATATGTACTCAATTTTGTTGTCTTGTCCCGGTCAAGGGTGTTTTGTTTGGGGTCTCAACAATCTCACCCAACCGCAGTGGGGAGGGGTAAAGAATAATTTTTTTCCCATCTTTCAGGCCTGATACAGCAGTTTTTTAAAATATTGAGTTCTCTCTGGATACCAAGGATAGCATAATGTTGTTGTTAGTGTTGCTTTGTCTTCTCTGCACAGCCCGCACCATGCTTAGAAACAAAACACTCCATGATGTAATGCAGCGTCTTCTTGAGGCAGAAGAGAAAAGAACCAAATGCACAGCAACAGCCTTCGTGTCCACACACATTGTCACAGAGGAGAAAGGAACCAAAAGCCAGGCAACAGTGTCCGAGTCTACACAGACTCTCACAGAAGAAATAGAAGCCAAAAGCCAGGCAACAGTGTCCGAGTCTACGAAGACTGCCACAGAGGAGAAAGGAACCGAAATCAAGGCAACAGTGTCCGCATCTACTCAGACTGCCACATAAGAGAAAGAAGCCACGTGCAAAGCCACAACGTCTGTGTCTGTGCAGGTTGTCACAGAGGAGAAAGGAGCCAAAGATGCCAGCATCTCCACACAAACCATCACTGAACTGGAACAGCCTAAACCAGTAGCAGTTGCTCCTGTTCAGAAGAAGAAAGCAAAGAGCAAATCAGTCCGCATAGTGACTGACGAGGATGCAGCAGGACCTTTGCATCCAGCAGAAGAGACAGAGCCAGAGATCATCACTCGCTCTCTGTCCCTGGGTGAGCTACGTGACTTGCGGAGGGAATTCACCCGCCAGACAAATGAATCCGTCCTGACCTGGCTGCTCCGTATCTGGGACGCTGCAGCCAATGACACCATTCTGGATGGAAGTGAGGCCAGGCAACTGGGATCGCTGTCCCGGGATGTGGTCATTGACCAGGGGATCGGGAGAACCCAAGAAACTCTCAGCCTCTGGCAACGACTGCTAACAAGTGTGAAGGACAGATACCTTTGTAAAGAAGATCTCCAGGTGCACCAAGGAAAGTGGAGCACAATGGAACAAGGTATCCGATGCCTGAGGGAATCTGCCGTGCTGGAGATCATTTTCTCAGAGGACAAGAGATTTCCTAAAAGCCCAGATGAAGTCCAGTGCACATCGCAGATGTGGTTGAGATTCGCACGGCTTGGACCAGAGATGTACTCCCGTTACCTGCCAACACTGCAATGGAGGGCAGGCAAGGAAAGGGTGGGCGTCTTAGTCAATAAACTAAGAATTTATGAGGACACTGTCACTGCCCCATTTCGTACCCATGTCTCATCCGTGGAAACAAGGCTGGCTGAGCAAGTCCGAAGTTTGATTGAAGAGGGCCATCAGAAACTGAAAAAAGAACTTAAGGAAGAAATTTACCACGTCTCGCCAGAACCAACAAGAGTCTCTGCCATTAGGAGCAGGTGTCCCCCAGCCAGGGAGAGAACATACACTCCACGAGGTAACCTCTGGTCTTTTCTTCGGGAGCATGGAGAAGACATGAGGAAGTGGGATGGAAAACCCACCTCCTCCTTAGCAGCCCGGGTACGTGAACTGAAAAGAGAGACCCCTACCACAAAAAGTTCGTCTAGAGTCAATGCTGCTCCAGTCTCTCGAGCATAAAACTCCAGACGGGATAGGAATGATGATATGACTGGTCCTCTCGAAGGAACCTCAGGAACATATTTACAGGAAGAGAGCAGCGTGTACCATGACCAGGAATAGGGGGGCCCTGCCTCTAGCCAGGTAGAGGAAAGGGAGAGTCGGATCTATTGGACTGTGTGAATCCGATGGCCTGGCACATCTGACCCACAAGAGTATACTGCTTTGATTGACACTGGCTCTCAATGTACCCTGATGCCATCAAGGTATGTAGGAACAGAATCCTTTTCTATTTCTGGAGTGACAGGAGGGTCCCAGCAGCTGACTGTAGTGGAGGCCGAAGTGAGTTTAACCAGGAACGGATGGCAAAAACACCCCATTGTGACTGGCCCAGAGGCCCCATGCATCCTTGGCATAGACTATCTCAGAAATGGATATTCCAAAGACCCAAAAGGATATCGCTGGGCTTTTGGGATAGCTGCTGAAGAGACAGAAGGCATCAGACTACTGAATACCTTGCCTGGTCTCTCAGATGACCCCTCTGCTGTGGGACTGCTGAGAGTTGAAGAGCAACAGGTACCAATTGCCGCAGCAACAGTGCCCCGTCGGCAATACCGCACCGATAGAGACACTGTGATTCCTATCCATGAGATGATTCGTAAACTGGAGAGCCAAGGGGTGGTCAGCAAGGCTTGTTCACCTTTCAACAGCCCTATATGGCCAGTGCGTAAGTCCAGTGGAGAATGGAGACTGACTGTGGATTATCGTGGTCTGAATGAAGTCACGCCACCACTGAGTGCTGCTGTGCCAGACATGCTGGAGCTTCAGTATGAGCTGGAGTCCAAGGCAGCAAAGTGGTACGCTACCATCGACATTGCCAGTGCCTTCTTCTCCATTCCTTTGGCAGCAGAGTGCAGGCCTCAGTTTGCTTTCACCTGGAGGGGTGTGCAGTATACCTGGAACCGACTGCCCCAGGGGTGGAAGCACAGTCCCACAATCTGCCACGGACTGATCCAGACTGCATTGGAAAAAGGCGAGGCTCCTGAACATCTCCAGTATATTGATGACATTATTGTGTGGGGGAACACAGAAGGAGAAGTCTTCAAGAAAGGAGAGAAGATTATCCAGATTCTACTGAAAGCTGGTTTTGCCATTAAGCGAAGTAAGGTTAAGGGACCGGCTCGAGAAATCCAGTTCCTGGGAGTAAAGTGGCAAGATGGTCGTCGCCAGATACCCACAGAAGTAATCAACAAGATCACCGCGATGTCTCCACCAACCGGCAAGAAGGAAACACAAGCTTTCCTAGGCGCCATAGGCTTTAAGATAATGCACATTCCTGAGTATAGTCTGATTGTGAGTCCTCTCTACCTGGTTACTCGCAAGAAGAACGATTTCCACTGGGGCCCTGAACAGCAGCAAGCCTTTGCCCAGATCAAGCAGGAGATCGCTCATGCGGTAGCCCTTGGCCCAGTGAGGACAGGACCAGATGTGAAGAATGTGCTCTACTCAGCAGACGGGAACAATGGCCTGTCCTGGAGCCTATGGCAGAAGGTGGCTTGTGAGACTCGGGGTCGACCACTGGGATTCTGGAGTCGAAGCTACAGAGGATCTGAAGCCAACTACACTCCCACGGAGGAGGAAATCTTGGCCGCCTATGAAGGAGTTCAAGCTGCCTCAGAAGTAATTGGCACTGAAGCACAGCTGCTTCTGGCACCCCGACTGCCGGTGCTGGGGTGGATGTTCAAGGGAAAGGTTCCTTCCACGCATCATGCCACCGACACTACTTGGAGCAAATGGATTGCCCTCATTACACAGCGCACCCGTATTGGAAGCCCAAATCGCCCTGGGATTCTGGAAGTTATAACGAACTGGCCTGAAGGTGAGACTTTTGGATTATCCTCTGAAGAAGAAGAGGAGCAAGTGACACGTGCCGAGGTGGCCCCACCATATAACGAGCTACCGGAGACTGAGAGACAATACGCCCTCTTCACTGATGGTTCCTGCCGAATTATAGGCGCTGACCGGAAATGGAAAGCTGCAGTATGGAGCCCCACATGACGAGTTTCACAAGCTACCAAGGGACAAGGTGGATCGAGTCAGATGGCAGAGCTTAAAGCTGTCCAGCTGGCTTTGGATATTGCTGAACGAGAGAAGTGACCGAGGCTCTATCTCTACACCGACTCATGGATGGTAGCCAATGTCCTGTGGGGATGGCTGAATCGCTGGAAAAAGGCCAACTGGCAGCGCAGAGGGAAACCCATCTGGGCTGCTGAGATTTGGCAGGACATTGCCACCCGAGTAGAGAAGCTAACCGTGAAGGTTCGACACGTAGATGCACACGTACCCAAGAGTCGGGCTAATGAGGAGCATCGCAACAATGAGCAGGTAGATAAAGCTGCCAAGGTGAAAGTATCACAGGTGGATCTAGACTGGCAGCACAAGGGAGAATTATTCCTTGCTCATTGGGCCCATGATGCCTCTGGTCATCAGGGAAGAGATACAACATACCGATGGGCCCGTGACCAAGGGGTGGACCTTACTATGGACAGCATCTCACAAGTCATCCATGACTGTGAGACCTGCGCTGCAATCAAACAGGCCAAGCGGGTGAAGCCTCTGGTACGGTGGACGATGGTTGAAGTACAGGTATGGGGAAGCATGGCAAATTGACTACATCACCCTTCCCCAGACCCGCCAAGGCAAGCGCTACGTGCTGACCATGGTAGAAGCAACCACAGGATGGCTGGAGACCTATCCTGTGCCTTATGCTACTGCCTGGAATACCATCCTGGGCCTCGAAAAGCAAGTCCGGTGGAGACACGGCACCCCGGAGAGAATCGAGTCAGATAATGGAACACATTTTAAGAACAGCCTTATAAACACCTGGGCCAAAGAACATGGGATTGAATGGATATATCACATCCCTTATCATGCACCAGCTGCCGGGAAAGTTGAACGGTGCAATAGACTATTAAAGACTACCCTGAAGGCACTTGGCGGAGGGACCTTCAAGAATTGGGACATAAACTTAGCCAAAGCCACCTGGATGGTCATTACCCGAGGCTCCATCAATCGAGCTGGTCCTGCCCAGTCTGAACCCTTGCACACAGTGGATGGAGATAAAGTCCCTGTGGTACACATGGAAGGGATTTTAGGAAAGACTGTTTGGATTAATCCCACCTCAGGCAAAGGCATACCCATCCGTGGGATTGTTTTTGCTCAAGGACCTTGTTATACTTGGTGGGTAATGCAAAAAGATGGAGAAACCCGTTGTGTACCACAAGGAGACCTAATTTTAAGTGAGAATTAGAATTAGTGTGTAAGGTTTCATTCTGTGTATATATGTATGTATCTGTGAGGGTGTATGATGTAGATGGTGATAGAATAAGGGGTGGATTATGTCCTAGGTTACCATGTAAAATTGTGCCCAAAGTATGTATTCTATCTCCATGAGCCGTTGGAGCCAAGGTGGGGCAGTGTTTTCCTTATCTTCTGTTAACGAGCCTAACAATGCCTTGCCCATGACTCATAGATAACTTCCTCCGGGAGTTATCTCTGTTTAATGGGCCATCAAGGATCCACTGCATGACTCATAGAATGAGATCATCCCCATTGTGAGATGCTCCGCCCAGGGGGAGGAGCCAAGCATTCCCACCTGGATATAATCCAGGGTTTGAGACAGCCTAGGCAGTTTTTATCCAGTGGCCTCCCAGAGGAGACAAGAGCTAACAGACATTTCTACAGGATCACTGCTTTGACAAGACCATCTCATCTGGACTGCCACTACCACCCTAACTAACAGGGTGTCAGGTTGTATTCTGACTCTGTCAGTAGTTTTTTTGTACTATTACTTTTATTTTCTTTTACTTTCCTTTATTTCCTTTTCATCTTATTAAATTGTGTTTCTGACTTGGGGTCCTTCACTGGTTTTGCTTTCAAACCAGCACACCCAGGATATCAATACTTGGCTCCAGGACTGGTGCCTGTACCAAAACTTTGGGATTTTAAACCATTGAAGACAATGTATGCTGGGGCCTGATGGGATCCACCTGTTCTGGATAGGACAAATGGGTCTGTGGGCTTAAGCTGGTGGGACTAATCAGGAGAACTTTAAACTAGAATCAATGTGGGAAGGAGATACTTATTGCAGTCCTGTTGGTGAGCCAAAGATGGGCATAAAAAGGCTGAGAGTCTGTGGGTAAAAATCAAGAACCAGGCCAAAAAAGGACACATGGTGGTGGGGGTCTAGTAGAGGCCAACTGATCAGGGGGATCCTGTCGACAAGGCCTTCTTATTTCAGCTATAAGAAGCATCGCACTCGCAAGCTCTCATCCTGATGGGGAATTTCAGATTTCAAACACTCGGACTGGGAAAGCAATACAGATGGCTGTAAGCAATCCAGGAGACTCCTGGGGTGTGTAGAGGAAAACTTCCTAGTCCAGGTATTAGGCGAACCAACCAGAGGTGAGTCATTACTGGACCTGGTGCTCACCACTGCACATGAGCCCATTAAAGAGGTTAAGACTGGAGGCAGCCTTGGCTGTAGCGACTGCACCCTGGTTGAGTTTGTGATCTCAAGGAGTGTTAGCCTTGTGAGGAGGAAAGCCAAGACCCTGAACTTTGCAAGAGAGAACTTCCAGCTCTTTAGGGAGTTGGTGAATGAGGTAACCTGGGTAACTGTCCTTACGGACAGAGGGGTTGACCAGAGCTCACAACTCTTTAAGGCCACTTTACTTAACAGTGCAAGAACTCCCTATCCCAGTCTGTAGGAAATTGAGCAAGGCAGGCTGGACACTGGCATGACTGAGCAAGGATCTGTCCCTCAAACTGAGGAGTTAAAAGGAAATGCACAACCAGTGGGAGCAGGGACAGATGACCTTGGGAGAGTACAGGAACAGGATTTGGATGAGTAGGAATGGGGTCAGGAAAGCTGAGGCAAAGATGGAATGGAACTTAGCAAGGGATGTGAAGAATAACAAGAAGGGATTCTAAAAGTACATAGATCGTAAAACAAAGGCCAAGGAGAGTGTACACACCACCTCCCCATCCCCCCACCCCCAATAAATGAGAAGGGAGAACTGGTTGCAATTGATAGTTCTTCACCTCAGTCTTCACTGGCAGTCAGGTTTCTCCTGTCTCTCAAGTCCCAGAACCTATGGGGGGGTTGGAGTAGCAAAGGCCCTCCCACTGTAAGCAAAGAGCAGGTTTGAGACCACTTGATGAAGCTGAATAGCCAAAAGTTCATGGGGTCTGATGAGATGCATCGCAGGGTCATGAGGGGACTGGCTGATGTTCTTGCCAAGCCACTCTCCATCATTTTTGAAAAGTCATGGCAGTCAGGCAAAGTCCCCGGTGACTGGAAAAAGGGAACCATCACTCCTATTTTTAAAGAGGGGAGAAAAGAAGATCCGGGGAACTGCAGACTGTGAGCCTTACCTCTGGGCGTGCCTGGGAAGATCATGGAGCAGGTCTTCATGGAAGCAATGTTAAGGCACATGCAAGGCAAGGAGGGGATCCAAGACAGCCAGCATGGCTTCACTAAGGGCAAATCGTATCTGACCAGTCTGGTGACTTTCTATGATGGAGTGACTGCAATGGTCAACAAGGGAAGACCAAGCAATGTCATCTACCTAGAATTCTGTAAGGCCTTTGACACGGTCCTACTCAACATCCTTATCTCCCAATTGTAGAGACAGGAATTTGAAGGGTGAACTACATGGTGGATAAGGAATTGGCTGGATGTATGCAGCCAGAGAGTTGTGGTCAATGGCTCTATGTCCAGGTGGAGGCTGGTGACAAGTGGTGTCCCTCAGGGCTCTGTCTTGGGACCAGGGCTCTTCAATTTCTTCATCAATGACACAGACAGTGAGACTGAGCACACCCTCAGCAAGTTTGCAGATGACACGAAGCTGAGCGGTGCAGTTGACACAACAGAAGGATGGGATGCCCTCCAGGGACACCTGGACATGAGCCAACAGCGTGCACTCATAGCCCAGAAGGCCAACAACATCCTGGGCTGCATCAAGAGAGGTGTGGCCAGCAGGTCGAGGGAGGAGATTCTCCCTCTCTACTCTGCCCTCATGAGACCCCACCTGGAGTACTGTGTCCAGGTCTGGGGTCCTCAGCACGAGAAAGACATGGACCTGTTAGAGCAGGTCCAGAGGAGGCCACGAAGATGATCTGAAGGCTGGAGCACCTCTCCTATGAAGACAGGCTGAAAGTGCTGGGATTGTTCAGTATGGAGAAGAGAAGGCTCAGGGGAGAACTCATTGAGGTCTTCCAGTACTTGAAGGGGACTTCTAAAAAAGAAAGATAGTGCAACTTTTTACATGGATAGATAGTGGTAGGACAAGGGGGAACTGTTTTAAAGTGACAGAGGGCAGGTTTAGATTAGATGTTAGGAAGAAATTCTTTACTCAGAGGGTGATGAGGCACTGGAACAGGTTGCCCAGAGAGGCTGTGGATGCCCCATCCCTGGAAGTGTTCAAGGCCAGGTTGGATGGGGCCCTGAGTAATCTGATCTAGTGACTGACATCCCTGTCTATGGCAGGGGAGTTGGAACTAGATGATCTTTAAGGTCCCTTCCAACCCGAACCATTCTGTGATTCTGTGGTAATCTGTGCTTGAAACCTTGTTCAAGTTCTGGGTTGTGATGGGGCAATGAGCCAAGTAGATTGATGTCAGGGATAGCTAGGAGATCTAGTGAAATTAGTGTGCAATTGTATAAGTCTGTAAGAATACTTGCCAGGATCTTCGGGGGGGGGGGGGGGTGGGCAGGGGGGCTGCAGAGGTGGCTTCTGTGACAGGACACCAGAAGCTGCCCCCATGTCAGACAGAGCCAATTCCAGCTGGCTCCAAGACAAACCTGCCACTGGCCAAAGCTGAGCCAATCAGCAGTGCTGGTGGTGCCTCTGTGATAAAATATTTGAGAAGGGTAGAAAGCACTGTGCAGCACCTGTGAGGGAAGAGTGAGAAAAATGCAAGAGGAACAACCCTGCAGACACCAAGGTCAGTGAAGAAGCAGGGGGATGAGTTACTCCAGGCTCTGGAGCAGATGTTTCCCTGGAGCCTGTGGTGGACCACATCAGAGCAGCCCTGCAGCCTATGGAGGGCCAGGCACCAGAATAGGCTCCTGGCAGGAACTGCAGCCTGTGGAGGAATAGCCTATGTAGGAGCAGGTTTTTCTGGCAGGTTCTGTGGCCAATGGGTGACCCATGCTAGAGCTGTCTGTTCCTGAAGGACTGTACTCTGTGGAAAAGGACCCACGTTGGAGCAGTTTTGTGAAGGACTGAATCCTGTGTGAGGGACCCCCCACTCTGGAGCAGGGGAAGAGTGTGAGGAAGAATTAGCAGCAGAGATGAAGTGTTTTGAACTGACTGCAACCCCTTATTCCCCACCTGCCTGCACTTCTTGTGGGGGAAGGAGGTACAAGAATCATGAGTTAAATTGAGCCTGGGAAGGGTGGAGGGGGAATGTGTTTTTAGTTTTGTCTTTGTTCTTTGCTATCTTACACTATTTTTATTTGCAATAAATTAATTTTCCCCATGTAAGAGTCTGTTTTGCCCCTGACAATAACTGGTAAGCAATCTCTGTGTCTTTATCTTGACCGATGAGCTTTTCCATCTTATTTCCTCCCTACATCCTGTTGAGGAGGGGGAGAGTGAGAGCACTTTGGTGGGCACTTGGTGGCCAGCCAAGGTCAATCTGCCACACCTGATCAATTATTTTAGTGCTTAGCAGCCTTGAAATGCTGTGAAATATATACTAATGAGAAGTTACTGAAGGAGCTTTAGTCATGGCCTTGAATTTTGAGAGACCTGGACCAGTATAGGGACTCACGTGAGACTGCTGGAAATTAATAAGCACTAGTGACTTTCAGCTTCACCTGTGTTTGTGTTTATGAGCCTAGTTGTCTCACTTCTGTAATTCAATGCACAATCTAGTATTTCTGAATGAGGAAGGTGAAATTCTGAATGGTGACAGTTGTATTGTTTTTCAGTTCCTAGAGTGATTCTGGGAAAAGATGCTTGTTAGACATAAACTTTAAAATGCTGAATGGGCATAAACATTGGTATGCTGTCCTGGCAAAGGGCAGAAAGCATCGCAGTAGGTCTATTAAAGAACAGGGATGTGCATATCTAGTACTCTATACAAATGATACGTTTTGGCAGAACAGCATAGAAGTTCAGAGCAGATTTCCCAGTTTTGGTGTTTTTGAAAAAGAATTGCTAGCAGCGAGCCACAGACTCTACATACTAAGCTGAGGATGCTTTATGATTTGTATTATGTGGAAGCATATGGTTTTCTCACTGTTCCTGCCATTTTCAAGGAGTTAACTAGGCAAATAAGGTAACGCCATTTCCCAGGAAAATCATGTTAAGAACTTATGTTACTTCTGTTTAAGTTCCTGTGGTATAAGTTCATCTTGAGTGCTTATAAGGGTACAAGATCAAAACCGTCCAGCTACCTTTTGCAAAAATGTGAGCTGCTTACATGAAGTTGTCCCGGTTTGGAACAGATTAGGGGGAGAACCCCTAAGACAAACCTCCACCACCCCTCCCCCACTCCCAGACCTGTGTTCGGGAGGGAAGAAAAACTCCTTGGAGGGAAAGTGGAAAAACCTATTTTATTAACAACACTCCCCGCACAAAAGGAAAAAAAAAAAGAAGGAAACAGATACTGTGTGGGAAGAGGCGCAGATCTTCTGTGTCGAGCCCTGGAAATTCCCGAACTTCCTCAGGTCAGGCGAGGTCAGGTCAGTCCAGAGCCGGTCCTAATCTTCGGGAAGGGGAAAGAAAAAAGGAAGAGAAAAAACCTAGCAAAGAATAGCAAAAGTAGCGAGCAGAACAGCAAGCACGCCAAGCAGAGAGCAAGCTGCCAGCCAAAAAGTGAAAGTAAAGGAGCCCGCAGCCGTTTCCCCCCCCCCGCAGCGAGGGCCCACCTATCAGGCACAGTCCTCGCCGAGGGGGAAGAGAAACAACCGCTAGACAAAATAGAGCCCCACGATGTAGGATATAGAGTAGAAGTTGCCTGCCAACCCAGGACATTCCACCCCTTATCCTATATCGTGGACACACAATAAAACTTCATTCCACTTACTCAGACTTCCAACACTTACACATTTCCATCTGTCCTACTTGCTCAGATCCTTGACACTTACATGTCTCTTTTGTTCCATATCCGACTGATTTAATGCACATATGAATCTTACCCCACATTCAGATCTCCCTGAGGTACACATCGTGTTGTTCCATCTTCCTGCATTATCCACCATGTATAGCCTGGTCCTTGAGCAGACAACTCCACGGATGGGTTTGCCTGTACTCGAGGCAGGGTTGATCCATACTGTCTTTCCCAACAAACCTCTAACATGGGCCACTGGGGCTTTATCTCCATCTACTATATTAAGGAGCTGAGACTGGGCAGGACCTGCTCGGTTGGTGGAACCTCGGGTGTTAACTAACCAGGTGGCCTTTGCTAGGTGCTGCTCCCAGTTTTTTAGGGATCCCCCACCCAATGCTTTCAGGGTGGTTTTTAACAACCCATTGTATCTCTCTACTTTACCTGCAGCTGGTGCATGGTATGGGATATGAGATACCCACTCAATGCCATGTTCCCTAGCCCAGGCTTTAATAAGATTATTTTTGAAATGAGTCCCGTTGTCTGACTCAATTCTCTCGGGAGTACCGTGCCTCCAAAGGACCTGCTTTTCAAGGCCCAGGATGGTGTTGCGGGCTGTAGCATGGGACACAGGGTAGGTTTCTAACCATCCAGTGGTGGCTTCTACCATGGTCAGCACATGGCGCTTGCCCTGGCGGGTTTGAGGCAGTGTGATATAATCAATCTGCCAGGCCTCCCCATACTTGTACTTAGACCACCGCCCCCCATACCAGAGGGGCTTCATCCGCTTGGCTTGCTTGATGGCAGCGCACGTCTCACAGTCTCGGATAACTTGAGAGATGCTGTCCATGGTGAGATCCACCCCCCGGTCTCGTGCCCACTTGTAGGTGGCATCTCGACCTTGGTGACCTGAGGCATCATGGGCCCATCGTGCTAAAAACAACTCTCCCTTGTGTTCCCAATCTAAATCAATCTTTGACACCTCTATTTTTGCTGCCCGATCTACCTGCTCGTTGTTTTGATGCTCCTCATTAGCTCTGCTTTTGGGGACATGGGCATCTATGTGGCGGACTTTCACAGGTAGTCTTCCTACCCTGGTAGCAATGTCCTTCCACTCCTCAGCAGCCCAAATTGGTTTCCCTCCACGCTGCGAATTAGCCTCTTTCCACCTCTTCAGCCATCCGGACAGAGCATTGGCTACCATCCATGAATCGGTATAGAGGTAGAGCCTTGGCCACCTCTCTCTCTCAGCAATATCTAAGGCCAGTTGAATGGCTTTGAGCTCAGCAAATTGACTGGATCCACCCTCTCCTTCAGTGACGTCTGCAACCTGTCGTGTGGGGCTCCATACAGCTGCTTTCCATCTCCGACTCATCCCTATGACACGGCAGGAACCATCGGTGAATAAAGCATAACGTGCTTCCTCTGCCGGCAGCTGGTTGTATGGCGGAGCTTCCTCAACCCGAGTCACTGGTTCTTGTTCTTCATCTGCAACGCTGAAACTTTCACCTTCGGGCCAGTTTGTAATTATTTCCACAATTCCAGGGCGATTCAGTTTCCCAACTCGGGCGCGTTGTGTAATGAGGGCCATCCACTTGTTCCAGGTAGCGCTGGCAGCATGGTGGGTGGAGGGAACCTCTCCTCTAAACATCCACCCTAACACCAGTAGTCGGGGTGCCAGGAGGAGTTGTGCTTCCGTACCAATCACCTCCGAAGCAGCTTGGATTCCCTCATAGGCGGCCAAGATTTCTTTTTCCGTTGGGGTGTAATTATCTTCAGACCCCCTGTAGCTCCGTCTCCAGAATCCCAGTGGTCGACCTCGGGTCTCACCAGGTACCTTTTGCCAAAGGCTCCAGGACAGACCCTGGCTCCCGGCCGCAGAGTAGAGCACGTTCTTTACATCTGGTCGCGTCCTGACTGGGCTGAGGGCTACTGCATGAGCGATCTCCTGTTTGATCTGGGTGAAAGCTTGTTGCTTCTCAGGGCCCCAATAGAAGTCATTTTTCTTACGGGTAACGAGATAAAGGGGGCTCATAATCTGACTACTGCGGAATATGCATCCTCCAGAAACCTATGGCACCCAAGAAAGCTTGTGTTTCTTTTTTATTCGTTGGGGGAGACATAGCTGTGATTTTATTAATGACATCTGTAGGAATCTGACGCCGTCCATCCTGCCATTTCACTCCTAGAAACTGGATCTCCCGAGCAGGTCCCTTAACTTTACTTTTCTTAACCGCAAAGCCGGCTTCCAGGAGAATTTGGATGATTTTCTCCCCTTTCTCGAACACTTCCGCTGCTGTGTCTCCCCACACAATGATATCATCAATATATTGTAGATGTTCGGGAGCCTTATCCTTTTCTTATGTGGCTTGGATCAGTCCATGGCAGATAGTAGGACTGTGCTTCCACCCCTGGGGCAGTCGGTTCCAGGTGTACTGCACTCCCCTCCACGTGAAGGCAAACTGAGGCCTGCATTCTGCTGCCAAAGGAATGGAGAAAAATGCATTTGCAATGTCAATTGTGGCATACCATTTTGCTGCCTTGGACTCCAGCTCATACTGAAGCTCCAGCATGTCCGGCACAGCAGCGCTCAGTGGTGGCGTCACCTCATTCAATGCACGGTAGTCCACAGTCAATCTCCATTCTCCTTCAGATTTACGCACAGGCCAGATGGGGCTGTTAAAGGGTGAGTGGGTTTTACTAACCACCCCTTGGCTCTCCAGCTCTCGAATCATCTTATGTATGGGAATCACAGCATCTCGAGTTGTTCTGTACTGTCAGCGGTGCACTATAGAAGTGGCAATTGGTACCTGTTGCTCTTGTACTTTCAAAAGTCCTACTGCAGATGGATTCTCAGACAGTCCAGGCAAGGTGTTCAATGGTCGGATGCCCTCTGTCACTACAGCCGCTATCCCGAATGCCCACCTGAGTCCTTTTGGGTCTTTGAAATACCCACTTCGGAGGTAATCTATGCCCAAAATGCATGGGGCCTTTGGGCCAGTCACAATAGGGTGTTTCTTCCACTCATTTCCAGTCAGGCTCACCTCTGCTTCCACCAAGGTAAAATCTTGTGATCCCCCTGTCACGCCAGCAATAGAGACGGATTCTGCCCCTACATGTCTTGATGGCATTAATGTGCACTGCGCACCAGTATCAACCAAGGCCTCGTAGTCTTGTGGTTCAGATGTGCCAGGCCAACGAATCCACACAGTCCAAAAAACGCGGTTCTCCCTAGCCTCTACCTGGCTAGAGGCAGGGCCCCTCTAAGCCCGGTTATCTTTCTTTTCTTGAGCATATGTCTTAGAAGTGCCTTCAAGGGGGTCGGGCATGTCATCATCACGCCTGGCAGTTTGGCTACGGGCAACTGGAGCTGCTTCCCTTTTGGTGGAACTCCCTCTCTGAGTCTTGCCTTCCTTCAATTCACGCACCCGTCGTGCCAGGGCAGCCATAGGTTTCCCATCCCATCTGTTCATATTTTCTCCGCAATCCTGCAGGAAGAACCACAGCTCAGCACGTGGAGTGTACCCTCTCTCCCTACCCGGGGAGCGTCTACGTTGGGTACCAGAACCTCTGATCTGTACTGCTGAGATTTGGAGAAGGTCCTCTCTAATCTCCTCCCTAAGTTTCTTATGGTTCTCATCTATCTTATCCTCCAGTTTCTGTAGGCGTGTCTCCACAGCTGCGATTCTGGCATGTGTTGGGCCATGCACAGCATCTGCATACGCTCGGAGCTTCTTTGCCATATCCAGCACAGTCTCTTCCATGTCCTCCCGCTTCATTACTGCTAAAGCAGTAGCATATTCAGATGGCCCAAGTCGTATAAGTTTCCTCCACATCACAGACGTACATGATATCAAGTCTGGGTTTCTAGTGTTTAGGTCATCTGCGAAGACCAGCTCTGCCACTGCCATTTCTCTCAAACGTTGAATCCCCTGTTCTATAGTCTTCCATGGGGTTTGCTGCATATACAGATCATCTGCACACAAATATCTTTCTGCCACACTTCCTAGGACCCGTACCCAGAGACTGCATGGACTGGCCTCTCTCATCATCTCTTGGTCAATGACTGGATCATGTGACAGGGATCCCAGATGTCTCGCTTCAGTGCCGTCCAGAATTGTAGCCTAGCCTGCAGCATCCCAAAGACGGACTAACCAACTAATTATAGATTCATCAGGTTCTCGCCGATAGTCCTTTCTTAGGCCCCGAAGGTCCTTCAGGGAAAAGGCATCAATATTGGCCTCTGATCCTGGGCTAGAAGCTTTGGCTTCTGATTTTGGTGAAGGTCCTTCCCTTGGGTCATCATCGTCCACTGGTCAATCAGTTTTGTGGGTGTGTTTCTTTGCTGGAGCAACTGCCAGGGGCCTTAGGCTTACTGTCTGGTTTAGCTGCTGATTCAGGCTCAGGTTCCAGTGTAGCTGCTGGCTTCATAACTGGGGTGTTGGCTGCAGCCTGAGTGACTGGGGTGGCTGTTGATTTGTATCCCTTCCCCTCTGCCTCTGTCTGCTGCCCTACAGTACCTAGCAGCGTGCGATAAGCATATGCCAGGGCCCAGCTTACTGCCACAATCCTTTCCCCCTTAGAGCCATCCTGGTATCTCTCTTTCAGGTATTTCCCCAGCTCCACTGGATTCTGAATTTGTTCCTGTGGAAAATCCCAAACTACAGGGTCAGAGAATTCCCTGAGGAGTTGGCCTATATTCTCCCATTCTCCACACCACTCAGGATTTCCTCTGCCTGGGTCAGGAGTTTTATCAGCCCTTCTAGAAATCTCAGCCCATATTCTAGAGAAGCTGCGGACTGTATAGAGGAGGCTTACCAGATTAAACACCAGAAAGATGGTCTCTTTAACACTCAGGGGAAACTGAACATCTCCTAACAACTCAAAAGAAAACAAAGAAAGCAAAGGCCGAACAAACTCTTCCCCTGCTTCCGCCCCAGCAAACTGAGTACACAACCACAAGAGTGATCCATATATTATTGGGGTAGATTCGAGCATCTTAACAACCCTCCTATAAAACATCACCACCAAGCCCAGTCCAATAAATATTCTGGTTAGTACCCCACGGCTACACAAACTACGTATTAGGAACAGTACCAGAGCTATTTCTGGGTGAGGAAATAACCCCAGGCACCACAAAGGTATTAAGATTTCAAGAAACCCCAGGGACCAGAAATATTGGCAGACTTTCACTCCGTATAACATTATAGGTCCAGAAAAACCCATCCCAGCACACCCACAAAACAATCAGAACCACCAATACTATTATTTAGGTTTTTCCACTTTTCTCTGGCCTTGTTTCCCGGCCAATGCACCAAGAAATGTCCCGGTTTGGAACAGATTAGGGGGAGAACCCCTAAGACAAACCTCCACTACCCCTCCCCCACTCCCAGACCTGCGTTCGGGAGGGAAGAAAAACTCCTTGGAGGGAAAGTGGAAAAACCTATTTTATTAACAACACTCCCCACACAAAAGGAAAAAAAAAAGAAGGAAACAGATACTGTGTGGGAAGAGGCGCAGATCTTCTGTGTCGAGCCCTGGAAATTCCCGAACTTCCTCAGGTCAGGCGAGGTCAGGTCAGTCCAGAGCCGGTCCTAATCTTCGGGAAGGGGAAAGAAAAAAGGAAGAGAAAAAACCTAGCAAAGAATAGCGAAAGTAGTGAGCAGAACAGCAAGCACGCCAAGCAGAGAGCAAGCTGCCAGCCAAAAAGTGAAAGTAAAGGAGCCCGCAGCCGTTTCCCCCCCCCCCCCCGCAGCGAGGGCCCACCTATCAGGCACAGTCCTTGCCGAGGGGGAAGAGAAAGAACCGCTAGACAAAATAGAGCCTCACGATGTAGGAATATAGAGTAGATGTTGCCTGCCAACCCAGGACCGAAGTTAAGCTTTAAAATGCCAAGTCTGAGGTCTGGATAGATTGACTATATTTTAGCTTGAAGCTTTACTATTAGAAGATGATTCATTTAGCCAGAGATTAGCTCCCCATATTGTTAAACACTGGTTCAGCTATGGCACCAATATCAACATAGGAAGTGCTAGTGTCACCAAGTAATTTGAAATTACAATATTTAACATAGATTTGCTGTGAGAACACAGTGCATCTACAGTGATTTTACCTGTAATACAAGCTCAGCTATGGTATAAACAAAAATGGGAAGAAAAGTGATGGTTCACCAGCACCATCAGACTTAGTTTTCTAACATTCAGGAAGAGCCATGATGTTTGCTTGTGTAAAAATCATGAAGTCTGTTTATTCTTTTAGAAGTTAAGTCATTGAACAGCTTTGTAGTATTGGCATATACACTTTGTGCAGAAGGAAATTTTTTTTTCATTAATAATAATGAAATTGACAGTATTTACATGTACATAAGTGTATATATATAAAGAAGTTATATAAATAAAGTAATGAGCTATCCCGCTTGAAAATAACCGTTCCTAAAATATCATCTTTTTCCAGATTTGTATTATGGTGGAGAAGCTTTCTCTGTAGAGCAGCCACAGTCCTTTACTTGTCCTTATTGTGGAAAGATGGGTTATACAGAAACATCTCTTCAGGAACATGTTGCTTCTGAACACGCAGAAACATCAACAGAGGTGGTAAGCCGCTTCAGCGTTGTTTTTAAATTACAATGAAAGTATATTAAAATATCCAGAAAATGCGGTGTTTTTTTTCTTGAAGTATGTGGTAATTTAAATGCTGACCAGGATGGTATGTACTGTATATATACACACACACACACACACACAGTGCTGGTGTTTTCCCTATTGACTCCTTGAGCTATTAACTGTGCCTACATCATCACCTTTACCTCTCTCTAGAGTTTCTCACAGCACTCTTTCATCAGTCTGAATCAGTTTTGCAGCCCAGTCCCTAGATCCTTGGTGTGCAGGCCACTAATTTCTGGTGTTACAGAAAAGGTTAAACCTTTGTAAAAATAAAAACTTTTAAAAATATTGATATATTGATTTTCAATATATTGGGGTTTTTTATAAAGTGGCCCTTGCTGTTTTCTCTCAACCCTTCCACCTAATTTTTCTGATGATTTCAACAGTTACCATTGATGCAATTACATACCATATAATAGCCTACTGCAACAGTTGTTTTGCTTCTGTTTTTGTCAGTAAGTGTTCTCCTCAAGTCTTCTCAAGTCTTTACATCTAGATGTTACTGTTGCTTGTGGCAGGTCTGTGTTATAGTTTTAAATTCAAACCAGGCAGAAACACCAATCATGTTGTGGTTTAAGTGTTTGTGTTTTTTTCTCCTGTGAGATAGGATTAGAAGAAAAAGGCAAAACAGGCCCAACTTAAGGTAAGCGATAGATTTTATTAATACACACTAAAAGGAGAAAGAGGGGGGAAAAAAAGAAACCTTCAAAACACCCTTCCCCCCACAAACTATTAACTTTCCCACAAACAATGTAAAGAGACGAAACTCAGAACTCTAGGTCAGTATCACTTATAAAATAGTCTTTCCTTCAGTCTTTTTAGAGAGAGAAGGCTCTCCTAATTTGTTCTGGTAACATTCCACAAAAATAAAACAGTCTGCTTGTGGCTTTTAACTCTCACAAAAGCAGCCGCCCGGGAACTTCTGCAGTTGTGGACCTCCCATATCACGTAGCCTTTTCCGTGACTACATGTGGGCCGTGGACTCCTGCCTATTGGGGTGTCATTTTAAAGATAAGCAACTCCAAAGACAAAGGATTCTTCATCTCAGGGAACAGAGATGTCTTCTCACTTCTTCACTGGTGCAGAGGGCTTCTTCTCTCTCTCTCTCTGTTCAAACATCTCATGTGATCATAAGATCACAGTTTCTAATTCAATATTCACTCAGTCAATCACAGATATCTTTGCTCAAATCCAAATAATCATCTCCCCAATTCATATTGTCCACGATATAAAGAGAATACTCTAGCATATTCATATTACAATTTGTTACCACCACTTATAGGAGATTTTCAGCCTAGGACCAAGGCAACTTGTCATCTCTTTTTCACTTAGGATACAACTTCTCTTTCACTGACCCTGGTATCTTCATACTGTCTCTTTGAATATCTCCCACTCTGACCTTTCCTCTCCCTCGAGAAGGTTAGGGCTTGGAAGTTTTCATCTGTGCTAGGAAAAGAGTTAAATGTGCCCAGGCCTGCGGTGGTCATGTGATCTCTGCCGGGCTGCGGCTCTAGGCTGCACAGCCGAGCCTGCCACGGCCGTGCCCATGGGGGAGGCTAGTAAATGCCTTCATCCACCCCTTGATCTCATGGCGTGGGCCTGCTCGGAGCTGCTCCCTGGAGCCCGGGGCGGGGGGAACATCTCCCCCCAGCCCTGGCCGGCAGCGTGAGCAGCTGCTGAGGTGAGCTTAAAACTCGCTAGATGTTAGTAGCTGAGGCTTTTTCCTCCTCTCCCCCTCTGCCAGCTGCCACCGGGCCCGGCCATGGCCTGGCCCCGCAAGCCCGGTGTGGCAGCAGGGCCTGGCCCAGCCCACCAGGCTGCCGCACAGTGTTACCTCCTGCCAGGCTGGAAGAAAAAGAGGCCGGTTTGGACAAAATCAGGATTTATATGGGTATTCTCCAAAGTCACATTCTGTGTCCTCAGTGATCAAAGCATATGTCAGTATTTAAAGTTGGCTTCTGATAGGTCCCTGTCTTTTCCAAAACAATTCCAAGGTCCTAACAGGGCAGTATTCCATATTTCTCTTTAACTAAAAACCAAACTGTGTTAACCCATGACAGTCTGAATTTTTTTTGAAATGCAAGGTAACTTCTTTGCTATGGAAACAATAAAATAATAAATAACTTGGATTTTGATACTCTTTGAAATAGTTTGTTCTCAACCCTCATTACAGTGTTGAGAAACTACATGCTTGCACTGCTTTGTGTTCAGACAATTTTCTTTTTAGAAAAGTCTTTAGCTCTGTTTTTAGGTTTCCCTTTATGGCACAGGTGTATGTTTTGTATTTATTTCTAACACCCACTTCACTTATTCAACAGTTATGTGTGTTCTCATTCCTAAGTTAAATTCTTGACCAAGAAGTTTGGGTATCTTTCCAGCAGTAGGGAATATATTCATATTTGTGTGTGAATACTGTTTATGCCTGAGGAATGTATGATTACAGAAGGACATTCAGGGAACTGTTGTCTAGTTGTTTTTGTTGTAGATCCCTATAAAAATGTGCATGCTTGAAGAAATTTTTTTAAAGAATTTATGTGGGAGAAGGAGAATCTCTCTCCTTTAAGCCTGCTAAGGGCCTTTTATCAAGGAGTAGCAGAAGAATTAAAACTGGTGTAAGACCCCCAAAAACTCTCTTGATGAGCCTCTTAAAAGGGCTTACAGTTTTTCATGTATTCTGAGTTAGATGCATGGGAGAAATACCATCAAGATATTCTCAAGAGTTCTCAACAACAAAAAAAACTTTACTGACAACTTCAGAAAATCAGAGAACTTTGGTAAAAGTTTAGAGCAACATTCAATCAACATAAAGCATTTCACAAAGTATTAACTTCAGCCCATTTAACTTAGCAAACTCCAAGTCCATTTGATTTTAAGTTAGTCAAAACTCCAAGAAAAGGGAATTAGAAGAAGAAAGAAAAAGAGATAATAAATATAGAAAAGAACAAACATAGCTTCCACTCCTGGTTCCAGCAGTGTTCAGCTGATAGAAATTCCAAGAGGAGGTAGGGTCAAGACATGTGCTCGCCTCATGCTTTGGTTTAAGTACCCTTTGGTTTTCCTGGGCCCTTCCCTCAGATGGGACTTCTGGTCATCTGGCCACTCTGGGGCTAGATTGAGGCTCCAAGGATGAGATGTGGAGCATTGCCTCCAGTGTGCCAATGATTGGCAGCCATTGTGGGGCTGGGATACAGGCCCAGGGAGAGTGGGGTGTACGGGGCAGTGCATCACCTCACCAAAGGCAAGGCCCAACTTGCTCCTTCCCCTCACACACTCACCCAAAATGTTTTGAGCCAGCAATGTCCTCCAGTCTCTCACAACTGGTCAGCCTTCTCTGAGACTCAAGTGTCTTGGTCTTCCCTAAAAACATATGAATTATTGGTGTATATTTTTTCATTTTTAGATTTAAAACTGGAGTAATTATTATTTCTCCATCAAGTGATTAAGGATAATGGTCAGAAATGTGGGACATGTTCAGATGGATGTGGCTGGAATTATCATGATTGTTACTGTTGATATTGTGTTTCAAAAGCAGCATTCAGGTAGAGGGGTCTTTTTTAGGGTTGCAGCTCTGAAAATTGTAAGAAATGCAATCAGATATCTGAAGCAAGTTTCAGAATGAAGACATCACTTTTCTGCTACTCAGTCACACTTAGCAGATTCATTTTGTATTTAGTAAGGCAGCAACTAGACTGAAGTGAAAGGTCCCGGGTGGGATGGGTTGGCTGGCTGCCAGATACCCATCAAGCTGCTCTCTCTCACCTCCCTCCCCAGCAACAGTATGGGTAGAAAATATGGCAAAATGATCATTGCTCAGGATAAGGAGGGGTATTACTCAGCTCCTCAACATTGCCTGCAGCTTTCTTCAGAGCACATCCACCTGATCTGATGTGGGGTCCTTCAAGGGCTACAGGGGGACAACCTGTGTCACCACGGTCTTCTCCACTGGCTGCAGGGGAATCTCTGCTCTACTGCCTATAGCACCTCTTCCCCCTCCTTCTCTACTGACCTTGGTGTCTGCAGGGTTATTTTTCTCATATTTCCTCACTCCTCTCTCACAGCTGCTGCTGTGCAGTTTTTTTACTTTCTTAAATATATTATTACAGAGATGCCACCACCATCACTGATTGGCTCAGCTTTAGCCAGGGGCAAGTCTGTTTTTGAGCTGATTGGAACTGGCTCTGTTGGTCATGGGGACAGCTCCTGTTGTCTTCTCAAGCCAAAAAGTCTTTAATGTGTACAGCAAAAAAAGGAGCATGGCACAGATCAGATAAACTAATACTGAGAATGGATAAGTTAATATTATGGTCAGCAATGGTTAAACAGCTATAATAATTCTATGTTTCCTCTAATATGCTCTGGTCAAATCTGTCATTATCTCAAACCCTTTAAGTGCTAAGTTGCATGCCAAAAATACTGGTCATGGTTTGATCCCAGCTGGCAACCAGCATACACAGCTGCTTGCTCACTTCTCCCCTGCCCCTAGGGGGATGGGATGGGAGGGGAGGGGATGGCATGGCATGGCATGGCAGGGGGGGAGAGAATAAGAAGGGTAAAAGTGCAAAAACTTGTGGGTTGAGATAATAGGGGAAAGCAAAATCTGCCTATGCAAGCAAAGCAAAATAGGGAATTAATTCATTCTGTCCCATTGGCAGGCAGATGTTTAGCCATCTCCAAGAAAGCAGGGCTCCATCACATGTAATGATTTCTTGGGAAGACAAACACTAACTCTGAATCATCCTCCTTTCTTCCCTGTGTTTTTTTATTGCTGAGCATGATGGCATATGGTATGGAATATCTATTTGGTAAGTTGGGATCAGCTGTCTCAGCTGTGTCCCCTCCCAACTACTCGTACATCCCCAGTCTACCTGCTGCTGGGGCAGTGTGAGAGACACAAAAGGTCTTGATGATGTTTGAGAACTGTTCAGCAATAGCTAAAACATTGGTGTATTATCAATACTCCTTTGGTCACAGAGCCAAAGCATAGCAATATATGGGGTACTATGAAGAAATTTAACTCTATCCCAGCCAAAACCTGTATACATGGGGAGGTGATGGTAATAAGGGAACAGATCCAGAAACTGTGGAGTCAACTGTGATGTTTGGAGGCTAACTAGCTATCCTGGATTTCATTCCAAGTAATATGGTGATTTGGTAATCTTAAGGGATGTTAAGAGCATGGCTGCCTTATCCAGCTCAAGACTCCCTTCTGCTCAGCTGCTGAAGCCCAGTCTGGGGACCTAGGGCCCATGTCCAGGCTGAGGGATGCAGCTGCCACTTTCCTGTTTGCAGGTTCAACCACTACTGAAGCTGAGCACATATTTTGGAGACCTGTACACACATGGAGGACACTGACACATGGCCCATCACACAGATGACCACAGACACAGTGTTGCCTTCAACAGCACCTACATGTAGGACTTGCATAAAACATAAGTATAGGCAGCCAAGTTCCCTCCTTCCTCTTCACCTGGTAGAGATAAAAGGTTGCTGCTAGTGAAGGTACGTGATGCTCTAGATTCACAAGCACACATGCATTCACTGTGATCCTTTGAGTACTGACATGGCCCTCTTTGTCCAGTACCCCTGCCTGGATCCCAGGCACTCTTACCTGCTTCACAGGTCTCCTATTTGCCAGCTAGTCCAGCTTGATGCTCACTAGCAAATACTCATGCACTCATCTCACAAGCACTCCACATTCACAAATTCCCCTGGGCATACTAGCACAGACTCTTGCCTACTTAATACTCCTGCCTAGACTTGAGGTTCTTCTCTACTCATTTGCTAGGTCCAGATTGAAGTTTGCTTGCCAATACACATGCATACCAGGTTTGGGGAAGATGCAGGCAACCACTCCCTTTTCCCCAGCAGCTGGCACCAGGCACCACATGGGCTGTGACTGGTTGTCCTGCTTCAGCTACCAGTGCTGGACCCCTCACTCATGCTGATTCCCCCTGTTAGCTGTGTTTTGGAACACATACTGTTCCTGCCCCAGTGGCTGGAGGCAGAGACCATGACTCACTTTGGTAGCTGATCTTAAGACCCTGCTCAGTCCAATAGCCAACACCACAGGCCAGGGGTGCCTGCACCTCTGGTCTGACTGGAGTAGCTGGCACCAGATACACTTATGACAGCTCCCCCAGTAGCGGGCACTCCAGGCACAGTTTGTAGTACCCACCCTAGGTCTAAAGAGCTATGGCCCCTCCAACTACTGATCCTTGTTCCAGTAGCTGACACCACAGGCCACAGACACCTACAGCCCTAGTCTGACTCCAGTATCTGGCACCAAGTTTTGTTCATACATACACAGGTCTCACCAGTAGCTGGCACTTAGTTCTTGCAGCATACATACACATGGGATAGACAGTGACATTATGCAGAGATTGTTAAAATTTAATAAGAAGATATAGGAAGACAGGGCAGACTGGTGATCAGGCTCAGTCAGACAAACATACTGACCACCTCTCTTTTACATGTGACCAGTCCACTTTATACACGTTTCTGTCTACCCTCTGCTTTGTTCCTCCTGGCTCTCCCTTCCCCCTGCATCTCTTCATAGGTTTGTATGGTTCTATTCATTCCCTCACCCCTCCCAGTCTGGAGTCTCCTCCCTAATTTACAGCCTTATCAGTTGCAAAGTCCAGGTTGATATCCTTGGAAGAGTAGTTAAGACCTAGAATATACTATGTCAAAGTTTCTCCTTTCTGGCCTATTAACATGTGATTTGTCAAGCTTGAAGGTTGGCCTGCAAAACTGTTTGTAGTGGGTCTAATATTGGCTAAATGCCAATGCACTCAGTAGAATTATTTACTCCTTTTGTGCTGCGAGATAGGATTAGGAGAAGAGCAAAGCAGGCTCAAACTTTAGAGGGTTTTGGTTTTGTCAGGCACAGAGGAGACTTAGCAGCTTCTCTTAGAAAAAATCATTTCCGTGGGTGGCTTCTTCCCTCCTCACTAAATGCCAATCAATGCAAAACCAGCACACTTGCAAAGGACTTTTAAGGCACGCTTCTCTCAGGTGGTTGCAGTCATTGGGGGGAAAAATCAAAATAATAAATGAAGGTTGCTATGGCAGTAAGTGTCCCTAGACTTTTTTTAAATGTGAATTTAGGCTTAAGAGAAAAACAAAACCATAATGCTATCTCTCAATATACTTGGTAGGAATAAGGAGTTTCTCTGCCAAATTTCTACTTGTGTTACTGTAGTGGGTGGTCTCAGTTGGGATACTTTAATTAATATTTACTCCTCGTTTCATTCTCCTTCCTACACTTCACTGGTGAGATGAATGAGAAGTTGCTTGGGGATACAAAGAGCAGTAAATGAACTTGATAATGTCATATGTAGGTACATTCAAGCAGTAATCCTGTGTAATTAGACCTACTGTCTGTGCTGGAATTGACATATAAAGACAATATTGAAAGCTGAAACACTGCAGATAGGATTTGAAAATTTTGCTTTTTGGTTTCCATGGTATTATTAAAAGCATAATTACAAGGAAAAGTGAGACTTAAAAAGATGCTACAATTAACAGCTATTTGAACACATTTACTGTTTTAAATTGTGGCTGTTTAGGTGTAGGATTAGAATGTGATATTTAAAGTATAAGAATCCATGTTAAGTGATCAACTCTGAATTGTTTTGTGATTTGTGTAAAGTTGGTTGTGTTTGGGTTTTTTTTCTCACTTTGTTGTTTCAGATCTGTCCAATATGTGCAGCATTACCTGGAGGGGATCCTAATCATGTCACAGATGACTTTGCAGCTCATCTTACACTGGAACACAGAGCTCCTAGAGATTTAATATCCTTTCTTAAGTTGAGAGAAAAGGGATAGACTGTTCATTATGATAACTATAACTACTTGTTCTGACTTCTGTAGTCAAGTGGCTACATTGGTTTAGCTAATTTTTTAGAATTGGCGTTTAGTTATAGGAGTACTATATGTCTGAATTTTTTATATGTGTGTGTATATATATCCATCAGACTGTGAATAGGCTTTAGGTGTTGCTTGACAACGTGGATGTGTGTTTTTGTTTTATTTCTGATAGCGAAAGCTTTTTAAGATCTTTCTGACACCCAGCTGCTTTTTCTGCAATTTTTACCCTTCTTGGCCATTAGTTCTGATACCATTTTGTGTCTGGGAAAGCAGCAATCCAGATGCAATACTGTTTTATAGATAATTACAAGACTGAAAGCAGATTTCACCAAAAGCATGTGTTAGAGAATGCTTTGAACTTTGAAATTGAGGGATCTTAAATGTTTGATTAGTTTTATTACTGTATTTCAATAGGGGAGTTTCAGCCTCTTATTTATTGACTTTTTTAAAGATATGACTAGAAGACCTATCAGGAGACTTCCTAGGGATTTGGCCTATCTTTGTTAACTGCAAATTGTAGTGCTATAACTACTCTCAATGACTGAAGTGTTCAAACTGTCAGTTTCTTTGCACTTTTAAGTACAGTTTTCTTTCTGTTACTTGGTCTTAGGAATAGTAATGTCGCTTGTTTTTTGCTGTACAAATACTTACAACATAATTTCAGAAGATACTCTTCATGGAAGTACAGGCCATCATATAAAGCTCATTAAGTAATCTTTCTGTATCTCATTTTAAAAAAATGCACTCCTAGTGTAATTTGATAGTGCCCTTTTTTGTTCAGGGCTTCTTATAAAAAAAAAAAGCAGCCTAACAACTCAAGTTTGTTATATCTACTGCTAGCAACATTAGAGGAAATAGTTTCACTTTGATTGTTGTCTGTATTTAAATTTTTTATCATTTAAATTGTCAGTCCCAATTACACAGTGAAATTGACTTCCTATTGGTGGATGAGGTGTTGGATTAGAATTCATACTTCTGGAGCTTTTACTTCCCCTCCCACATCAGTGATGTCAGATAACTTTTAATTGGGAAATGTATGTTTATTACTATCTACATAAGAGCTAAAGAAATCAGAATAATACATAAGAGCTAAAGAAATCAGAATAATCTTTTCAGTTACTGAGTAAGGCCACAGTGTTTGTCATCACAAAACTGATGGGGGGAGTCTATATAAATAATTATAGGAAATGCATGTGAAAGTTTCCGTACAACATTACTTTAGCAATCAGTGTTGCCAAGTTCACAAAAATTTATAGAGTTTCTGGACTAGTTGTTCCATGTTGTGTGCTATTTCACATCTTCTGACAGCTAAGACTAAAAGGAAGAAATGGGGGAGAGATTTCCCCCTGCTCAGTTGCTATCAGCTTAGGAAAGGATAGTCTTCTGTGTAGCAGTTAGGAGGGTGTTTAAAGCTGTTTTAAATGGCTGCACATATTTCTTGTGAAGAATCCTGTGCAGACACTGCAAGATACCACCTTTATCCCTGGAGACTCTGGACAGCTCTTTAAATTCCAGTTTCTTTCTTAAACAATTTTCAACTGCTTTACTGTTAAAAACATGGCTTTAGTCTTGACCTTGTCAATGGTTCTAGCTTGGTTGTTTTCAGTATATGTTTGCAATGAGATAAGAGTTCCAAATGCTTTTTTAACCTCAGCATAGTTGGGTGAGACATCAATATACCCTTGACTAGTATATTTAAATAATGTTGTTTTTCTTGAAAGCACTTTGAAAGGTGCAGTTAGCAAGCTACTACGATACTTTTCTAAATGAGACCAAGGCTGGAATTTTTCAAAGTATTTATATTAAGGATATTCTAGTTATCTTATTGTCCAAGTTTACTTTTAAAAAAGACCAGAATCGGGGCATTTTTCTGTCAGATGGAGCTATGGAAAGCTTCCCAAACTAACTGAGTAAATCAGTAAAATATTAGTGACAATGTTCTGTCGCTACCAGTATCCAGTATCAACAGATTCAAAGGAGGAACAAACCAATCTGTGCTAGACAACTATATTTTGTCCCAAGGAAGATTTTCTCCCCCTCCTAAATCCTGCAAGTGAAATATTTTATGCTCTATAGTATAATATATTTAAAAGAGTAAATTCTTCCTGAAAGTATTTATTATAGTAACTGGATAGTCTTACTTGCCAAAAGAAGTCTTAATTTTTCAGTCTTAAATTTTTCAATTCAGTAATATCGTGAGGAAATGAATTCTACACCATAATTGTGCATTGTGGGATAAGACATTGGGCACCAGTCTGCTGCAGATAATAGATTTTATACAAGTGATAAACATGCTATTTTTGAAAATAAGAAAATTTGAGATAAGGTGAGCTAAAGCTACTAGTTTAGAAATTGGAAAAATATGATATGTATAAGTACATTATTTCCTAGCTTGGTAGTTAATTGCACTAGTGCTTCTTAAGGTAAAAGGAAGCTTTACCTAGACTGTCTTGGGAGAACACATTTGTGTGGTAAGAGTAGCAATAAAATTTTGTAGATAATTTTCAGTATTTAAATACCTTTCTTTCCCAGTTTTGATGTTAGAATCCTTGTCTATTGAGTAGTATGTTCTGCTGAATATGCATCATCAGTTGTAGCATTACCTAGTAGAAACTTTATTCCATAAGGCAGAAAATCCATCCCGACATTTTTTAAACATGATAAAAAGCCTGGGAAAGATGAATTTGGTGCAAGGAGCTCTGGGTGCCTTGAGTTCACATCTATAGATCTGACTGGCACCATAGCTATGATTACACTGCACTTATAAAGTTGAATCATTGTTTTATGAATGAAGAATGTGTTGCCCAGTCATTCAGTCTAGGAAATGTTCTTGCTGTTTAATAGTTTATAGCAATAGACTTTTCTTAACTGCTTGGTTATGATGAATCTAGTGGCGTTCGGCATGTACGTAGAATGTTTCACCCAGGCCGAGGTTTGGGAGGCCCCCGTGCACGTAGATCAAACATGCACTTTACTAGCAGTTCCAGCGGTGGACTTTCATCTTCTCAGAGTTCATATTCTCCAAGCAATAGAGAAACCATGGATCCTATAGCTGGTAAGAGCTGTAACCACTGATTTTAGATCAGTCCTTAAACAGTTTGAAATTAAGTCCATTATGAAAATGGTTGTCTTATTTTTCTGTTGGTTTGGGGGTTTTTAAAATGCTTCCCAATGTCATAACTGATGGGTATTTACTGATGAAAAGTATCCTTAATTGGATTGTCTACAGGGACTGAACCTGGAACTTCTGAAATGAAAAACACTGCCCCTTTAGCTTGTGCTTTTAGAGACTTCTAGGCTCATTGCCATGACTGACCTGTTCACAGGTGGCATCAAAGAATGGTTGACATTTGAAAGGACCTTTTAAGATCACCTACTACAAGCCCATCCAACGTCCCTCCCCCCTGCCCCCAAGCAAGGCCACCTAGAGCAGGTTGCTCAGGACCATGTCCAGTCAGGTTTTAAATATTCTTACCGATGGACTCCACAACCTCTCTGGACAGCCTGTTACAGAATTTGGTCATCCTCACAGTAAAAAGTGTTTTCTTGTGTTAAGATGGATTTATTATTTTTTTCTAATTTCTACCCATTACCTCTTTTCCTGTCAGTGGTCAATACAGTGTCTGGCTTCCTTTTCTTCATTTCCTCACATTAGGTATTTATATACACTGTTAAGATTCCTCCCTCTTCAGCCTTTTCTTTTCCAGGCTGAAGAGTCCTAGGTCTCTTAGCCTCTCCTCATATGACACGTATGCATGTATTTTTGAATTTTTGAGTGGATGGACAGCAGGATGGGGACTAGGGGAGCAAAGTCTCTCCCACTGTAAGTAAAGATCAGGTTCATGACCACCTGAGGAACCTGAACATACCTAAGTGTATGGGACCTGATAAGATGCACCCTAGAGTCCTAAGTGAATTGGCTGATGTAGTTGCCAAGCCACTCTCCATGATATTTGAAAAGTCATGGCAGTCAGGTGAAGTCTCCAGTCATTGGAAAAAGGGAGACGTCACACCCATTTTTTAGAAGAGTAAAAGGGTAGCAAGTCTCAGGCCAGGTGCCACAGCACATGCACCAGTGTAAAAGATGACTTCTAGGAAGTGTTACTAAAAGTCATCATCATTGGAGACTGGGATGGGAAAGATATCACACATGAACCAGTATGTGAACAAGAAATTCAGTAACCAGTACAAAGCTATGATAGGTGCAGGCTTCCTGACAAAAGAGGTCATGGTGGATGACAGGCTAGTGACAATGCAGATATAGGATATAGCACTCCAAGAACAATTTCAGTCTCTGGGAGTTGCCTTCTACAAGAGAGCAGACTGCTGCATCCTGGTGTTTGATGTCATGGCCCCCAGCACATTTAAAACCCTGGACAGCCCAAGGGATTAATTCCTCATTCAGGCCAGTCCAAGAGATCCTGAGGACTCCTTTTTTTGTGCTGGTAAACAAGATTGACCTAGAAAACAGACAAGTCACCACAAAACAGGTGCAAGCCTGGTGCTACAGTAAAAAAAAAACATCCCCTACTTTGAAATCAGTGCCCAGGAGGCCGTTAATGTGGAACAAACTTTCCAGACAATTGCATGAAATGCACTTAAACAGGAAACTGAAGTGGAGCTTTACAATGAATTCCCCGAACCCATCAAACTAGACAAGAATGACTGAATGAAGGCTTCTGTGGAGAATTGCACCTGCTGAGGGGAAAGGGAGGGGTTGAGTACAGTCCTTCACAATTGAATATCACACTTAGGCCCTCAAACACACAGCCCCTCTTCTGTATTTAAAATGAAATTTAAAAAAAAATTCCATCTCCAGCTGCCAAAATCTACCCATCTCCCATAAGCATCTGAGTCCCACACTTCAGAGCTCATGTCCCCACATCATCCACATCACACTTCACAGTAACAGACCTTTCTCTTAGTTTAGAATGGAAACTCTCATATATGTTTGGAACTGAATCTAATTTCAGGTGTCCAATGGAGAGAAACTGTTTACAGGTAATCTGTGTAACAAGTTATATACGTTTTTAACTGTCTCATGTTTTCCACTGTAAAGGCTGAAACTGGAAAGGCTGATTACTCGTAGTTCATTGCAAGCTCAGCACTCAGTCTGACTAGGTTGAGTTTTGTATCTCTGTTAATGCTTATTACTTTTAACTAATCTGATCTTTTTACAGTATCCATGTATTATGTAATGCTTCCTTAGGAAAAATCTTATAACATGTTAATATATGCAACCAATTAAATTTTTTTAAAAAGAGAGAACCCTGGATACTCCTGACCATTCAGCCTCATCTCTATGCCTGGTAAGGTCATGGAACAGATCTTACTGGAAGCTATGTCAAGGCATATGGAAGGCAAGGATTAGACACAGCCAACATGCCCTAGGCAAGGGCAAATCACGCCAAAGTAATCTGGCCTTCTATCATGGAAGGACTGCATTAGTGGACAGGGAAAGAGCTACGGATGTCATCTATCTGGACTTCTGTAAGGCCTTTGACACCATCCCTCACAACATTCTTGCCACTAAATTGGAGAGAGAGGTTTGACAGGTGGACTGTTAGATAAGGAACTGGCTGGATGGCTGCATCCAAAGAATTTCAGTCAGTGGTTCAATGTCCAAGTGGAAATCAGTAACAAGTGGTGTCCTTCAAGGATCTGTATTGGGACTAGTACTATTTAATATCTTTATCAATGATGCAGAGGGATTGAGTACATCCTCAGCAAGTTTGCAGACAACACCAAGCTGAGTAGAACAGTTGATTCCCTAGAGGGAAGGGATGCCATCCAGAGGGACCTTGAGAGGCTTGAGTAGTGGGGGCATGGGAACCTCATGAAGTTCAAGGCCAAGCTCTGGGGACAGCAGTACAAAAAAGACATGGACCTCATGGACCTGTTAGAGTGGGTCCAGATGAGGGTCACAAAAATGATCAGAGGGCTGGAACACCTCTCCTATGAAGAAAGGGTGAGAGAGTTTGAGTTGTTTATCCTGGAGAAGAGAGGACTCCAGGGAGACCTTATTGCAACCTTTCAAGTTACAAAGGGGGCTTATAAGAAAGAAAGAGTTGTTGGGGTTTTTTTATGAGGGCCTGTAGTGACAGGACAAGGGGCAGCAGTTCTGAACTGAAAGAGGATAGGTTTAGATTGGACATAATGAAGACTTTTTTTTACAATGAGGGTAACTGTAACTGGGACAGGTTGCCTAGGGAAGTTGTGGATGCCCCATCACTGGAAGTGTTCAAGGTCAGGTTGGATGGGGCTTTGAGCAACCTGATCTAGTGAAAGATGTCCCTGCTCATGGCAGGGGTGTTGGACTTGATGATCGAATGTAAAATCTTAGAGATATCAATATTACACTCATATAGTGAAAAATGGTGTCTATCTTATTCTCTGTATCTTCCACTTGGGTAGATTCAGACAACAGTAAGATATCTTACAAAGTATTCTTTTGCAGTCTGAACAAAAACAGTTCTCCCACTCTTTCCTCCTGTAATATGTTCCAGCTTTCTGATCATCTGGGTGGCCCTCCCCTCCACTGGATTTGCTCTATTATGTCCATGTCTCTCGTCCTGGCGAGCCTAAAAGTGAACACAGAACTCTGCATGTGGCTTTGCCTTAATGCCAAATAGAGGGGAAAAATCACTTTTTGAGACCTGCAGGCTGCATTCCTGCTACTAAAAATATCCCAGCAAAAGAGGATGAAAAATTTTCAGTCATCTTAATGACTTAAGTTAGATCGTGGGTCTTTAAAGCGCTAGAGTTGGTGCAAGAAGGGAGGATGTTTGTGTCTCCTGGAGTCCTGAAGTGCAACACTTCTCTTACCTATGCAGTGAGTGTTAGTTTAGCTGAGTTAAAAATGAAGTGACTGCCTTGGTTTATTTCAGCCTCAAAAGACCTTCCCATTTAGGAGCATGCATAATAAAATGGTATTCCTTTGAGTCTTGTCTTTTTTCTTCTTTTTGTGTCAATGTTTTTGCATTCAGACAATGTAGTGCAGCCTGGCTGGGTGTCTGTGTCATGCCAAGCCTGTCTCAAATTCACAAATTCACATCTGCTACTAGGGTTCTGTTAAGCTGTACTCAAAGTGATCTTACAAACAGCAAGGAAAAATATATCTTACCTGGCAGTGTTAGAAGTCTTCCTTTGTATTCCGGTAATAATTAGTAAATACTACCAGAAGTTAGAACTTGTGCTTGTAACAGACATATATGTATTATTTATTTATTTTTCTCCTTGTGGTTGTTATCAGTAATTAGTGAAATAAAATATTATTGGTAGTTGATAGTGATATGATTAGCTGTGCTGATTAAAAGTGACTTGAGCATTTACTGTTGGCATTCCAAGTGCTCCAGATGCAAAGAACTACTGCATTGTGCTTTATTCCCCTAAGAAAAGCCTAGTTTTAAAGGATTATATCATGAAAGTGAGATGGAAGGAAAATTTTCATGACCTGTAATAATGACTTACAGCTTTAATGAGGATTGGATGGATAGGGAAAAAAAGTAATCTACTACTTCTGCCCTCCTTGTATCATACACAACAAAGTAGTACTCACAACTTTGTGTGGAATATAACGTAGCAAATTGCTGGGCAATAGCTTATTATTAATGTTTATTTTGGGAAATGCTTAGCATGGACATAATTTGTCAGTCTTGAACTTTGGAGGAAAGAAATCCAGGCAAGATTTAACTTTATTATCATTAGAATTTCTCTTTTTCAATCAGAGGTCAAAAAGTGCACAAAAAAAACCCCCTCCTGTGGTCAAATATTTTTTATAAAATGCAAGATTTAAAAAGCTTTTCTGAACTGAATATTTTCTAAAAATGTCTGAAATTATGCTATAATTATTTGTCTTTTCTGCAACACAGCTTCCCTCTGGAATATGCATTGAAGATGCATAAAGCCACCAACTGAAGTCAGAATTGAAGGGGTTAATAACTATTTTGACTAACTCGAAGATAAAATTTTAAAGAATTCTTGCACAGGATATTGCTTATATTCACCATAGGTTGACCTTTATCAGTTTAAAAAGCTTTAAGCTTTGACTCTTTTATACATAGTTCTTTAAATAATTCTTAATCTTCCCATGGGTTTCAAGACATGGGATGCTTGTAATGGATAGCCCATGAAGCTTTTCAAATCACTACAATTTGTTCATGAATTTAATCGATAAAAGTTTTTAGAAAGCAAAGGAATTGATATACTGGTATTCAGGACATAATTATGCTGTTGTGTGATATGTATTTAAGCAAATTTCACTGTAGAAACTTCTCTCTTTTCTGGCAGAGCTTTTATCTCAGTTATCAGGCGTGAGACGTTCTGCAGGGCAACTCAATTCTTCTGGCCCTTCTGCTTCTCAGTTACAGCAGCTGCAGATGCAACTGCAGTTGGAAAGACAGCATGCACAGGCAGCACGACAACAACTGGAAACTGCACGCAATGCAACTAGACGCACTAACACAAGCAGCATACCCACCACTCTTACACAATCTATAGCAGCAACCAATACATCTAACACAGAAAACAATCATCAGACTATACAGAATTCTCAGTTTCTTCTTATGAGGTAATTTGGTTTGTGATTTTAACTCTTCTTCCATTTCTGTTTTCCTTGTCTTGTTGTGGACAGAGTTCAGTGAAACTGCTGCCAGATCAGTAATGAAGTTTGTAGTTGAGACACTATGCTTTTGTTTGCATTTATGACATCACCTTTTCAACCCTGCTGTTTGTTCCTAGGCAATGAATAAATATTACTTGTTGTTTCTCAATTTGAAGAGAAACATGGGATATTGCCTTGTTAACCTGTGTTTGTTTACTCTACTACTTCTGATAAGACAAGAGCCTTTACAATATGTTTCAAACTTTTATGCTGATAATGTGAGGGGAGAGAACTTTAAAGTTAGTTTTATTTAATAGGAAATGAATCTTTAATGTGAATGTTGAATAGAGGTTTATATATAAAATATTTTGGATAAAAAAACAAAGAAGGATTGTGCTATTAACAACCAGCATGCATCTGTTTCAGAAAGTATAGTTAGATCCTACAGTTCTATAGAACAGAATAGTTCAGTTGGAAGAGACCTACAACCATCATCTAGTTCATTCTACTATAGAAGAGTTGCCCACTCATTCCAGCTCTTTTTGGAGGTTTAGAATACTGATTTTCTGGATTCAAGGGGGAGGATGTTTTTCAGTTGCATGTTGAGAAAGAACAAAAGCATTTAAACAGTTTCTGTGTCTAGAAACCGGGGTTCTGATAAGTTATTGCTCTCATACTGATTTCTGTCAAAACTTGTGATAATATCTCAATCCAAAGCTTTTTGAAAATCATAACGTTAAGGAAAGTATCTGCAAATGTCAGTCACTGATCATGTGAGCTAGCATAGAACTGAAGCAAACAATTCTTTTGCTTCTGTTAGGTGATGGTGCATGGACTGATAAGTGAAGGGAATGATGTACTGTGCTTTGGGAATCTCTGGGCATTATGTGTGTAGTAATGTATTTTGTGTCATGCTTGCATTTAGAAGTTGTCCTGGGGACAAAATGAGCACTTAAGAGATGACTAGAGAATTTTAATGCCCCTTAAAATCCCTCTGAGGGGAAACAAACTTAAGAAATAGATTTTTTTTCCCCTTCAGCCTTAGAATCTACTTCTATGAAAGATTATTTTGAAGCATCTAGGAACAAGTTTGTTAAATGTTTGTATTTTTGCATCAGGTGTGCCAGATATTGTCAGATCTGTGCATGTCAACAGAAGTGCAGCAGTACCTAGATTGTTTCTCAGAGGAATGGCTTTCAGATGTTATTCAGCATGCATCAGTCCAACTGTTTAGGCAATTAACAAAAGCCTATTTTGTTGATGATACTACTAAGCCTGTCATCTTTCTGTGTTGCTCTGCAGGTTGAATGATCCTAAGATGTCAGAAGCAGAGCGTCAATCAAAAGAAAGCGAACAGGCAGATCACAGCTTGTTTGTTCAAGAGCTTTTACTGTCCACTTTGATGCAGGAAGAAAGTTCCTCCTCAGATGAGGATGAACGGGGAGAGATTGCTGATTTTGGTGCTATGGGCTGTGTAGATATTATGCCTCTAGATGTTGCTTTAGAAAACTTAAATTTAAAAGAGAATAATAAAGGAAATGAGCCTCTTCTTTGATGGCATCCCACTTTGCAGACAATGTCCTCTGTGCTATATTTGCCAATGGAAGTGGACATCAACTATCTTGGGTTTGTTTTGGTGATTGTAATTTCAGGTCTGTCACTCTTGTTACACTGTGTACATTCAAAGGAAAAGAGAAAAGATATATATGATAATCATTTCCACTTAACCAATTTTTACTTTTAGCAGATAAATATAGGTTGCAGTGCAGAGAAAAAAAAAGCTCTGTGTCCTGTAGCTTGACGTGCAAAAAAGCTTTCCTAATGCTCCACATTCAAACTGAAGAGGAAAAAATGAAAAAAATCTAATGAAGCTGCTGTGTGTATTTATGAATATTAATGAATAAAACTTGCTTGGATGGTTTACCTTAACTACCGCATGATTTTTATTTCAGTGTGCATGAGTTTTAGTGACCTTGTAATTTGAAAAAATCTAAGTACAAGGAGTAAAACTAAAACACCAAAGGTCTCCCATTATTCAAAGGTAATATGACAAAAAAAAAAAGATTTATGCTCACTAGCACTTTGCAGCCATGAAGTAGCCTTAGAATAGCAAATTACCAATGACCTTTTTATGTGCTCTCCCTGCATATACTCTGCAATGGGCTATATTTTTGCTTATATAGTGTGACATTTTGCTGTATTGTGACCACTGTGTTGCCCTGTTAGACATCATATCCAAGTGGAATTGAACTTTGTAGTCATCTGTAGGAGACAAAAAAGAAGGGCCACTACTGGAATCTACTACAAAGGGCTTCTGTGTGCCCTAACACCAAATTTTGTTCAACTTCCTTTAAAGTTTTCCTTTTTGTGTTAAATATACTTTATTTATGTATAAATGATTTATATATTCACTGGTGGGGGGTGTGTATTAAGCTGCATTATGTTGTTTTAGTTTTAAGACTTCATAGTCCTTATAATTTTGAGTTATTTATGTATTTTCTTCATAGTTTACAGACACTCCTTAGTATTAGGAGAGACTGAGGATTTGACTTCCCAGGTATCTCCATAGGTTACAATTTGGATTCTTAATGCTAACTTCCTATCAACCTTGGTGAAAGAAACATGACACTTGGTCTGGATTAGATTTGGGTCTTGAATAGAAACATGATGGGTTGCAAACTAAGCATGGGATGTGCTCAGCAGTCTGGCCTTAGCACACAAAAGTAATATTTTAATAGTGATTCTACACAGAAAGTACCAGCATGATTGCTCATTTGACATGCAATGAGACTGGAAGAATTGTGAGCTTTGACAGCACCTCTAACTTGTCGATCTCCCTCTGTCTTTTAAAGAAATTAGAGCCTTTTTTTAACCTATCTTGGGCATATTATTTAAGGGTATGGACTGTTACAGATTACTTACAGACACTAGCTTGCCTCAAAAGCCAAGTGTCTACATGTGCATGCATTTCTGTCTTGGGGCCCCTGTCTGTTTACAGAATTGCGGAATGGTTGAGGTTGGAAGGGACATCTGAAGGTCCCCTGGTCCAACCTCCTTGATCAAGCAGTGCCTCCTAGAGCTGGTTACCCAGAATCTTGTCCAGGAGGCTTTAGAACATCTCCAAGGAGGGAGACTCCACAACCCCACCTGGGCAGCCTGTTCCAGAGCTCAGTCACCTTCACAGTGAAAAAGTGCTTCCTGATTCTCAGACAGAACTTCCTATGTTAGAACTTGTGCCCATTGTCTCTTGTCTGGTCACTGAGCACCACTGAAAAGAGCCTGGCTTCATCTTGTTTTCATCCTCCCTTCAGGTATTTATATACATGGATGAGATGCCCCCTGAGACTTTCTCTAGAATAAACAGTCCCAGCTCTCAGCCTTTCCTAATAGGAGAGGAGCTCTAGTCTCTTGATCATTGTCCCGGTTTGGAACAGATTAGGGGGAGAACCCCTAAGACAAACCTCCACCACCCCTCCCCCACTCCCAGACCTGGGTTTGGGAGGGGAGAAAAACTCCTTGGAGGGAAAGTGGAAAAACCTCTTTTATTAACAACACTCCCCACACAAAAGGAAAAAAAAAAAGAAGGAAACAGATACTGTGTGGGAAGAGGCGCCGATCTTCTGTGTCGAGCCCTAGAAATTCCCGAACTTCCTCAGGTCAGGCGAGGTCAAGTCAGTCCAGAGCCAGTCCTAATCTTCGGGAAGGGGAAAGAAAAAAGGAAGAGAAAAAAACAAGCAAAGAATAGCGAGAACAGCAAGCACGCCAAGCAGAGCAAGCCATGAGCCAAAAGTGAAAGTAAAAGAAAAGCCCGCAGCCGTTCCCCCCCCCCCCCCCGCCCCAGCGAGGGCCCGCCTATCAGCCACAGTCCTCCCCGAAGGGGAAGAGAAACAACTGCTAGACACAATAGAGCCCCACGATGTAGGATATAGAGTAGAAGTCGCCTGCCAACCCAGGACAATCATCTTCATGGCCCTTGGTTGAACTGTCTCCAGCATGTCCATGTGTCTCTTGTAGTGAAGCACCTATGTGTAAGTCAGCACAGGAAGACAGCTGGGACAACCACAAACTGGCTAAAACACAGAGTAAAATTTTTCCTGTTACCTTGCTGACCTGGGGGATTCCCAAAGGAACACCCAGGCAGAAGCACACAAGTGGAGAGACAGGCACTGTTTAACTCGGTCCATGACAGAGGATCACTGGCTGTTGTTCACACTGGTTTATCTAGGGTTATTCCCAGCTGCAAGGTCACTTGAGTGATTTACAGTCCTCTTTGACAGTCTTCCACTTTTTCACCCATTCCTCCCAACACACCCCCTCACTCAAGACACCACTGTTGCTGGGGCTGGAAATGTGGGATAGGGAATTTACAGAGGCACTTAAAAAAGCATACGAAAAAAGGAATAAGCATCTAAATGCTCTAAGTGTCCCACCCTTCTTGGCAGGGACGTAAACCACTCAGCTAGCCAGGCACCATGAGTAGGTTGTGTGATTTGATGTAGTAAGTCCTGAAGATGCTGAATATCATCCTCCATGCCAGCTGATTCAGCAGTCAGGTCGAAGCAGCCTTCAAACTCAACAGCGTTTATGGTGTTGAAGAGGGCAGTAGTTTATCAGTAATCAATGTTCCTTGGTGTAGAGCAGTTACTCACTAAAGTTCAGGCAATAATTGCCTTGGATGTCCAAGTTAAACCTTGCACAAGGGCACCTCAGGTACTCTATAGTCACTACTCAGAAAGAATGATAAGTTAGTTACAGTAAAAAACAACCAGACACAGCCACACACAGATATTTAAAAAATGATATTGCAGAAAGGTATCCAAGGTATGTGACACAGAGATGTGAGAATTTCAGATGATCCTTTATAGTAGGCCTCTAGATGTTAGGATGTATTTCAAAGAGTGCTTTGGAATATATATTAGATCCATGTTAGAAGGCATTTAGTGGATGCCGAACGCTGTGTCTGTTAACCTTTTGCATGTTACAAGCATCTAGGACTTCTTGGTGATAGTGGAGAGAAAATTGCAAACATCCCGGGACAACAAGGCTGAGAATGCAGATAAAGAGGGGGGACACAGACCCTTAGCTAGAATAAACTGAATATTTCCTTGAAACTATGCCAAAGAGAGCCAGAAGCCGCACAAGAGAGATAAAGGTGAAGAGTTCATTGAAGAAGACTCCGTTCCTTCATCTCCCGGGACCCCCAGGAAGGTCACCACAACAAACTGAGCATGCCCAGATGGGCGTGGAGTTAATTACCATACGAAGCAAGGACGGGCGGGGCCAGGGAATGAATATGTATGAGGCGGATTATGCATATGTAAGACCCCGGGAATAATAGAGGGAAACACGTCGGGTGGGTATGCGTGTCTTTGGTGAAGTTATTCCCCATGCATCTCGGCCGATTAAATACATACCACTCTAACAACTATTATTAGTTGTGGAGTTTTACTTTCGCCACCACATTTCAGTTGGCGAGCCAGTCAGGAGGACTCCCTCTCTCCAGCTGCAGGGAGCGGGCAGGGTGGGACTCCCCAGGCGCTGCCGGGGATCTTCCCGGAGGGGGCTTCTGGCCTGCACGCTCACCTGCAGGGAGAAAAGGACCTGCTGGGGCCACGGTGGACCAAGGTATGTATTAAACTCGAAGGGAAGCGTACGCTGAGATATGGGCTCTGGTGAGACACATGAGAGATGTCCACACGCACAGCGTTACGCCCTGGGGTTAGCTTGCAAGCTATTAAGGGGTGCCAGCAAGGGGCCGGTACAGGAGATTCCCTGGGTCAGAGTGCGACCCTGGATTTAGGGGACTCTTGCGTTGGTAAACCGTGACATTGTTAATTTACGCTTCAATCTTGGACCTGACTTGACCCTTCAAATTTGGGACTTACCTGACTCCTTTGTGCCCCCTGCGCTGTTGCAGCCACGGAGCCTGTGAGGCCTCCCTGGCAGTCAGTGGCCTGAGATAAGAAAATGCAATGTCATGATGAGTGGCCAAAAAGAAACCCCTTGGCGCCCTCGGACCTCTCTTATCTCTTTGTAAGACTATAGGTCACAATTGTACCCCAACTCCCCCATTGGTCCACTTTTCAAAACCCCTCTACCCTATATAAACCCTGAATCTTGCCCTGTTAAGTTAGAAGAGCTGTCCCTGCAACCCTTCGAAGAGAATGCCAAAATAAAGAATACCATCTGAAGAACTGCATACGGCTCTCTCCTCTCTCTCCCTGCGTCTGCCAGGGCACTTAGCAAGCAAAAGCTGAATATCACTGCGAGCTGAAATTCACTGCTAAAAGCTGGATTCACTGATAGCTGCTTGCTAAGTTTGCCTGAGGCTGGATACCTCTCCAGAGCATCGGGTTGAGTGGTTCCTAATAGTATCATTCTATCCGGGACTCACTACGGCCAGGATCGGACCATCCTGGAGGTTCTAAAGCCTCCATACTGCGCCTCACCCAATGCCCGGGCTGCTTCTTTTGCTAAAGAATTAAAAAACTTGGGTCTCACCTGACCCTGCTGCCCCCTGCGCCTTGCCCGATGCTCGGACTCTCCGACGCCAGAGGGTTCAATCCTAGGCCTAACTTGAATCAATTGTCCTAACCCCCCTACACATCTAGAGAGGTTGCGTGTCAAATTAACTTGCAAGCTTAGGGTGGGGTCCCTAGAGGCGCCTCAGTCTCTCATCTGCCACACGCTTTTCCCCCGTTCCCGGCTGGCCCCCTCGTGGGAGTCCGGAACCGCGGTACAATGGGGGAGGGTCAACACTTGCCTAGGGGATCCGAGCTGCCGGCCCCTGTCTCACTCACACCTCATTCGCTCGCCTCCAGTCCCGCCACTGGATTTTCTCACCAATCTGTCGCTCCTCCGTCGAGCACATGCCGCCGCTGCCCCCACCCTGAGCTGATCATAATAAAGGCTTTTAAAAGGAGAAAAATCTCCTGCCCTGTTTATTACAGCTTGGTGGTCCCATGTTTCATTCCCTGATAACAGAGGATCAATAAATTCTTCATTTGGAGCTTTGGAGTCTGTCCCCATTATCTTCATCCAGATAATCCAAGAATGTGGGGAATTTCCTGATTATCTTTCCTATTCTTCTGGGTTAGCTACAAAAAGTATCTTACATCACATAGTTTCTATTTTAATATTATGCTACAACCTAAGAATATATATATACATCACACTACTTATTTCTAAGTTTCATTAATAGCAGAAATAAAAGAAACTATAATAATACAGCAAAGTTTTACAATATTATACATATAGTATTCATTTTAATATTTGCAAAAAGCCAACTTTATAATACTTATTTATAACAGGGTGCACTGCTACATTTAAGGGCTTTCTTTTTTATTCATAACTAATTATTATGCATATCCAAAGGGAATAAGTCTGGATCTTTTTTGGGGCTGGGGTCAAAAGACTCTCCTTCAGTCCTATAAGCAATAAGCATTTGACGGCTCTGGGGTCACTGGTGGTATAGCGGTGGGACTGTAGGTGGCAACCGGGCTCTATCCCTGGCACTTGTCAGGGAGGGCGTGTGGACGGGGGACGGGGAGCAGGACCTGGGCAAATTTTGGCTGCAGTGGCCATCTCAGTGGTAGCCTCACAGACTGCCTCACTCCCTCCCACTTTTTCAATTGTGTCCATGACCGCCCTCCAAGCAGGAAGCATTCATAGCTGTGGCTCATGGCCAGGCAGAGTAGCCAGAGAGAGAGCTTTATGCCGACCTTGTCCCAGTAGCAGAGGGTAAAAATAGAAGAAGGGGTAGTATCAGGAAACATGCATGACACCCATCGTAGAAGTGATTTAAAGTCCTACTTTAGGATGGGGGATCCATGCTTGCTCAGAAGGGCAAGCATGGTTTCATTAACATCTCTCTCGTCGGACATGTTCTGTCCCATACTTTTAGTTCCCCTGGCTCACCTGTTGTGTCTCAGCATACAGGTGATTGTGGGCCCAAATGCAGTTCTTTCACTAACGATCAGTTCCAGAGTCTCGTCTATTGCCATCAGGTAGCTGGTCCTCCTTTCACACGGAGCACCAGTTATGGAAGATTGAGAGAGAGACGGGGAAGACTGATTGGTGATCAGAATCCTTTTTTTACTGTGAGCTACTGTTACGACCCGCTCTTAATATGAGCTGAGTTTGTAGTGATTTCAAAGTGCAAAAGAGGCAACGAGAGTACAGTTTAACCAAAAAATCAATGCACCTTTTTATTGATGTGCCCACAAAACTGATATGCGATAGTGAAGGAGAACAGAGAGGGAGAAAGAGATACGGAGAAACAGAGAGAGAAGGATAGAGAGAGAGGGGGGGGAATAGCTACCAACGGATGGAGACGGGAGTCCTCATAGCTTCTTCCACCAATAGACCACCTTTGAAGTCCTCATGGCATGCGCTAATAGATCCGTCTTTTCTGTGGGGAAGCCTCGAGGAAGGGTCTTTTCTGAGTCCAATATATAGGTCTTTCTGAAGCAAGAGGCAGCTAGCCAGAGTGGGGAGGGGAATTCCTGTGATCAGCGTGGCCCATGCACAATGAGGGGAAACAGGACAAGCTGGCCCCTTCAGTCCAGACACAGGTGGTTCTGTGCACAGGGGGCAGTGTACTGTGGCCCCCATTGTTCTCAAGTAAACACACCTGGCAAGATGCAGGTCTGGCAGCAGCTTGAGTCACATACCAGGTTGTGGGTCCCAGCCCTTGTCCCCCAAGGTTTCTTTTCCACAACGAAAATGTGAGACATATTAAAGGTCTTTGGGCCGACCCTCACAGCTACATATGCTTATATACCATTCTAGGAAGGCTAGTAATTTTTTACTACAATGATTAGGTTAAACATCACACAAACATACATTTTGCAACATCTCTTGCTTGCAGAAGTTTGATTCAATCTTCTTTTCCTGTCACCAATCTTGATCCAATCTTCTTGTAATCTTCAAAGCTCTGTTTATTCTTGCCAAGGCATGTTGGTTATCAAACTGACTATACTAATCAAATTCACAGTACTCTGTCCTGTGGGCCCCAATATCTCCTACACATCCAGACTAGATCCTTTAATTAAAACATGATCCATCCCCATCTGCCACAAGAAACTAATACCTCCTTCCACTGTTCACCAATTTCTGAGGAACAGCACTAAGTCGGCAGCATCTGCATATGGTGTTAAAACTGCTGCACCCAACCTTTTGTATAGCGCAGGTGCAGCAGCATCCTGGCCATCAGGACCCCTGATATTTTGTAATTGAGCATATCCCCATTGTATCTGAACTTCACTGGCTGTAGGGCTTAATAGATCTTTTTCACACATTAATAAGTGGAAAGACACAGTGCCGCTATCCAAAGCTCACAAAATCCATGCCAGTATGCCTTCCCCACTCTTCTGCTGGTAGACCTCTAAAAATTCCGTCTTCGGGTGACTGTATGATATTGTATCCCGTATCATCTGGTTTATGCTCAGATATGAGTCCTGTACCTTTAAGCTAGGTCTGGGAGAGGGAGGGGAAGCAGGTGGAATTCTTTCAGTGTGGTTTTCGCAGATCCTCCTCCGGGTTCTCTCTCGGCTGTGTTGTCTAGCATGGATAGAGAGAGGATATCTTTGCTGTTAGCTAGTTTCTTTTTTGTTAGCTGAGGCAAGATGTTTTTTCCTGGGACTGTGGCTTCTTCTTCTGGAACTGTTCAGCTCTGCTCCAGTCCAAAACACCAGAACATCGCTGGGAGCCCCATGTCGCGGCCTGGAGGGGAGGCTCTGGGACACTGCACCCTGGCTCCAGATCTCTGGAGAGCAAGAGCAGGACTCTCAAAAAATCCACCAATTTTCTCCACAATTAGAAGATTTATTATCTAACATTATTCTTTTATTTTTTTGGTGCTTGCTTGTTAAATAAATGAAGCCAGGGGGTCCGTGGCTGGCCGGACAAAGTAATACACGATCTGACCAGTATGGTTAATGCATGCATTTTTCCTTTTATTGCTACAAAATGGTGGTTTATATAGTCTCAGATAGTTTATACTAACAAGTGTTTTCTAATTGGTACTTGATTAGGAAGGAATGTAAACAATCCTAACTTTAAGGTCGCCACGGTAAAATTGCTATAACTATACTAATTAATACTAAACACACCTTAATGGAATTTACTGCTGCGCCACAGGCTTGCTCACCACTACTCAGTCCCAAATCTGAGGCCTAGCTCAGGCCCAAATCTGAGGCCTTACCCAGGATAGCTCAGGCCCAATCCCAAAGTGGATTGTGCCCTCTAAGAAATTTTGCAACAAATAAACAGGTTTTTTTCACTTTATTCCAAGAAATTATTTTCGAATGTGTGGGGAAGGGGCTGCTGAAACCTACCATTTTTTAGAGGAGACATCTTTTTCAGGACGTTTCCTCCTAATTTGTCTCAAACCAAAACAAAGAATTTGGCACCCAATGTGTGGCTGGAGAAAGTGAAAAAAAGCTCTAATAATTACAATTTGGTTTTAATCATTTTGTATTGGGGTAAAGCAGTCAGTAGTCACCACATGGTTTGAAGTAATAGTCTCTCCAGTCCCTAGGCCTGTTTGCCTACCCACAGATAGTGCCAATTTTCCCCCTGGCATGAAACTTTTACAGAGCAGGGGTACGAATCAGGCTTGCTATACTGATGTGCTTGGTGATAATGATTTATAGAAGGTTAACAGAGCTACTGTGAGTTGTTAAAAATATATATGGTCTCTTGTTTCTCTCACCTAGTTTCAGTGGCCTGCTTTGGGGGTTTATTAGTAATTGCACCCAGTTTGTTAGAGGAGAAGCAGGGGATGACATTTCCCAACCTTTCATCTCCTTCTTCCCCTTTAAATCTGGTGCGTCACCTTTAGAAAATGTTTAGTTTCCCCTGGATGTTAAAGAGACCACCCTCCTGGTATTTTATCTGGTAGGCTTCCTCTAAATGGTCTGCAGCTTGTCTAGAATCAGGGCTGAGATGTCCAGAGGGGCTGACCAGACACCTGACTCAGGCGTGGAAAATCCTGAGTGGTGTGGGGAATGGGTGGACATGGGCCAAACCCTGTAGGAATTCTCTGCCCTGATATCTTGGAACTTCCCCCCTGAGCAAATTCAGAACCCAGCTGAGGTGGGGAAATATCTGAAAGAGAAGTGCAATGACACTCTAATGAGAAGAAACTCATTGCAATATGCTGGGCACTGGCATATGCTTATCATACTCTGCTAGATAGTCTAGGGCAGCAAAAACAGAGGGGCAGGAGGATGAATCAGCAGACATCCCAGTCACTCAGGCTGCAGCTAAACCAGACAGGGAGCCTAAGCCAATGGCAGTTGCTCCTATCCAGAAAAGAAAACACAAAACCAAAACCAATTGCCCAGTGGATGATAATGATGATGCAGGGGAAGGACCCTCAAAGCCAGCAGAGGACTCAGAACCAAAAATCATTACTGAGTCCTTGTCCATGAAGGACCTTCGTGACCTAAGAAAGGATTACACTCGACAGTCTGATGAATCTATATTAAGTTGGTTAGTCCGTCTTTGGGATGCTGCAGGCAATAATACAATTTTGGATGGTACTGAAGTGAGGCATTTGGGATCTCTGTCACATGATTCGGATATCGACCAAGGCATGGCAAGGGGGCCTGACTACCTCAGTCTCTGAGCACGGCTCTTGAGAAGGGTAAAGGAAAGATACCTGTGCCCAGAAGATCTCCAGCTGCAACAAACCCTGTGGAAGACCACAGAACAAGGGATTCAATGCTTGAGAGAACTGGTGGTGGTAGAGATGGTTTTCTCAGCTGGCCAAACAATTATGAGTCTAGACATGGTAAAATGTATACCAGTGATGTGGCTAAAACTCGTACGACTTGGGCCACAAGAATATGCTTCTGCTTTAGCAATGATGAAGCAGAATGAGGGGGATGAGACCATGCTTGCTATGGTGAAGAAGCTCCGAGCACATGCACATGCTGTGCATGGCCCAACACATGCAAGAACCTCAGCTGTGGAAGCATGTCTGTCAGAGCGCATACAGAAAATGGAAGATAGGATGAAGGAGAATCACCAGAAAATCAAGAAGAACCTTCAAGAGGACCTTCTCCAAACCTCACTGGTACAAACCAGAGGTTCTGTTACCAGATGCAGATGTCCCCCAGCTAGGGAGAGAGAGTACACCCCACAAGCTGAGCTGTGGTTCTTCCTGTGTGACTGTGGAGAAAATATGAGGAGTTGGGATGGAAAATCCACCACTGCTCTGGCGCAAAGGGTGCGTGAATTGAAGGAGGGCAAGACTCAGAAAGGAAGTTCCACCAGAAAGGAAGTAGCTCCAGTAGCCTGTAGCTGAGCTGCCAGACATGATGGAAGAGAAGATGACATGTCTGATCCCCTTGAAGGAACCTCTAGAATGTATGCCTAGGGAGGGAAGGATTAGAGGCGGCCTGCCTCTAGCCAGGTAGAGGCCAGGGAAAACCGCATCCAACTGTGTGGATTTGTTGGCCGGGCACATCAGAATCTGAAAAATATGAGGTCTTGATAGACACTGGTGCGCAGTGCACATTAGTCCCATCAAGACGTGGGGGCAGAATCTGTTTCTATTGCCAGTGTGACAGGGGGATCACAGGATTTGACCCTGGTGGAAGCTGATATGAACTTGACTGGAAAAGAGTGGAAGAAACACCCTATTGTGACTGGTAGAGAGGTCCCATGTATTCCGAGCATAGACTTCCTCTGAAGCGGGTATTTCAAAGACCCAAAGGGACTCAGGTGGGCATTTGGGATAGCTACTGTGGAGACAGAGGGCATTAAGCAGTTGAACACCTTGCCTGGACTATCAGAGAACCCATCTGCAGTAGGACTTCTGAAAGTAGAAGAGCAACAAGTACCAACTGCCACCTTGACAGTGTACTGCTGACAGTACCGGACAACTCGAGATGCTGTGATTCTCATCCACAAGATGATCTGTGAGCTGGAGAGCCAAGGGGTGGCCAGCAAAACACACTCACCCTTCAGCAGTCCCATTTGGCCTGTGCGCAAATCTGAAGGAGAATGGAGATTGACTGTGGACTATCGTGCCTTGAGTGAAGTGACTCCACTGCTGAGCGCTGCCATGTTGGACATGTTGGAACTCCAGTACGAGCTGGAGTCCAAGGCAGCAAGATGGTATGCTACTATTGACATTGCCAATGCATTTTTCTCCATTCCTTTGGAAGTAGAATGCAGGCCTCAGTTTGCCTTGATGTGGAGGGGAGTGCAGTACACCTGGAACCGACTGCCCCAGGGGTGGAAGCACAGTCCTACCATCTGCCATGGACTGATTCAGACTGCACTGGAAAAGGGTGAGGCTCCAGAACATCTGCAGTACATTGACAACATCATTGTGTGGGAGAACACAGCAGAAGTGTTTGAGAAAGGAGAGAAAATCATCCAGTTTTTACTGGAAGCCAGTTTTGCTGTCAAGAAGAGCAAGGTCAAGGGACCTGCCCGAGAGATCCAGTCCCTGGGAGTGAAGTGGCAAGATGGACATAGAATTCCAAAGAATTCCATAGAATTCCATAGAATGTCATCATCCTATTGTGAAATGCCCTGCCCTGGGGGACCTACCAAACATTCCTATCTGTATATAATCTGGGGCTTGGGACACCACGATACCACCACTGGATTCCCAGTGGATTTGAGCTCTTGATAACCACCACTGGAACCCTAGAGAAGGACCAGATCTTTTTAAAGGATCACTCTTTTGACAAGACCACATCCATCACTCCAATCAGACTGCTGCCACCACCCTGACTAATAGGGTATCAAGTTTTATTCTGACTTTGTCAGTTTAAGCCAGTGTTCCTATACTCTCGGATCCCTGGCTGGTAGCCTACCGAGAATTGCGGGTAAAGTCCTTTTCTCCAAGCCCCGTGCCAGAAGGAAGAGTCAGGATGCGTCGATTTCTTTACCAAGGTTGTTTATTCATTCGTGTTCCTAAATATTTTCTCTTCAGCCGGCGTGGATGTCACCTACACCGCTTCTCAAGGCTATCTGTCCCGCTCATGGGTGGTCGTAATCTTTTATACTAATTGTTACGTCCTAATTGTTTTTACTATTGTACCAATATCCACTACCTTTATTAAACTGTGCACCTTTACACTAAACCAATCAGAAAATGCCACCACCTCACCCGAAGATGGAGAACAAGAAGAAGAAGAAGAAAGACAAGGGACACACCCAAATCCCTCCATCTTGTCTCCTTGAGCCTCCTTTGTGAACCCCCAAAATCCACATTAATACACAAAAATAAGTTACCTAATAGCCTAATCACACACTCGTGACTTGTAATTCTTCATATAACGTTGGCAATTGCTCCCAAGGGCTAAAATCAAGGGCACTGGTGTTTTTATCACTGTACCAGGGTCTCCGGACCCCCTCCTGGGATCTCGGACTGCCCAGGACATGTAAAGGGATGTCCTGGGTTCCGACATCTCCCCCTTCTCTTTGAACTAAAAAGACTTCTTTTGCAGCCTTGCTTATGGCCCGGCACATGCATTGGAGGATGCATGGCACAAGGAGCAGAAGAATTACAAGCCCTATTATAAACCCTATAAAAATATAAAATACTGTTTTGGAAAATTCTCTCCACAATGGAGAAAGATTGAAAAAATCAAGAACACCATCCAGCCAAGATCCCGTAACTTCTCCCAGCTTGGCAATACCTTCCCGCAATTGCCTTATGTCCTCGTGGATCGATTTTGAATGATCCGACAGGTTCATACAACACATCCCCTCGAATTCTTCACATCCGTGCCCATGGGTCAGCAGCAGATAATCGACCGCCGCCCTGTTTTGAAGGGTTGCTCGTCTCACACTGTCGACGTCGGTTAACATGTCGCTCAGTGCAAGAGAAGTGGCACGGGCATATTTGCTCAACCAGCACCCCATTTTGTCTAATTGAGTCAAGGCCGCTGCCGATGCTGTCTGTGGTGAGAAAATTGCAGCCGCAATTCTCTGGGCCTTGGTCCAAGTGTGAACGTTATCATCACAACTCGGATCATATTGTTTGATTGATCTTTTTTCCCTTTGCTTTTGCTCTCTCAGCGATGTCATGTTTGGTGTTAACAATGAGAGTCTCCCAATGCTGCATGGACCGCCTTCGACATTTGCAGGGATAGCAGGCCAAATTCTGTCCCCACAAATGAAAAAGATTCCCCGTGGCAATTGCGCTGGAGCTTGGTGGGATGGTTTCTCAGACACCTTGGTGTAATTGCACCAATATGATGCATTCCTATAAACGAGATGCTTTGGGGTTACATCTAATGTGTTTTGTTCCCCCTGTGTGATCTTCGAGTGATTGAATATAATGCAATATGTCATTTCCAGTGAACCAAGAATTTCCAATTCCTGAGGTTCAAATGGAGCCACAGGAAGGAACTGTGTCCATATATACCACTCATCTACAGGATTTGAAATAGCCTTTGCAATAGTTGCAGTGATGTTCTCTGGAATCGGCCATTCCTGCACTGGCAGACCTACCAAGCATGTTGAAAACGGCTTTCCTGGCCTTGAGTGTACCAAGCAAATGGTATCTAAACCTGCTGCATTGGCCAAAGTTTCCCACACATTTTCTTTTGGCTGGATCACGGGCAAGTCTGCTGCCTTGTTTGAGGCAATCAGAAAGAAAATGAAGTACATGTATAACATCTGAGCGTACTTCATGCTCGCCCCCCTGTGGGAATCTCTGAAGCACAACCACACTCAAACCCCAAAGAAAACCCCCAAGTCTTTGGTGTTTTAACACAGTCTTTTTGTTTTCCCACTTGGTCATGTCTGCGTGCTCTCGTCTTTGTTCTTGGAGTCCGTATCTGTTTGTATTTGGACCCGATCAGCGTCTGCTTGCGCCTGGGCTCGATCAGCGTCTGTTCGCGCCTGGACTCGATCTGTGTCTGTTTGCATCTGGACTTGATAGGGCTTCACGTGTCTCGCCGAAACCCACTTCGGTCCTCGCCCTGTAGAAACACAAGCATATCCCTTGCCCCAAGTTATTATTTGGAAAGGACATTCTATTTGTCCCGATTCTGGATTCCTGATCAAAACTAAAGGATTCTCCTTCAGTTTTTCCTGTGTACTATTGGTAAAATGTCTGATAATCGGCGGAGTTGGCTCTGAAAATGAGCCATTCAGAAAATTCAAGACATATAATGCCTTGTTCAACCGCATCTGCGGTGTTGCCTCTGGTTCCTCCCTCTTCTGTTTATCCAAGAGGGTTTTCAAGGTATGATGTGTTCTTTCTATGATCGCCTGACCTGTTGGAGAGTGTGGGATACCAAAGGTGTGCTTGACACCCCACTTTTTCAGGAATTTGTCAAGCGCCTTCCCTACATAAGTAGGACCATTATCGGTTTTGATTTCCTGAAGTACACCTAATGATGCGAATGCCTGTAAGAAGTGTCTGCAAGCGTGTTGTGCAGTTTCCCCTGTGTGCAGCGATGCAAAGACTGCACCCGAGAATGTGTCCACGGATACATGTATGTGCTTGTACTTCCCAAAAGATGGATATTTGGTGACATCCGTCTGCCACAACTGGAGACTTTGCAGTCCTCTCGGATTGACTGCTCCTGTGGATGCGGGTGGCTGCACTAACTGACAGTCGGGACAAGCATTAATGATTTCCCTTGCTTGAGTTTTGGTGAGATGAAAGGATTGCATCAATGCTTGTGCATTCTGATGGAAGAATGCATGACTCAACTTCGCTTGCTCGAAAATGTCTGGTAATGTCTGTGAAATCGGCATGGTGAGTCTGTCTGCCTGGGCGTTTCCCTCTGCCAAAAATCCTGGCAGAGAAGTGTGTGCTCTAACGTGTGTGATAAAATATTTGTGCTTTCTGTCTCTTATTAGTGTTTTCACGCACATCAGGTAGGAATACAACTGCTCGTTATCTGTCTCCCGCAAGAGTGATCCCTCCAGTCTTTTGATCACACTTGCAACGTATGCTGAATCTGTGACCAAATTGAAGGGTTGTTGGAACAGTTTGAAGGCTCTGACCACCGCTGCTAGCTCTACAATTTGTGGCGACCCTTGCACTATCTGTATATCTGACTCCCATTTTCCCGTTGCTGGATTTTGCCATGTGACCACTGACTTGTGTGTCTTTCCCGAACTGTCGGTAAACACTGTTATCGCATCCAATGGCTCCTCACTTATCTTTGGCCTCTCTCTGAAACTTATCTCTGCTTTTAGTAATTTATGGCTTGGAAAATGGATCGTGCAAATGCCTGGATACCCTAACAATGCGAGTTGCAAGTCCTCCGATTTTTGCAACGCCCAATCGAAATAATCTTTTTTCAAAGGTAGGTAAATGGCTGCGAACTCCTAGCCTGTCATGGTCAACAAGCACGCTCTTGCTTTTATGATTAATTGCGCTGGCATTTCCAAGTTCGTCAGGATTGTCCTTGGCGACCTGTAAGAAAAAAAATCCACTCTATGATTAAGAACGGGTCTCCCTGAGACTGAGATGCGTCCCACTGGAAAATCAAGCCGTACAACTGTATCTTCTTTCCCAACACTGCTAGGTAAAAAGGCAGTGAGGTCACGAAACGGTGTGCCTGTCTTGTCTGAATGATCCTTGCGATCCTGTCAAGGTCTCTCTGTGCCTGTGGCGTGAGAGTTCTCAGAGACGTGATGTCCCTGTCCCCTCTCAAAAGGTTGAACAATGATGCAAGGTCGTCATTCGTGATCCCCAAGATTGGTCTCAGGAAACTGATCTCTCCCAAAAGCTGATGCAGATCTTGTAGGTTGTTAACATTCGAGCTGACCTGAATCTTCTGTGGCCTTATTGTTTGATCCGTGATCTTCCATCCAAGATATTTCCATGGCGCAACCTCTTGTATCTTCGAGACACTGATTTCCAATCCTGCTTTTTCCACTTCTTTGATGACACATTCCCGAGCCTTTTGCAACTCCTGTTGGGTTGCTGCTGCGATGAGCAAATCATCCATTTAGTGAATGATGACTGCTTTTGGATGTTTCTTCCACGCTGGTGCCAAAGCTCGAGCCACATACCATTGGCAGATGGTTGGCGAGTTCTTGAGGCCCTGTGGAAGGACCACCCAATGGTATCTTTGCAAGGGCTCCTGCCGGTTGATACTTGGAACGGAAAAAGCAAACTGAGGTGCGTCATCTGGATGGAGCAAGATGTTAAAGAAGCAATCCTTGAGGTCGATGACCACAAGCGGCCAGTCTCTCAGGATCATTGAGAGAGAAGGGAGGCCCAATTGGAGCGGTCCCATTTCTTCGATGACCTCGTTGATCTTTTGGAGATCATGAAGCAACCTCCATGCACCGGAGGCTTTCTTGCGGATGACAAACACCGGAGAATTCCAAGGACTGTTTGTCGGCTTGATATGACCTTTCCGTAACTGTTCTTTGATTAAATTTTTCAAGGCACTCAACTTCTTTGGAAGGGGCCACTGATCCACCCAGACAGGCTTGTCTGTTCACCAGGTCAGTTTCAAAGTGGCGAGTGCCGCAGTGACCCCCACTAAAAATCCACTTCCAGCTTCATTCCCCACTGTGCTAGCAGATCTCTGCCCCAAACCGTGATGGGCTTCTGCACGATGAATGGACAGATGATGGCTGTTTTTCCTCCTGGTCCTGAGACGACGATTGCGTTCTCACTCTGCAGACATACGGAACTTCCTCCTATTCCTGAGAGACAACCCAACGGTGCAATCAACTTCCACTCTCGGGGCCAGAAGATGTATGAAAGGACGGTAACGTCCGCCCCCGTGTCAAGCATTCCTTCGATGATGATTGACTTGTCACCACAGGTCAATTGGCACGTGATGACGGGCCTATCTCGACTGAGGTGCTTCACCCAAGAGGCATGAACTTCCACGTGTGCACTTGCAGGGAAGTTCTGTACGTTGAACACTGGCATGACCTGTTCCGCTGTGTGAACTGGCAATGCGATTGCTTTCACTATCGGAGTGTTCTCTGGGATGACTAGTGGTGGTCGAAGGGGCTTGGCCAGCACCGTCAACTCTTCATTGCGGTCTGCTGAAACAATCGTGGGGTAAACAATGAGTCCTAGGATGCTGCTCCTGTCCTTGCCGATAATCAAGAAATCCTGTCTTTTCCGAGACGCTCCAGTGACACCCGTGGGTATCACTGCATGGTTCTCATCTAGAAAACACGTCATTTTGGAAGCTGCCAGATTGCATTGTGCTCCTGGTGGCAGCAACTCTGGGTCGCTGGGCATCCTGCAGATTGCCCTGCTGAGGGGATCTGACTGACATTCCCCAATGACTGTCCCACTGGTGCCTGCTGCTGCGCCATCGCCATTACTTGTGTCGTGGCGCGATGGCGGTCCGCGCTCGGCTTCAGGTTTCCCGACAGAGGTAGAGGCCTTCCATCTACATCCGTCTGTGCTCGACACTCGCGTGCCAGGTGTCTGCCTCTTCGGCATCTTGGGCAGACCTCTAGAGGTTTTTCCGCTTTTGCGCGCTGTGGACAGTTTCTCTTCAAGTGCCCGTGTTGACCGCACTTATAACATTGTCCTTCCGCGTATTTCCGCCACTTTGAGCCTGAGGAACTGCTCTTCTGCAAAGCCATGAGTGTTTCTTTTAGATTATCACTCTGCGCTTTGAGAATCTTCTCAAACTGTTCTCCCCAAATGGATGCCACATGTTGAGGAGTCCCCACTTTGCTGCATGCCTCCACCATCTCCGACAGAGAGGGTTGACCTGGCAAAGCACTGATGATTCGCTTGCATTCTGCATTCGCATTTGCATATGCAAGACTTTGCAGCAAATGTGGTTTGGCCCTTTCATCGGTCACCTGTCTATCTACTGCCTGTGACAGGCGATCGATGAATGAGGCGAATGGCTCGTTAAGTTCTTGCTTGATGTCAGTATAAATTGAATCTGGCACTCCTGCTGGCGGAATCTGTATGATCGCCGTTCGGGCTGCCTCTTTGATATCTCTCAGTACATCTCGCGGTATATCTCTCGCTTGTCGGGCTGGGTCATCATTTGGAGGATTGCCTGCCATCTGTGCTACTGTGAAGCCTGCATTCGGACCTCCTTGATATCTGGTCCTCAGCTCTTCAAGGGCTCTCCTCCACCGCGCATCCCACATTAGGACTTGCGCATCTGTCAGAATCATTGAGGCAATGGACCTGAGATCGTATGGTGTCAAATCATATATGTTAAATGTCCCTTTCAAAAGCTGTTTAAAGTAGGGAGATTCCAGTCCATTGTCTCTAATTGCCTTCATTAGATCTTTGATCACTTCGTGATCTAATCGCTCCCATCTTGGATTCTGTCCTTGTGCATCATAATTCACTGGCATCGCAAAACCTCTTGTGCCAGTCATCTCGAAGTCCTTTTCCCTTAAGGCCTTCTTTTTAATCTCCGCCCAATCTGTCATTGTGGGCATTTCTGTTTCTTGGCTTGATGGGCCTGCAGAAATTGTCACCGGTCTGTAGAGTGGAGTCACTTGCTGTGTGGGATGCCACACTCCCATCTCTCCTCTCATAAGATCCGTCGGCATTTGTGGTACTCCCACGCCTTGCCGTGGCGGTGACGCTCCTCCTCCGAGGGAGAGTGACACCCTTTGCATTCTTCCCTGTCCTGGATGAGGCGTAGCAACTTGTGACCCTGGTGCAGGGTATAAATCCTGCGATGGTGGAAATCCAGCAGGCAGCGTTTGTCCAAATGAAGAAGGCACGCCCGTAGATGTTGGAGGAATGGCTTGTTCACTTGGCACTACACCAAAGAACTGAGGAAGTTGGGCCCACAGTTCTGGACATGATTCCAACACTTTGCCTATATACTGTAAAACAAGCTGCTTCATGTCATCCTTAGGTATTAAAATTGTTTGTTCCTGACTTGAGGAACCTGTAGCTTCTAGCTTTGGAATCGTCAGAACTGAAATGCCTTCGGATGCCGTGATGTGAACGATATCATCCTGTTGTTGTTCCTCAACAGGACTCTCTGGAGCTCTGCGAGCTTCAGGGGTTGATTGAAATTCAGCCTGTTGTTGACTGTAGCGTTGTTGCTGCACTGGAGCTGGAACTGGAATTTTCGAGCCAACTTTCCCTTTGTAAGAAACCAGAAAGTACTGTGGCAATGTTGCACCTCGGCCACTTGATGGCGCTGTTGTCTCCATGGCTGGACGTGGCATTGTGCATGCTGCACCTAATTGTGACAAGTCCTCTTCCACCTCAGGGATTTGTGTGCTTGATATATTTTTGACTATCTGATTTAACATTTGCAAAAGGTCTTTTTCCTCAGCTAAAGCCTGCTGGGCTTGCTGAGCATTCCTGGGTTCTGGGCTAGTATCCGCCCGTCCCCCTTCGGCGCAGAGGAGTGTAGGCAGGCTGTCCGCAGGCTGCTGTGGGCGGGCGGTGCCTTGGGGGAAGCCTCCGCCCTGACCACCCCCCGTTCCCGCTTGCATCACCACGGGGGTGTGGAGAGGAACGCCTTGGCCCCGCCCCACCTCGGGCCGCCCAGCCGCAGCCGCGTCTGGGGGAACGCCTCCCTCGGCCCTGCGGCTGTAAGCCACGCCGCTTTGGTCATGTTTGCGATCGGCCCCGCCTACTTTCTCCCATTCTGCGCCAGTTTCCGGCATGCGCAGAAGATCGCACCGCAATTGCGTCTGCGCGTTGATTCGGGCTGCGCTCCGTTTCGCCTTCCGCGACTTGCGTCATCATTCCGCACCCGTCGCGTCCCGCGATTTCCGCCGCTGCGGCCGTGGGCCCCCCCCCTCGCCGGGGCTGGCCGCCGCCGCGTTCCCACGCCCGCCCGACAAAGCCGCTTCTGCCGCGCTATGGCATATTCCCGCCGCCGGTTGTGCCGCTGCAGCGGCGCGCCTTGCCTTCAGGTAGCCGCTGTCTTCCCCCGCGGCCCCCCTGCCTCCCTCGGTGTCGCGCGCACCGTAAAGTATTCCCTGTTGTTCCCGGGGCCCCTCCTCCCCCATCTGTCCCGATGCTGCTTCCACCCTCTCCCCCCGTCCCTGTGCCTGTGTCTCCATGTCGGGAGGAGGGAGTGGAGCAGCGATTCTATTCTCTGGGCTGTTTTCTAGACCCAGTGGGAGAGACGGTGTCAACTCCGACCTCCGCAGCTCTCCCTGTGTCGGTACGTGTGGAAGACACGCCTCGAAAAAGGCAAGATCCATGTCTTCCAACTCGCTTGGATGGATCATAAGTTTTAGCTTTCCCGGGACAGGTGACGGACTCTCGGGGTCCCTTAAAAGTGGCGACAGCTTTTCCCCTCCCCCCGGGGAGAGAGAAACTTTTGCTCCCCGCTGATGGCGGGATGCTGACTCCGCCCCCTCTGGGCGAGTAGTTTGAGGAACTGTCTCGTCTCCTGCACCCAACTGTGCGAGACCGGTTCCCCCCCCATGATTCCGGGAAATTGCCTCCAACATCGCTCTGGCCGGAGTCAAAAGTTTCCTGGCCATTTCATCCCTCATGGTAGCTACGTGGTAGAGTTGTCTGTTGACCTCCTGCCAGAAACCTGGCTCGAACAACAGACGAGACTCTGCATGTAGGTAATTGCACCTTACCCATAATAATAAACCCTGCAATTCCTGCTCAGTAATTCCTATTGGATGCGTTGCCATTACGCTCTGTAGAGCGGACAAGGCATTGAGCTGCTCTTGGGATAGGGAAGCTCCCATGTTCTGTATTTTCGACCGGTCTTACCAAAATCCTAAGGGGTCAGGCTCTGCTGGTCTGTCAGAGTTGATCTGGCTGCGTCCCAAGCACCGGCCTTGGAGGTCTCTCCGTCCAGGTCGAATTTGAGGCTGCTCAGCAGAGGTCAGGCTGTCTTCTGAAATTCACCTTCTGGCTCTGTGTCTTCTGGGGCTGGGTTTTCTGCTTCTGTTCTTTCCACACAGCTTTCGCCCACTGGTGGAGGTCCACTGGTGAATGACCACTGGATAGGCCCACCCAGGGACGCCAGGTCTCGGATCCCTGGCTGGTAGCCTACCGAGAATTGCGGGTAAAGTCCTTTTCTCCAAGCCCCATGCCAGAAGAAAGAGTCAGGATGCGTCGATTTCTTTACCAAGGTTGTTTATTCATTCGTGTTCCTAAATATTTTCTCTTCAGCCGGAGTGGATGTCACCTACACTGCTTCCCAAGGCTATCTGTCCCGCTCATGGGCGGTCGTAATCTTTTATACTAATTGTTACGTCCTAATTGTTTTTACTATTGTACCAATATCCACTACCTTTATTAAACTGTGCACCTTTACACTAAACCAATCAGAAAATGCCACCACCTCACCCGAAGATGGAGGACAAGAAGAAGAAGAAAGACAAGGGACACACCCAAATCCCTCCATCTTGTCTCCTTGAGCCTCCTTTGTGAACCCCCAAAATCCACATTAATACACAAAAATAAGTTACCTAATATCTTAATCACACGCTCGTGACTTGTAATTCTTCATATAACGTTGGCAATTGCTCCCAAGGGCTAAAATCAAGGGCACTGGTGTTTTTATCACTGTACCAGGGTCTCCGGACCCCCTCCTGGGGTCTCGGACTGCCCAGGACATCTAAAGGGATGTCCTGGGTTCCGACACTATACTATTGCCTTTATTGTAATTTTTCCTTTTAAATTGCAGTTCTGACTTGGAATCTCTTGCAAGATATTTGTGTGGAGTTAATTCCGCCTGGTGGTTTGTTTTCAAACTAGAACACCAGAGTAAGATCTCCTTGTGCTTATGGCTCACCTTTGTCTAGCTAGGAAGGACTTTCCTGAGCCTGTACCAGCAAGTCTGTCTTCTGCTGCTTTTTTATGCAGTCATTCCTTATAAAGAGAAACTTATTAGTGAATAGCAATAAATAATGATGAACAACTAATTTACAGTTCATTATTATTATTTCTTCTTCACAAATGAGAACTAACCTGGTTTGAATTTCAAGCATTATATTTTCAAGAATGGGGTTAAGACAGTCTTCCTTTTCAATAAGTTCTCATTTTATCATCATGAAAGTTTGCAGTAATTCTTGAGAAACCAGACTGCCAATGTGCCAGGTCTTGAACCTGTATTTCAACACATGAACATATGGTGCTATGACAATCCTTTTGGAAAGCAAACCCCCTGCCTCTCCCCTACTCCTCCCAGAAGTTGAGCTAGAAGAGTACTTCTCAATTATATTCACCCTCTGTGAAAATACTTAATAGAAGTGGTGAGACCATATTTTGGTGTTGGTGGATACCAAATTGAACATCCTTCTGCTAAAGAATGCCAACAGCATTCTGGGTTGTATAAGGAAGAATGTTGCCAGCAGGTTGAGAGATGAGATCCTTTCCCTCTACTCAGCACTGATGAGTCCACATCTGGAGTCCTGTGCCCAGTTCTGGGCTCCCCAGTAGACATGAATATGATGGAAAGAGTCCAGAAAGGAGCCACAGAGATAATTCAGGGACTAAAACATCTTTCATACAAGGAGAGGCTGAGAGAGCTGGGACTGTTTAGTCTGGAAAAGAGAAGGCTCAGGGGGATCTCATCAATATCTACAAATACCTGAGGAGAGGGAGCCTGGCTCTTTTCAATGATGCTCAGTGAGAAGACAAGAGGCAATGGGCACAAATGGAAACACAGGAGGTTCCCTCTGAACATAAGTGTCTTGGTTTGAAAGACAGGTATCTGCTAAGGAAGGCAGGAGCCTCCCTTGGAATGGAAAATGTAAACTCCCTTCCTCCGAATCCTTATAATTTTGAAATTAAGGGGCTCTCAGGCAAAGATATGAGAACAGGAATAAGTTCTTTATTAGTATGTATAATAAAGCAAACAAACAATAACAACTGTGGCATTAACAACAAACAGAACCAGGAACCCAGTAACAGCCGCCTCAGCCACAGGCAATTTCCCCTTTGATGTAGTTACAGTCACAGCCGGCAGGGGTGCTGGTAGTTCCTGGTGGGCAGGGCAGGTGCGATGATTCCCCTGCGGCTGCAGGGGGCGCTGTGGTGCGAGTTTGGAGAGCATGTGGTAATGGCAGCTTGACAGAGACAGGAAGGGATGGAAGAGAGGCTTTGTGAAGCAAAGCCCTGGGGCAGTCGATCCCAGTACCCCAGCAGGACTCTCGGAAGCAGCAAGCTGGGCTGGCAGGAATGAGCAAAAAAAAAAAAAAAATCCCAGGCTGGTAGACGAGATATATCAGAAGCTCTGGAGCTGTGGCTGAAACCGCAGGACGTCTAGGCAGGCAGGGGATGCGGGGCTACAGTGCAGCGAAAACTCAGAGCAGTGCCGAAGAAGCAGTGGGGCCATACCCTGGCCTTGGCTGCCGGTGCTGCTAGCCGTGGGGAGGAGAGGATCTTTTCCCCCCCCGGGCCCCAGGAAGCAGTTCTGAAGCTGAGTCCGCTTTGGATCGGACCGGGGGTGGGGGAAGTGATCCATCAGCCTTTCCTGAGCATGCCTCTTCCCCCCCCTATCACCAGCTCAGCTTTGAAACTCAACACCTTGAGTCACAGCCTGAAGGAGAAGAAATCTGGGCACATTTAACTCTTTCGTGGCAAAATGAAGCTTCCAAGGCCTAACCCTTCCCTCAGAGTGAGAAGAAAGGGACGGAGTGAGCATTGAGAAGACAGAACATGAGATGGAGTCAGTGAAGGGAGAGTGAAAGGTCCTAAGTGGGAGAAAGGATGGAGGAGTGGCCTTATTTGGTCGGACTTCTCTGGTGAACCATGGACAATGGACTATTTCTTGTAACATATGAATGCTGTTTGGGGGGATGCAAGGGTCTAGTTGAAAGTGATGTGAAGCCCTTTGCTCCTGGGGAAAAAGGAGATCTCTAGTTTTTGAGATGTTTTGGTTTTATACTAGAAAAGGCATCTTTAAACAGTACCCTAAATAAGCAGACATTGACCCATATGCCGTGTTGGGAAAGCTGCTAATGGGTAGGGTTTCACAGTTTGCAGAGGTTCCTTTCGGGCCGCTGCAGATTTGTGACATGGGAGCCACCAGAGGACTGTTCCTCTTGTGGTGATGTCTCCATGGGACTCTGAGAGACTCTTCTCCCAAAGAACTGATGAAAGACTATTTTAAATGGTGAAACTGACTGAAAATTACAGATTTTATCTCTTTATGTTGTATGTGAGAAAGTGAACTGTTAGTGGGGAGGAGGAGTGCTTTGAAAGTTTTCATTTTGATTCTCATTCTTCCTTCTTTTGGTGTGTGTTAATAAATCTATTTTTTGGTAATCTTTAAATTTGGGCTTGCTTTTGCTTGTCTTGTGATCGTATCTCACAGTAGAATTCTGGTGGATACCCAAACCATCTCGCAAATGGTGCATTGGCCAGGAAAGGTCAAAAGTGGTGAATGTGAAACCAAGACAACCACATAAACAATTAATATCAACCTTGTTATAATTTTTAAGTTTGGAGATTCTTACCACATTATACCAGGCACTAAGAAAAAACTTCTCTTCCATTTCTCTTTGAGTCTTTATTTTTTCATATTGTTATAAATACATATTATAAAGTTGGCTTTTTGCAAATATTAAAATGAATGCTATATGTATAATGTTGGAATAACTTTGCTGTATGGATATAGTTTTTATTTTTGCTGTTAACAAAACTTAGAAATAGTAGTGTAATAAATATATATCTTAGGCCATAGCATAATATTACAATGGAGACTATGTAATGTTAAAATGCTTTTATTCACGTAACTAACTCAAAGAATAGTAAAGGTAATTAGGTGATTCTTCACATTTGTGGATTATCCTATCTGAATGAAGATAACAGTGACAGAAACCAGAACCCCAAAGGAAGAATTTATTGACTCTGTGTTGGGGGTTAGACTGGTTTATCTTTTTCACCTATAGAATTTTTTCCCAAGAGTTGCAAAGCAACTGATTGCCGGGTACTTATGAGTGCTCAGGTGAAAACAAAGCATGAAGGCTGGCACTTGGCTACACCCTTTGTCTCCGGGAGTTTCCCCCGGGGGGGGGGGGAGAGAAAGACGGGGGCTGGGGGGGGCAGCTTCACTTTTGGTGTGGTCTGCGTCGGGAGCGGACGGGGCTGCCGTTGCTGCGTGAGTTTTTCACTGGCACCACCGGGATCTGATCCTGAAGAGAGAGAGCTACTATCATCTGCTCGTGTGCCCAGGAAGATCCGGATTCCTCCTTTTGCTGCCCTGCTGGAGCTGTCTCGGCCCTGTCCCACTGCCTCGGCGCTGTTTTAGAGCTGCTCTGCACCACGGGCCCGCACTGGCCTCCCTGCCAGACATCCCTGCCCTCCAGTGACCACCGACAGAGCTCCGAATTTCATCCGATCCACCAGCCCGGGATACCCCACCGTTCCAGCTTGGTACCTTTTTTTTGGAGTCCCCAGAGACCAGACTGCCCTGGGTTTTGTGGGACCAAGCTCCGTCAAGGTCCCTGGTTCTGTTTTCGCTATTAATTGCTGTAGTTGTTGTTGCTTGTTTGCCTTGTTATACCTATTAATAAAGAACTGTTATTCCTATTCCCATATCTCTGCCTGAGAGCCGTTTTAATTTTCTAAATTATAATAATTTGGGGGAAGGGGATTTGAATTATCCATCCCAAGAGAGGCCCTGCCTCTCTTTAGCAGATACCTGTCTTCTTTCAAAACCAAGACACTCTGTTATCAAGGAGTATAACAGGCTAGAACCACGAAGAGAAATAAAATATATTGATTTAATCTACAAGATGGCATGAAGACAAGTCAAAGGTTAAAACCAAGCAAAAGAACATCTAAACTCAAAAGAATGTTTGAATAATGCATAATGGTCTATGAATATGCAACAAGCTAAAAAAGTATTTAAAGAGGTGTTTCCAAGATAGTAAGTGTGCTTTTGGCTGAATGCCAAGCACCTGGCCATAACCATTTGTTTTATTTCTGTCTCCTAATTGTCTTTTTATTAAACTTTTTAAGTTTTACCAAGGAAGTTGTCCTGGTTTAGGGCAAATTTGGGAGGAAACCTCCGAATGGGCTTCTTTTGGAAAGCAAACTCAAACGGCCTTTCTCTCACAACTGGTCCGGGAAAAAGAACTTCTTCAGAGAAGAGTGGAAAAAACTATTTATTTAACAAAAAAAGTGCCCACAAGCACAAAGAATGAATAATATGAAACAATAAAACCTTTCGTTGCTCTGAAGTGAGATGGTAAACTCAGAAAGTCTCTGCCATGGGGAGCTCAGCTCTCTCTCAGTCTCCTATCAGGCCTCCGGAGGTCCAGGCCCCAGTGGGCTGCAGGTGCAAGAGCTCTTGGTGCTCCTCTGGGTTTTTCAGTCTGGAGCATGTTTAAACAGTCTCAAGAAAAAGGAAAAAAAAAAAAAACAGTCCAGGGAACTTCTCTGCCCTAGCTAGCTAAAACTAACTAAAAAGCACAGGACATCTCTGTCCACAGTCTGTCTGAGACTCGGTCAAACACATGCAGTCTGGGGAAGAGAAGAATGCGTAGGAGTCAGGTAGTTTTCTCAAAACAAACTGTGCACTTTTTCTTTCCATGTTTCACTCTCAGAATCAGTTTTAAAGATACAGAACACAATATACAGAACAGACGATTGGGGATACAAGCATCATAAAGCCACCCTAGGACAAAAGTAAACTTAGTTTTTCACAATATTCTTTCTAAAACAAAAAAATCCCCATATATTTAAAATTATTTCGCTGCAGATAAGAGTAAATATTAGAGAAGCACAGCCTATACCCAAAAATGAGAAAACACAAAGGATCTACTGTGAAACATGAAAATTATTACCTCCAATGAATGGAACAGTCTGTCACATTCCTGCAACTGATTTTTTTAGTGCCTGAATCTCAGGAGTTGCACCCTGGTTTTGTTTAGGATCTAAGGTGTGGATAACCTTTGAGAAAAAAACCACAGTTTGTTTTATAACCACATAAGAGTCATAGAAGGGACTTGTAACATGTCATTATTATAAAGTAAAATGGTATTTCAAAGTGTCAAGCAAAAGAATGCTTAATTTTAAAAGGCTGGCATAATACAATCACATCCCTCCTGTAGTAAGACAGAGGTTCTTAATTATCAACCAGGATGATGGAGACTATCTCTAAACAACAATCATGAAGTGTCACACATCATCTGAAATGTGCTCTAACAGGACTGTCACAAAAGTGTTAATGGGAGGAAGCAAGACCTCAGAAGTTCAATATTTTGGACAGAAGGAAGTAGTTCCTACCCCCATTATGTACTGCCATAAGGCGAGAGCATGTGGAACCTTCCATTGAAGCCTTTTTCTCTTTATAGCTAAGGATTACCTATCTGTTACCCCTCAACTCACTCTTCACTGAACTCAAAGACTACTTCTATCTAGAAAGAGGCTGTGATTTAGGGATCTGGAGTACTAGTAATGCAAATTTAGGAAGTTTTGCTACAACCAAGAAGAATCCATGGCAGTGCATGTGTGATTAAGTTTCTGCCACTAAGTAAGATGAAGGGAACAACTAAGTACATTTTTATGTGGTGCCCATCAGAGGCAAAATTTGATTGCTAATAAATGCTCAAGAACAATTCCAGTAAAGGCCAAGGTTTTAAAGTTTGTCCTAGCTGAATAACTGTCCTAGCTGAAAAATGTTTTAAAAACATGTGAGCCCTAGCATGGACATGACTTCAGCCAAACTGCATCTCTCACTGATAAGCCTGGAAGAACTACCAAAAAAAAAAGGTTATCATAACATCAACATGGGGTTAACATCATGTCTGTGTTACCCGCTACCACTTATGACTTTTAAAGAGCTGTGTCTGAGTAACACTAATATAAATCTGTATCAGAGGGGCACATATGTGTACAGAAGTAATACAAAAGGTTTTGTTAGATAGTGGTTACAAGTTGTTAAGGGTTAAAATTCAAAAACCAGGCAGAAACACCAATTTATGTAGCGGTTTCACGTTCGCTGAATTTTGTTTGCTAAATTTAGTGTAGTGGTCTAAATATCTTTTTTCTGTGAAATATGATTATGAGAACAGGAGGCAAAACAGGCTTAACTTAAGGATGAAAACAGATTTATTAACACACAAAAGGAAAAAATGAGAATCAAAATGAAACTTTTAAAACACTCCCCTCCCCTCACAAACAGTTCACTTTCCCACATGCAACATAAAGAGACAAAACTCAGAGCTTCAGGTCAGTACCACTAATAAAATAGTCTTTCATTCAGTCTTTGAAAGAGAGGAGTGAATCTCTTGATGTGTTAGGTAACTTCTACAAAAGACGCAGTCTCTTGTGGCGCTTAGCCTCTACAAAACAGCCCCCCCAAAAACTTCTGCAATTTTTGTAATATTCTCAAATCATGTAGCCTTCCCATGACTACATAATGGGCTATAGACTCACACTAGGGTTTCTCTGTTTAAAAATGCACACTTTCACAAGCAAAGGATTTCTCATCTTAAGGAGCAGAGATATCTTCTCAATTCTTCACGGACACAAAGGGCTTCTTCTTCTCTCTCTGTTAAAACATCTTATAAGATCACATTACAGTTTCTAATTCAACATTCACTCAGCAAATCACAAAAAATACCTTTGCTTAAAATCTACAAAGCATTTCCTCAATTATATTGTCTGCAGTTTAAAGGAAATTTCTAGCAAGGCACAATACAGTCTGTTACTACAACAGAGGTTTTATGCCTAAAGGCAACTCGTCATCTCTCCCGCTTGAGAAGTCACTCTTACTGACTTTGGTATCTTCATATTGTCTTTTTACATCTTTTTAATTCAGCCTTTTCTCTCTCTCTGAAGAGGGTTAGAGTGTTAAAAAAGTCTCAGTCTGTGTCAAGAAAGAGTTGACATTCTCGCCGGGCCTGCAGTCACGTGGTCTCTGCCTGGCGGGCTTAGTGCTACTTCCAGAGGGGAGGGGGGGTAGGAGGCCCGGGGGGGAGAGGCCATCTTCCTCGGCCATGCGGCAGCGTAGGCAGGCCCCAGGGTCGGCGGGATGTTACTAGCTGTAAGTTCTTTGCCAGCAGCAGGGGGAAGGAAGGGAGCTCCGCTGGCCAGGCACCGCTCTGTGGCGGTGGCTCCCAGAGACCCGGCTGGGCCCGGCCCGGGCCCCTCCCCGCCGGGAGGGAGCCAGGACAGGCCTCTTACGTCTGTCGAGGCGAAAGGCTAAGAGGGTGGTCCTCCCCAGGTCTCTGGTTTTTATATGGGTATTTCCAAAAGTCGCATCAGTTCTCTCAGTGGCCAGACTGCTGGCCAATAGCTGAGAACAAGTCTCTGATAGGCATCTGCCCCCCTCCAAAGCAAGTCAAGGTCCTGACAGGGCAGTATTCTATATTCTTCTTTTACAGAAATTGAAATATTTCTAACCCATGACACAAGTATAGATACTTAGTTTTATTCATACAGAGTGAAAATGTGGTACAGCCTATTAAGGAAGGATCAATAACTTTGAACCAAGACACTTACACTTTTTCGCCTTTTCCAAATACTCTTTGTATTGTTCTTCCATTTGCCTAATTTCTTAATCTTTTTTCTGCAAAGCTTCTTGTAATTCTTCAATTTTGAGTGCTTTATGTCAGGATATGAGAATAAAATAATTACATTAAATTTATTTGCATACATTTAAACAGATGTTAAACCTGCAGTTAGGACTTTATTTCGGTTAAGAAAAGCTTCCATAAGGAATGAAACATGCTTATTGATGCTGTAGACACAATAAGTTTAATTCAAAACTTCAGAAATACATATGAAAAATTGTATATTTTGCAGGTCAAATTAACTGAAGTTTAACAGTCCTAAGTGACAAGCAAGATTCTTGCTCATATCTGCCCAAAGTTAGTAATGACAAAATTCTTCATATTGTGACATGAAAACACTCCAGTTATGTTTTCTTCACATCATCCTCAAGAAGTGATACAGACCAATGTGGATTGGATAGGGACAGGCGATCGGAAGATATCGGTTTGTGACTGGAAAGAGCAGAACTCCCCAACCCCCCAGATAAGTTATCACTCCAAGAATGTAAAACCCCCTCTAACAGACATACCAGTACTTTTCCATTCTCCCCACTAACTTAGGAAGTGTTGCAAGACCCCTCTGACGTAGTGTAAGACCCCAGACTATTTAAACTGCATGCTTTAGATAATAAATGCTTTTAACCATCCACCAAACTGGTGTCTGTGTGTTACTAGCCCAAACTCCACACAGAAAATGTGGCAGTCGTGCCGTATGACCTAAAACCAGGCCACCGCAGTTGTGGTAGCAAAAGCAACAACAAAGTGGTGCCGAAACCCGGGAAAGAACCTCAGGGACGGGAATACGCCTGGAGGGGAAACGGCGGCGGTGGCGGCTGGTTCCGAACCACTGCGGAGGAAAACGGGGGACGCCCCAAGGACCCGTGAAAGGCATGCAAGCCCTAACAAAGGTCGTAAGTCTAATGCAGGAGCACTGGGGAATAAGGTGCGATCAAAGGAATTTATATCTTGCTATTGCAAGGCTTTTGGATTTGGGCGCAATACGGCGCCCCGCAGATATTTTAAATTCAGAGGGTTGGGAAAGTTATACTGCTGCTCTGGCTGAGGATACAAAAGCCACCGGCAGTGGAAAAAATTTAAAAGCATGGGGAAAAGTAGAGGAAGCGTTGCGGAAAGCAATAGAGGAACAAGAGACTTGGAATGCTGCGAAAACGTGTTTATTTGCCGTTACACAGCCGAACGAGGGGGCCGCGCCGCTGGGGGACCCCCCCGGAGATAGTCGAAATAATGGCGGGGACGTGCGGGTAGCGGGCGCGCCACACCCTTCTCGGACCCCATGCCCGAACCCCCCGGAGCCCATAGGGGACCCTCAGACCTCCCCGCGGGACCCCCAGGACCCAAAACCCCGCCCGGAACCCCCCGAAAAAATCGCGGTTTTCCCACCCGTTCCCCCCCGCACCTCTCGTTCTCGGGACCCGGGCGCGTCTACCAGCACTGGACCGCCGGCTGCGGCGGCGCTTCCGCGGAGCGCGCCGGATGCCGGCCGCCCCCCGGAGCCCGCAGAGAAAGCCGCGGCTTCCCCGACCGCCGAAAAGCGGCGGGCAGAGCAGCGCGCGTGGTTTTTCTGGGGAGGGCTCGAGTGGGAGGCGAAAAACGCCGAAAGGGACGCCAGCGCCGGGGCGCGGGCACCAGCCCTCTCGCCGCCGCCATAACGTCAAGATGGCGGTGACAGCCCCGAGCGGGGAAGAGACTCCGGACCGCGTGGCGTTACGAACCTGGAAGTGCGAACCCCCGCTGGCGCGCGCGCGCGGCAGACTAGCGGAAGTCCGGACCCGCCGGTCTTTACAGCGCACGCGCGGGGCAGCGAGGGGGGGCGAACACGCGACCGGAAACCGCTCCCAGAGCGGCCGTGCGGGGGAGAGGCCCCTCCTTGGGGGCGGCGCAGCGAGCCCAGGGGGTGGGAATGGGACCGCCCCCAAGAGGCGTGGCGGCGCCACCCCCGGGAGGAGGGGAGAGGCCGGACTCGGGAGGCGGAACGGGGCCGAACCCAAGGGGAAGACCGAGCCCACCCCCGGAAGGCGGAGCGGGGGCGGAGCCCAAGAAAAAGGCATAGCAAACCGGAAGTGTACCAGCAGTCTGCTTCTGACTCTGAATGGAGTAATAACTCTGCGGCTAGCTCTATAGAGAGCTGGGACTCTGACACGGATTCAGAAACAGAGACAACAGAATTAATGAGGTTTCTACCGAAACCGAGCAAAGCTTTCAATAATGTAGGGGAACAAACACAGTACAAACTCACTGATTGGGGCAAAATAAAGGTGGCGTGTGCCGAGTGGAAACCAGCGGCCACTATAAACGCCTTTCCCGTGCGAGTTACCGGCTCGCGGCAGAATCAAAGACGAACCTACACCCCGCTAAATACAAAGGAGGTACAAGCGGTGGTGAAGGCGATTCAGGAACAGGGGATTGGCTCAGCCGTGGTGTCCACATTAGTGGATGGTCTTTTTAGTAATGATGATATGCTGCCTTTTGATATCTCGCAGGTAACCCGTATGCTTTTTGACGCGGCAGGGCTGATTGTATTTCAGCAGGAATGGTCAGATCAATGCACAGCTGCTTTAGCCCAAGCCTCAGGGCAGGGACAGCCTCTCCATGGCTCTACCCTGTCCAGACTGCTAGGCAAGCATGACGATGTGGCTACACCACAGAATCAGGCAGTACACTTCACAGCAGAGGAAGTTAAAGCAACAACTAGAGCAGCCAGGGAAGCCATACGAGCGGCTTCTCGGGTGGTGGACAAGTCAACACCATGGTCCACTATTAAGCAGGGGGAAAGTGAAGGCTTCACACACTTTGTAGACCGTTTGCAAGCTGCAATTGATTCATCTACCCTACCTGTGGCTGCGAGGGGACCTGTGGTGACAGACTGACTGAAACAACAGTGTAACACTGTCACCAAAGACATCCTGCGCTCTCTGCCAGCAGGGGCTAGCTTGGCTGACATGATCAAACATGTGGTAAGGGAAGAACAACTAATACCTATGCAGGCAACAATTCATACCATAACCAATGCCATGGCATGCTTGAAGTGTGGCCAAGCAGATCATGGGACAGCAAGCTGTCCCCAGCCAGCACAGCAGCCCGTGGCAGCACCCTCGACCCAACAGCGCCAGAGACTGACCTGCTGGAACTGTGGGAAAAAGGGTCACGTTGCCAGGGAATGCAGATCCAAGCCCCGGGGAAACGGAAGGGGGAGGGGGCGCGTGGGCCACATTCAGCCTCCTCCCACTGCGAGATGGCCCATCTTTCCCAACACCCAGTGGGGTGGGGGACCTTCATACCCCATTTATATACAGGAACCAGTCAGTATTACATCCCCACCAGCCATTCAGTGGCAGAACTGTGCAGCACCACCAGCGGCAATCACGCACCCTCCACCACCACAAACTGTGCCAGTGTCACAGGGTCAACAGGGGACGTCCCAGAGCGGAACCCCTGGGTGGCCCTGGTCATGAAAGTGGGGAAAGAGCCCTTGAGGGTGTGGGGGACATATCAGCTCTATGGGAGTCGGGACCCTCACGTTTTAGGGCTTCAGTTTTTGGCAGACACAGGGTCAGACTGCACGATTGTTCCCCAATCACATTGGCCCAGACATTGGCAAATTAAAGAAGTCCCTCCTGTGAATGGGGTGGGGGGACAATCCAGAGCATGGAAAAGCACCCAATTGGTGGCCATAACACTTCACACAAAAAAGGGACCAGAACAAACAGTTGCAATTTACCCCTACATTTTGCAAGACTCTCCACCCTTAATAGGAAGGGATGTTCTAGCATTGCTCGGAGTTAGAATCACAAATTTATAATGAGGGCCACTGCTGCACACCCTTTGCTGCCAATCAAATTGACTTGGAAATCATCAGACCCTGTTTGGGTCGAGCAGTGGCCCCTCTCAGAGCCTCGAGTGGCAGCATTATTAGAACTGGTTGAACGGGAACCGCAAAAGGGTCACATAGAACCCTCCACAAGCCCATGGAATACCCCTGTGTTTGTAATTCCCAAAAGGTCTGGAGAGGGCTATCGCCTAGTCCACGACCTGAGAGAAGTGAACAAAACAATCCGATCCATAGGTCCAGTTCAGACACTGTTACCTATGAACTCAGCCATCCCTGAAGGACAGCCATGTGCAGTATTGGACATTAAAGACTGTTTCTTTTCAATACCCTTGCATCCTGAGGACAGGGAACGATTTGCCTTTTCCGTGGTTTTCCCAAATGGCAAGCGGCCCAGCCTGCGTTTCCAGTGGAAAGTTCTACCGCAAGGTATGGTTGACAGCCCAACTATTTGCCAGATCACCGTGGACAAAGCGCTGACCCCAGTCCGACACTCCTATCCCACTGCAACCATCATACAGTACATGGACGACATCTTGGTCTCAGCACCATCAGCGAGCCAAGTGGATCATCTGGTATCCATGATCACAGAGATTCTCCAGGCCAACGGCTTCGAGATTGCGAGCGCGAAGATCAAGAGAGGACCCTGCGTCACCTTCCTGGGAGTGGGGATCACAAGCTCCTACGTGACACCTCCCAAGGTGAAAGTCCACCAAGACATCAAGACGCTCCATGACGTGCAACGCCTGGTAGGATCACTGCAGTGGCTTCGCAACATCGTCCTGATTCCTCCTGAGGTCATGGACTCTTTGTATGACCTCCTGAAAGGAAAGCACCCCTGGGAACCCAAGGAGCTGACACCGCAAGCAGCGAGCTCCCTCGACTTCATCGAACAGCAGATGTCCACTGGCACACTTGCCAGATGGAACCCAGCGATGCCCCTGGACTTATACGTACACTTCACACCAAAGGGGGGAGTGGGAGCACTGGCCCAAGGACCTTCAGAAAAGGCCCGACCGATCCAATGGGTGGTCCTTGGAAGACTTGTTCGTGCATTTTCCCCAGCAGTAGAATGCATCTCTAACCTCATCATGAAAGGCAGAAAACTTGCCTTGAAACACCTAGGGACTGAGCCAACGAGAAAGGCTTTACCAACTCCATCCCCTCAGGAGAGCAGACACGTATATTGGCAACCGCGCTGATAGCATTGAATCAATTCCCTAGAGGAAATGAAGCAAACAGTCCCGTTCAAAAACACTGGGCCTCCAGAGCACTAGAGGAGGGCCCTCAGGTTGTAATTAAAAATGAGCTGGGTGAGTGGGAACGGGGCTGGAGATTGATGCTTGCAGGGCGAGGGTATGCAGCTGTCAAAAAGGACGGGAAAATCAGGTGGTGTCCTCTCAAATCAATTAAACCTGATCTTCACAATGAGCAGGATGAGACTAATGAGAACTGTGAGTTTCTGTTTACAGGACATGCTGGTGGGGCGACCACGTAATGCATACATGCCCCTCCCAGAGGAACGAGACACACCACCAAACCGTCAGACAGCAGCAGAGAAACCCACGCGGGTGAGACCCAAGCATCAACGATATGTCTGTGTGATTTTGTTGTTGGGGCTTGTCACCAGAGGACAAGCCAGCCCAGACCACTACCCACATCAGCCGTTCAGGTGGGTCATGAGACACCTTACCAGCGATAAGGTGCTCAGAGACATCACCACACCAAACACTCCATCCTTCGTGCTTCGTATTACCGATCTATTTCCAGGACGACCAAAGGTAGATTCCTATTCTTCACACTCATCACACATGTACCTATCCTACTGGTGCCCAGCTTCAAACCCAGGGAAAGGTTATTGTAATTACCCTGGGTGGGGATACTGTGGGTACTGGGGCTGTGAAACCATAGTCACAGACGCCAGGCCATCAGGACCTGGATGGGACCCACCAGAGCCCGACAAGTTCCTGCAGTTCACCTGGGCACCCGCAGGTTGCAAAACACCTCTCTTTGTACATGGAAACCCACATCGAAACAGTTATAAAATCCCTAGATTTCAAAAATGTATATACTATAACATGACAGTCTTGCAGCCCAATCATCCTGGTTGGACAGTGGGTAAAACATGGACAGTGGTCCTTCAAGGGTCAAAAGAGTGGGTGAATGTGCGAATTACCAGGCTCCAACCATCAGCACCCCGAGCGGTTGGACCCAACAAGGTGATTAAAAGCACGCAGACACAGAGAAACATGACCTACCCCAAAGCTTTACCCGCAAGTGTCACCAAAGTCCCAACCAGCGATGAGAAAGCTCTCCAGATAGGCCAATCAACCAGGTCAGACCCAGACCCAATCCTTCGTACCAGGTCAGACCCAGACCCAATCCTTCGTATGTTAGATGCTACCTTTCTATCCCTGAATGAATCTAACCCTAACCTAACCAATTCCTGTTGGCTTTGTTATGATGTCCAACCCCCTTTCTATGAAGGAGTTGCTTTAAACACCTCATTCACTTACTCCACAGCTGATGCACCTCATCAGTGCAGATGGGACACACCCCGCAGAGGTATTACCCTGAGTCAAGTCTCAGGTCGGGGCAGATGTTTTGGTAATGCAGCCCTAGCTAAGCGAAAAGGGAATGTTTGCACCAAAGTTGTAAAGCCCAACAGAAAAAACAACAAGTGGGTAGTTCCATCTGCGTCAGCAATGTGGGTTTGTCAGAGATCTGGAGTAAGTCCTTGTGTATTCCTTCCCAAGTTCAATGATTCTAACGACTTCTGTGTCCAAGTTCTGATTGTTCCTAGGGTCCTGTACCACTCAGACGAAGAGGTATACAACCTTTTCGAAGAACCCAGCCGGCTTCACAAAAGAGAAATAATAACAGGTATAACTATCGCAATGCTGCTCGGCCTGGGAGCAGCCAGAACGGCAACAGGTGTTTCGGCCCTAGCAACACAGCATCAAGGACTGTCTCAGCTACAGATGACCATAGATGAGGACTTGCAGAGGATTGAGAAATCTATTTCCTACCTAGAGAAGTCAGTCTCTTCGCTCTCGGAAGTAGTTCTGCAGAACAGGCGAGGACTGGACCTCCTGTTCATGCAGCAGGGAGGCCTGTGTGCAGCCCTGAAAGAAGAATGCTGCTTCTACGCGGACCACACCGGAGTCGTCAGAGACTCCATGGCAGAACTCCGAAACAGACTGGCTCAGAGACAGAAAGATAGGGAAGCTCAGCAAGGCTGGTTCGAATCCTGGTTTATCTTCGGACCATGCCTGCTGAACAAGATAGTCTCATTTGTTAAAGCTCGCCTAGAACGGACAAACATTCTGTTCATAGGCCAACATGAAATGCTGTGAATTAATCAGGGAACATTGCCAGTCACAAGCTTTTCCAAACTTGCCTGGCAAAAAAAAAAACTTACTCAGGTTTCCAAACTCCTTTTTCCTTTTGTTAAATCCTAACCTTCTACCTCATTTAGTGCCTATATATATATATGTATGACTACCTCGTTCTTTTGTGAAAGAGGGGAGGGGCGATGTGGATTGGATAGGGACAGGCGATCGGAAGATATCGGTTTGTGACGGGAAAGAGCAGAACTCCCCAACCCCCCAGATAAGTTATCACTCCAAGAATGTAAAACCCCCTCTAACAGACATACCAGTACTTTTCCATTCTCCCCACTAACTTAGGAAGTGTTGCAAGACCCCTCTGACGTAGTGTAAGACCCCAGACTATTTAAACTGCATGCTTTAGATAATAAATGCTTTTAACCATCCACCAAACTGGTGTCTGTGTGTTACTAGCCCGAACTCCACACAGAAAATGTGGCAGTCGTGCCGTATGACCTAAAACCAGGCCACCGCAGTTGTGGTAGCAAAAGCAACAACAGACCAACAGGACAGTTTCACTGTACAGCAAATTTCCCATGTTGATTTAAGAATGTGCCAAGTCACTACTACTTGTGCAAGCTATATATCCTACTTGCATCTCACAGAAAGATCAAATTTGTCACCATCGTTCATACAGTATATAACATTGGTGTCTGGTTCTCAGACAATGATAAATATTTGAAAACTCTTTATCTGTTTTGTAACCTCATTGTTCAATTTTCATTTATGTCTGTCTTATTTACAATATTTTCTCTCTGCATAAGGAAAACACTAAGATGACTGGGTAAAATTTCTATCACCGATCTGCTGCAAAACCAATTGAAGGTATTCATCAAGACTATAGAATTTGTTTTTTCAAAATTTTATATAATTCTGGCACAAACTTCTTGACCATAATTCAGTTAAGTTAAAAGAATGCAAAGAAAAAATACGCATGTCATTTATCCTATTCATTGAAAGAAAGCAAGAATTTTTACTGGTTTTGTCATATCTAGATAGAAGCATAGCCCAAGATTTTTTGCAAGCCAGTCAGAGAAGTCTGAATATACTCTAAATTTTAGAGCTTAGGTACTCAGAAAAACAGGTCCCTTTCTGCCCTGCCCTCCACAACTAAGGCATGTTAAGTATGGAAGAATTACATATTCATCAATTACTCAGCTCCTGAACTCCATCTGCAGTTCTTATTTTCTAAAATGTGGAATTTTGTAACATGCAATATTGTTCTGTGATTTTAACTAGAAACTAATGAAAATTTCTTGGATGTAAAATTTAATGTAATCATTAGCTCAGTTGGTTAGAGCATGGTGCTAATAACACCAAGGTTGTGGGTTTGAGCCCTGTATAGGCCATTCACTCAAGAGCTGAACTCAGAATATTCTGTGATTAGGTAGCTGGAAAGCTGCCCAGATGAAAAGGACCTGGAGGTACTAGCCAACAGCCAGCTGAACATGAGCCAGTGTGCCCAGGTGCCCAAGAAGGCCAATGGCATCCTGGCTTGTATTGATGCCTAAAGATTTTTGCTTTTTATGTATTTTTCATATATTCATAGCTCTGTAGACCATTATATACTTACATAGCTCCTAGTATTTTCCTACTCTTTCTCTTAGATTTTAGAATAATAAGCTAACTTTCTAACATATTCCTGAAAGACTGTTTTGCCTTATTTTCAAGAAGAGAATCCTGACAAGGACATTTTGTTTTCTGTTATAAATGACAATATAATATTAGCTTTCACATTTATATATTAGCTTTTGCATGTTGTTATTAATCACAAGTATTTTGATATGGTACAATTTATAAGTCCTTTTAACTGCTAGTTAGTATAAAATAATCTATCCGTTTATGTATGCAATGTATAGCTTATATAAATAGTGTTGTGATAAATATATTATATGGTAGCTTTCACAAAATGTGGAATGTTAAAATGCCTTTATGTAACTAACTCAGGGAATGGTGTAAAAACAATTAGTTTCATCCTGTTGTTTCTCACATCTGCAGACTGGCCTCTCCAAGTGATAACAGTGACAAAACCCAGAGCACCAGAGAAGAATTTATTGACTCCTTGTTATCAGGGAGTGTGAAATAACAGGAAGAAATACAATATATTGACCTAATCTACGGGATGCCATGCAGACAAGTCAGTTTTTAAAACCAAACAAAAGAGTTCCTGTAACATCAAAAACTCACAAGAATGAATAATGTATAAACTCATGAATATGTATGTAGCCCAGTAATGTAACAGTATATGTAACGTTGTTTTAAAACTAACGGTGTGTTATTTGGCTGATAGCCAGAAACACCCCAGTGCTGGACATTGTCCCTTTTTATCCCCTTCTAAAATTTTTAAAAATTTTAAAGAGCAAACTTGGATTTTCACATTTTTCAAACAGAAACTGAGAAGAGACAACAAGAAATGAAACAAAGAAGCCCCTAGGCCAATTCCAATGGGGCAGTACCCTGAGAAAAATTACCTAACCATCTGCTCTTCTAATTGGACAATATTAGTTAGATATGCTAATTTGCTAAATTTATGAAAATTGTAGAAATCTGATGCCGGGTGTGCCCATGACCACTGAGACACCTGGAAGCTTCCAAATAACGGCCTTCTTTTTATTTTAATATTTTAAAAACTGTTGCAAAAGTTTTTGTCTTTTGATATTAGGCAACATTATCAGAAAAAGTGTGGCCAGCAGGACCAGGGAAGAGATTGTCCATTTGTACTCAGCACTGGTGAGGCTGCAACTTCAATCCTGTGTTCAGTTTTGGGTCCTTCACTACAGGATAGATATTGAGGTGCTGGAGCGAGTCCAGAGAAGAGCAACAAAGCTGGTGAAGGGTCTGGAGCAGAAGACCGAGGAGCGGCTGAGGGAGCTGGAGGTGTTAAGCCTCACGAAAAGGAGGCCTAGTGGAGACCTTATTGCTCTCTACAACTACCTGAAAGGCAGTCTCTTCTCCCAAGCAATAAGTGAGGAAACGACCTCAAGGTGCACCTGGGGAGGTTTAGATTGGATATAAGGAAAAATTCCTTTATGGAAAAGATTGTCAAGCACTGGAACAGGCTGCCCAGGGAAGTGGTTGAGTTACCACACCAGGAGGTATTTAAAAGATGTGTAGATGTCGCACCTAGGAACATGGTTTGGAGGTGGAGTTGGCAGTGCTGGGTTAATAGTTGGACTTGATGATTTAAAGGTGTTTTCTAATCTACAAGAATCTATGATTGTATCCTTCTTTGCTGTTGCAGTCTGTTCAAGTTGCAGTCTGTTCAAGTTTCAGGGTTGCTAAAGAGTTCTGTACCCCTTGTTTGGTCTCAGTCCGAAGTTTTGTCCAAAAAGATGCTGCTCAGTCCCCCAGAGCTGTCAGTTATTCAGACCCTGGCCCTTTTTCCTGAAGATTCTAAGCCAATCTTTCCCCAAACCAATCTTCATTTGTCTGTACAATTTGTTTTCCATTTGCTGGTTCCCTGATAGTCCCCAAAAACCTTGTTTACCTTCTGCACTTTCTCTCTATTGGCCAGAAGCTGTTGCTTGCCCACAAAGTCCTCCGATATACAACCTGCAGTGCCTGGCACTTAGGGGCTGTCTGTCACTGGCGATTCAGGAAATAAAATCTCAGGACTGAAGACAAAAGATCTCCCTTTCTCAGTCCTTGTCCTCTGCCTGCGCCGAAGAAAGATATCTTAGCCGTAGAGCCAAAAAGCTCAGAGACATCCCGCCCAGGATGGGGTGTCCCACACAAAATCGTCTGTTGCAGAAAATTGAGCTAGCACGGAGGTCCTGGCAAGGGCTATACCTGGTGCCCAGCTCTTGGCCCCTCGTGCAGGGACCCCGCAGAAGATTCGTGGACTTTGTTTCCGAGAGAATTAGGTCGTCAGAAGCCTCCCTCGAACGCACCGACTTCTGTCTGACAGTGCTCCCAGGGGAAAAGGCAATAACCCTTTGGCACTCAAAAGGGCTGTCTTCAGCGAGGGACCTCTCCTGTGGATTTTTGTTTCGGACAGCTGAAGGTGGTGAGTATCCCAGACAGGGGGATACTGAAGTGAATAAATGAACAGGTGGGGGTGCACTGCTTCCCGAGGGAGAGGGAAGCCGCAGGAAGCCTTGCAGATCACATCTCCCCATCCAGACTGATCTCCGGCAGTTTCTGTTTCATTTTTCCTTTTGCCACAGGGGAGGGAGGGTTGTGTGTAGCTGACAGAAAAGACAGTTATGGGTGCAAAACTGTCAGCTTCACGGAAAGGATGTTCTTTCAAGTTGAGGGAATTCTAGAGGGGGGAGGGAGAAAGTTAAAATATTCCAGGGGTTTGTTAAAAAGGTTTGTGCAATGGCTGTTTGTGCATTTTCCAAATGTATCTCCCTCAGAGGTACAGAAAGTCCCTTTCTGGGATCAAGTAGGGACAGAATTAACAGTCCTAGTGAGACAAGAAGATAACTCAGCTGCTAAATTCCTCAAACTGTTTCTTTTAATTCGGACGGAATTGAGTGAAAAAGGGAAGATGCAGGAACAGTCAAAACAAGGCTCCCCAATTCCCCTGCCCCCCAGCCCTAAACCCTTGTCCCCTAAGCTGGGAGAACTGCCTGGGCCAGACAACAAAGGAGTGCAGAGTAGCTACCGTCTCTCTGGCTCCACACAGCCTCCTCAGCACCCTAGCCTTGCCAGTGAGGTACCAGCCGGCAAGGATCCTTTCCTAGAACCCTTTTCCCTGGTTGCTAATCCCCAAATTATGGTTCATAAAGGTTCTCAAATACCCCCAGTTTTTTTGTCTACCCAAAATGGCCCCCGAGGGGCACGGGGGAGGGAAGGCCACATGTCAGGACCATGTGCTTCTTCATCCCACAATCCTTTTCTTTCCTTGTCCAAACCCTTTTGGTCACCTGACCCCTCCTATCCCTCGGGCACCACCCCTTCTCTGATGTCAATCACTTTGGCCACTCCTCTGGCTCCACCCTTTGCTCCTCCCTGGATTACATGACCCAAAGACCCCTCCTCTTCCCTTGGTACCTCCCCTTCCCTGCCGGATCCACCCCCTGTTCCCATGAGGTCATCCTTAAGCACCGCCCCTCTCGGCCTCAGTCCTGCCCCTGTCACCTCCCCTGTCTCAGGCAGCTTTGCCCCCCCCTTCCTACTTCTGATTCCCACGGTCCCACTTGTGGTTCCCATGGTCCGTAACACAGAAGGGATGGACTCAGAAGCCAGAACTCGAAACAGTGGCCTCTCCTATTTGCTGCATCTGTACGTTATAGCCGGACAAGACAAAATCCCACATGGGAACCATTTTCTTACCAAAACAAAAAGGAACTCTGTAAAACCCAGAAAGAGTTTGGGAGAAAGACTGAATATTTTAGAGGCCTTCTTAAAGCCACCTTCTCTTCGAACATGTGCGTTCCTGGTGACATCCAGGAGTTTTCTTGTCTCTTAGTTCCCACAGAATACTTTCTGTGGGAGACAACATGGAAATGATCTCTGAAGGAGCTTCTTCCTGAGCTTTTAAGAATTCCTGACTGCACCTTTGATGCTGATGAGAACCAAATTACACTTGATCATTTGTGCAGTGAAGGGGATTGGATTGTGGCACCTGAACAGACTGAGAAAATCCCACAGCCGGTTTTGGAGCATGTAAAAAGAGCTGCTGAGAAAGCTTTGATTACAACGTCTACAAGGGACCCCAAATTTTGTTATGTTAATATTAAACAGTCTCATCTAGAATCATTTATAGATTTTGTAGAAAGGCTTCGGACGACGATTGAACAACAGGTGGAGAGTCAGTTGGTGCAATTAGAAGTCATAACAGAAGTAGTATAGGCCAATGCAAATGACATCTGTAAGCAGATCATATTGGCCTTGCCGCTGGACCCACCACCAACCTTGGAAACGATGGTTGAAGCATGCGCAAAAAGAGCTATCATTCCGGAGCCACAGAAGAGAGGAGAGGGGTTGAGAAGGACGATCGCTGCAGCAACACCTCACAAACAGCAGAATGGACTGCTCCGTTTTTTATTTGCAAACAGGAGGGACACATTGCCAGGGTTTGCCTTCATGGGGACAACTGGCAGCATGGACAAAATGAAAAACAGGGTGGGGTGGGACAAATCAATACCCCAAAAAACTGAAGGGAGACCGCAGACCTGCCCCACATGATGATAGAAATGAGGCAAATCAGAAAGGGGCGGGGGAGAACAAATTGGGGAAGACAAAGTTTGGAAGCCAAGCCAACAATTTTTGCTAACAGCCATAAAAAAATGTATACTTTAATTCACATCGCTGGCAGGTGATTTCTATTGACCCACTAGACATGGACACTTTTCATGGACTGGACTGTAAGTACGCCGTGGTTGGGAACACCAAGCACACACTGTCAAAGATTCAGATTTCTCCTGCTGTTATGACATCAGATCTAGGGGGACTTGTTCTCCTGGCACATTGTGTCCACCCACTCTATTTCCTCCTGAAAGGCCAGGTCATTGCCCAAGCCATCCCAATACCAACGAAGCTCCCGGTAGACAACTCGTGTCAAGATGTCTACTGGGTGGAGGTGTTGGGGGAGGAAAAACAAATCATAGGGTGTGGAATCCATCGAGGTGGAGAGTATTGCCACTTAGATGGATTGTTCGACACGGGGGTGGATGTGACGCTCATTCCTTCTAGGTTATGGCTGTCACATTGGGAATTGCAACCCTTGCAGGGCAAAGTATGTGGCATTGGGGGTGCTCAATTCGCAAAACAATATAGGAGTGTTGTAGAAGAAATTCTTAGTGAGCAGGGGCATGATTTGCTATGGGATAGGGCCTGAGCTATCCTGAGCTAGGCCTCAGATTTGGGCCTAGTTAGTAGTGAGTAGAGCTGTGGCGCAGTAGAAAATTCGATTAAGGTATGCTTAGAATTAATTAGTATAGTTATAGCAATTCTACCGTGACGGCCTTAAAGTTAAGATTGTTTACATTCCTTTCTGTTCAAGTGCCAATTAGAGAGCACCTGTTAGTGTAAACTATATACCACTGTATATAACCAATCATTTTGTAGTAATAAAGCAGAATGCATGCATTAATCATATTGGTCGTATCGTGCATTGCTCCGTCCAGTCTCCCACGGACCCCTGGCTTTACTCTGCCCCAAAACATGGATCGTGTTGTGGGGCCCTTGAATTTTCCAGTCCCTGGTGCTCTGCATAGGATTTCCACGTTGATTCAAACATCATATATTGCACTGTAGTGCAGAGTAAATGGCTATTTGCTTCATGTCATATGGAGTCAGTTCAGTAGCAGTTATAAATCGAAGCCTATTTGCAACAGCGGGTGACCCTAGTCTGTGTTTAGCAGCCAGTTGGCATAGCTCTAAAAGGGTTTGCCAATTAAAGGGAACATACTTGTCAGGTATATTGCCATTACCTCATATAACTGGGTATGCTGCAATCTCTCCCCCCCCGCTGCCAGCTTTTTGATGATGGTGGATACCTGGGTACAGAAATTAGCTCAGCGCACTCTATATCACCGCTTTGTATCTCTTGCTGCTTTACCTCCATCCAGAAGACAACCAGGTTACATGTGGGAATAGCTTCTGACCGGAACATCGATGGGACTGAAGTCAAAGGAGGCAGGCTTGCAGGGCCTTGTTCTCCGAGGCTGGTGGCAAGGTGGGGATTTGGGTTCCCTCCACGGGTGTCTCATGGCTGTAGATGCGATGGTGCTGTGGCAGGAGCAGGGCTGGTTGCAGGAGCGGGGCCGGGTGCAGGAGCGGTGGCGTTGGTGCTTCCTGGTTCCAGTGTATTTCCAGGTATGATGTCATAAGAACATCCAGGCATCTGTGCAGCATCATCTCAGGCCCCACCTCCATATTGCAGTGGCAGGCAGGCATGGCCAGCAGAGGCGTGGCTTTAATTATAAATTGTCCAGTTCACACCCAAGTATTCAAATCAAGGGCAGCCTCTTTAATTGCATCAAATCCATTGTCCTTAGCCCAGGTTAGTAGATCTTGTAATGCCTCTGGATTGTAATCAATCTCCATTCTTCTAAAAGAGCAGACCATACCTTTAGGGTTTGATGTCCCTGTATGGAGATCCATCCTCCCACGGCTCTGATGGTTGTTTTCTTCTGTGTTCAGGGGTGGGTACAGAAGAATTCAGAGATTGAGCAGTTTTCCACTGAAAAACAGCTCTGCTGCTGTTTTTTGTAGCTTTTGCTTTTTCCAGCTCCCACGCTGCTTTTTCATCTCTCCTGCTATTATGCGGAGATGGCTGTTTACCTCACATGGGGGCACCACGTGCAGCACGGGGTCTGTGTGTTGGAGACAGAAACACGACACAGACCTCTTCTGAGTCCTGAGCAACAGCCAGTAATCTATTTTATTGTTCCAGGCTTGCTTTTATAGCCAGTTTGAATTTTCCAGGCTTGGGAAGCCTATTGGTTGGGAATCTCTGCATCGCCCTGATCTCTGGCCAGTGGTGTGTCTGCATCCAGAGCTTAGGTGGGGAAGCTGAGGTCTTTGTTCCCCCTAGGGACTTCTAGAACAAGCCAGGTCATCTGAGTTAGGTCTGTTATGATCAGAATCATTATATCCAGCTTTAAACCAGCTATATATTGCTACACACAATGACAGCTCATGTCCAGTTGTTCGTCTATCAGCATCCCCAAGTCATTCTCTGTAGGGCTGCTCTTAATCCAGTCTTCCCCAGTCTGTATTGAAGCCTGGTGTCCTGGGTTGGCAGGCAACTTCTACTCTATATCCTACATCGTGGGGCTCTATTTTGTCTAGGGTTGTTTCTCTTCCCCCTCGGTGAGGACTGTGGCTGATAGGCGGGCCCTCGCTGGGGCGGGAGGGGGGGGGGAAACGGCTGCGGGCGCCTTTACTTTCACTTTTTGGCTGGCAGCTTGCTCTCTGCTTGGCGTGCTTGCTGTTCTGCTCACTACTTTCGCTATTCTTTGCTAGGTTTTTTCTCTTCCTTTTTTCTTTCCCCTTCCCGAAGATTAGGACCGGCTCTGGACTGACCTGACCTCGCCTGACCTGAGGAAGTTCGGGAATTTCCAGGGCTCGACACAGAAGATCTGCGCCTCTTCCCACACAGTATCTGTTTCCTTCTTTTTTTTTTTTTCCTTTTGTGTGGGGAGTGTTGTTAATAAAATAGGTTTTTCCACTTTCCCTCCAAGGAGTTTTTCTTCCCTCCCGAACCCAGGTCTGGGAGTGGGGGAGGGGTGGTGGAGGTTTGTCTTAGGGGTTCTCCCCCTAATCTGTTCCAAACCGGGACATTTCTTGGTGCATTGGCCAGGAAACGAGGCCAGAGAAAAGTGGAAAAACCTAAATAATAGTATTGGTGGTTCTGATTGTTTTGTGGGTGTGCTGGGATGGGTTTTTCTGGACCTATAATGTTATACGGAGTGAAAGTCTGCCAATATTTCTGGTCCCTGGGGTTTCTTGAAATCTTAATACCTTTGTGGTGCCTGGGGTTATTTCCTCACCCAGAAATAGCTCTGGTACTGTTCCTAATACGTAGTTTGTGTAGCCGTGGGGTACTAACCAGAATATTTATTGGACTGGGCTTGGTGGTGATGTTTTATAGGAGGGTTGTTAAGATGCTTGAATCTACCCCAATAATATATGGATCACTCTTGTGGTTGTGTACTCAGTTTGCTGGGGCGGAAGCAGGGGAAGAGTTTGTTCGGCCTCTGCTTTCTTTGTTTTCTTTTGAGTTGTTAGGAGATGTTCAGTTTCCCCTGAGTGTTAAAGAGACCATCTTTCTGGTGTTTAATCTGGTAAGCCTCCTCTATACAGTCCGCAGCTTCTCTAGAATATGGGCTGAGATTTCTAGAAGGGCTGATAAAACTCCTGACCCAGGCAGAGGAAATCCTGAGTGGTGTGGAGAATGGGAGAATATGGGCCAACTCCTCAGGGAATTCTCTGACCCTGTAGTTTGGGATTTTCCACAGGAACAAATTCAGAATCCAGTGGAGCTGGGGAAATACCTGAAAGAGAGATACCAGGATGGCTCTAAGGGGGAAAGGATTGTGGCAGTAAGCTGGGCCCTGGCATATGCTTATCGCACGCTGCTAGGTACTGTAGGGCAGCAGACAGAGGCAGAGGGGAAGGGATACAAATCAACAGCCACCCCAGTCACTCAGGCTGCAGCCAACACCCCAGTTATGAAGCCAGCAGCTACACTGGAACTTGAGCCTGAATCAGCAGCTAAACCTGATAGTAAGCCTAAGGCCCCTGGCAGTTGCTCCAGCAAAGAAACACACCCACAAAACTGATCGACCAGTGGACGATGATGACCCAAGGGAAGGACCTTCACCAAAATCAGAAGCCAAAGCTTCTAGCCCAGGATCAGAGGCCAATATTGATGCCTTTTCCCTGAAGGACCTTCGGGGCCTAAGAAAGGACTATCGGCGACAACCTGATGAATCTATAATTAGTTGGTTAGTCCGTCTTTGGGATGCTGCAGGCGAGGCTACAATTCTGGACGGCACTGAAGCGAGACATCTGGGATCCCTGTCACATGATCCAGTCATCGACCAAGAGATGATGAGAGAGGTCAGTCCGTGCAGTCTCTGGGTACGGGTCCTAGGAAGTGTGGCAGAAAGATATTTGTGTGCAGATGATCTCTATATGCAGCAAACCCCATGGAAGACTATAGAACAGGGGATTCAACGTTTGAGAGAAATGGCAGTGGCAGAGCTGGTCTTCGCAGATGACCTAAACACTAGAAACCCAGACTTGATATCATGTACGTCTGTGATGTGGAGGAAACTTATACGACTTGGGCCATCTGAATATGCTACTGCTTTAGCAGTAATGAAGCGGGAGGACATGGAAGAGACTGTGCTGGATATGGCAAAGAAGCTCCGAGCGTATGCAGATGCTGTGCATGGCCCAACACATGCCAGAATCGCAGCTGTGGAGACACGCCTACAGAAGCTGGAGGATAAGATAGATGAGAACCATAAGAAACTTAGGGAGGAGATTAGAGAGGACCTTCTCCAAATCTCAGCAGTACAGATCAGAGGTTCTGGTACCCAACGTAGACGCTCCCCGGGTAGGGAGAGAGGGTACACTCCACGTGCTGAGCTGTGGTTCTTCCTGCAGGATTGCGGAGAAAATATGAACAGATGGGATGGGAAACCTATGGCTGCCCTGGCACGACGGGTGCGTGAATTGAAGGAAGGCAAGACTCAGAGAGGGAGTTCCACCAAAAGGGAAGCAGCTCCAGTTGCCCGTAGCCAAACTGCCAGGCGTGATGATGACATGCCCGACCCCCTTGAAGGCACTTCTAAGACATATGCTCAAGAAAAGAAAGATAACCGGGCTTAGAGGGGCCCTGCCTCTAGCCAGGTAGAGGCTAGGGAGAACCGCGTTTTTTGGACTGTGTGGATTCGTTGGCCTGGCACATCTGAACCACAAGACTACGAGGCCTTGGTTGATACTGGTGCGCAGTGCACATTAATGCCATCAAGACATGTAGGGGCAGAATCCATCTCTATTGCTGGCGTGACAGTGGGATCACAAGATTTTACCTTGGTGGAAGCAGAGGTGAGCCTGACTGGAAATAAGTGGAAGAAACACCCTATTGTGACTGGCCCAAAGGCCCCATGCATTTTGGGCATAGATTACCTCCGAAGTGGGTATTTCAAAGACCCAAAAGGACTCAGGTGGGCATTCGGGATAGCGGCTGTAGTGACAGAGGGCATCCGACCATTGAACACCTTGCCTGGACTGTCCGAGAATCCATCTGCAGTAGGACTTTTGAAAGTACAAGAGCAACAGGTACCAATTGCCACTTCTATAGTGCACCGCCGACAGTACAGAACAACTCGAGATGCTGTGATTCCCATACATAAGATGATTCGAGAGCTGGAGAGCCAAGGGGTGGTTAGTAAAACCCACTCATCCTTTAACAGCCCCGTCTGGCCTGTGCATAAATCTGAAGGAGAATGGAGATTGACTGTGGACTACCGTGCATTGAATGAGGTGACGCCACCACTGAGCACTGCTGTGCCGGACATGCTGGAGCTTCAGTATGAGCTGGAGTCCAAGGCAGCAAAATGGTATGCCACAATTGACATTGCAAATGCATTTTTCTCCATTCCTTTGGCAGCAGAATGCAGGCCTCAGTTTGCCTTCACGTGGAGGGGAGTGCAGTACACCTGGAACCGACTGCCCCAGGGGTGGAAGCACAGTCCTACTATCTGCCATGGACTGATCCAAGCCACATAAGAAAAGGATAAGGCTCCCGAACATCTACAATATATTGATGATATCATTGTGTGGGGAGACACAGCAGCGGAAGTGTTCGAGAAAGGGGAGAAAATCATCCAAATTCTCCTGGAAGCCGGCTTTGCGGTTAAGAAAAGTAAAGTTAAGGGACCTGCTCGGGAGATCCAGTTTCTAGGAGTGAAATGGCAGGATGGACGGCGTCAGATTCCTACAGATGTCATTAATAAAATCACAGCTATGTCTCCCCCAACGAATAAAAAAGAAACACAAGCTTTCTTGGGTGCCATAGGTTTCTGGAGGATGCATATTCCGCAGTACAGTCAGATTGTGAGCCCCCTTTATCTCGTTACCCGTAAGAAAAATGACTTCTATTGGGGCCCTGAGCAGCAACAAGCTTTCACCCAGATCAAACAGGAGATCGCTCATGCAGTAGCCCTCGGCCCAGTCAGGACGCGACCAGATGTAAAGAATGTGCTCTACTCTGCGGCCGGGAGCCAGGGTCTGTCCTGGAGCCTTTGGCAAAAGGTACCTGGTGAGACCCGAGGCCGACCACTGGGATTCTGGAGTCGGAGCTACAGGGGGTCTGAAGATAATTACACCCCAACGGAAAAAGAAATCTTGGCCGCCTATGAGGGAATTCAAGCTGCTTCGGAGGTGATTGGTACGGAAGCACAACTCCTCCTGGCACCCCGACTACCGGTGCTAGGGTGGATGTTTAGAGGAGAGGTTCCCTCCACCCACCATGCTGCCAGCGCTACCTGGAACAAGTGGATGGCCCTCATTACACAACGCGCCCGAGTTGGGAAACTGAATCGCCCTGGAATTGTGGAAATAATTACAAACTGGCCCGAAGGTGAAAGTTTCAGCGTTGCAGATGAAGAACAAGAACCAGTGACTCGGGTTGAGGAAGCTCCGCCATACAACCAGCTGCCGGCAGAGGAAGCACGTTATGCTTTATTCACCGACGGTTCCTGCCGTGTCATAGGGATGAGTCGGAGATGGAAAGCAGCTGTATGGAGCCCCACACGACAGGTTGCAGACGTCACTGAAGGAGAGGGTGGATCCAGTCAATTTGCTGAGCTCAAAGCCATTCAACTGGCCTTAGATATTGCTGAGAGAGAGAGGTGGCCAAGGCTCTACCTCTATACCGATTCATGGATGGTAGCCAATGCTCTGTGGGGATGGCTGAAGAGGCGGAAAGAGGCTAATTCGCAGCGTGGAGGGAAACCAATTTGGGCTGCTGAGGAGTGGAAGGACATTGCTACCAGGGTAGGAAGACTACCTGTGAAAGTCCGCCACATAGATGCCCATGTCCCCAAAAGCAGAGCTAATGAGGAGCATCAAAACAACGAGCAGGTAGATCGGGCAGCAAAAATAGAGGTGTCAAAGATTGATTTAGATTGGGAACACAAGGGAGAGTTGTTTTTAGCACGATGGGCCCATGATGCCTCAGGTCACCAAGGTCGAGATGCCACCTACAAGTGGGCACGAGACCGGGGGGTGGATCTCACCATGGACAGCATCTCTCCAGTTATCCGAGACTGTGAGACGTGCACTGCCATTAAGCAGGCCAAGCGGATGAAGCCCCTATGGTATGGTGGACAGTGGTCTAAATATAAGTATGGAGAGGCCTGGCAGGTTGATTATATTACCCTACCCCAGACACGTCATGGTAAACACTACATGCTCACAATGGTGGAAGCCACCACGGGGTGGCTGGAGACCTACCCTGTGCCCCATGCTACTGCCCGAAACACCATCCTGGGCCTAGAGAAGCAAGTCCTGTGGAGGCATGGTACCCCTGAGAGAATTGAGTCCAACAACAGGACTCATTTCAAGAACAGCCTTATCAACACCTGGGCTAGGGAACATGGCATTGAGTGGGTGTACCATATTCCCTACCATGCACCAGCTGCAGACAAAGTGGAGAGGCACAATGCACTGTTAAAAACCCAGTTGAAAACATTGGGTGGGGGATCTTTCAAGAATTGGGACCAGCATTTGTTAAAGGCCACCTGGTTGGTCAACACCCAAGGCTCCACCAACCAAGCAGGCCCCACCCAGGCTGAGCCTCTGCATACAATAGATGGAGATAAAGTCCCAGTGGTGCATGTCAGAGGTTTGTTAGGGAAGACAATGTGGATCAAGTCTGCCTCAAGTACAGACAAACCCATTCGTGGAGTTGTCTTTGCTCAGGGACCAGGTTGCACATGGTGGGTAATGCAGAAAGATGGAACAACACGATGTGTACCTCAGGGAGATCTGATTGTTGGGTGAGAATCATTTGTAAACATCACTGTCTGCTGGATGCTACTGCCATTGTCTGTACATTAAACCACGCAGAATGAAATAGAAGGAAATGTGTAAGTGAGAGGGTATTGCTTGTATTTTTTGTGGGGAGAATGAATGGAAGTTTTATGTGGATAAATACACGATGTGGAATATATGTTGGTTTTGGCCGTAAGTCGAGGATATGGGGATAAGGGGTGGAATGTCCTAGGGTGATGTGTTTATCCCTCAATCGTCTGTTGGGTGCAAAGGGGGGGAGCAAGCGCGGTTTGTTTTTCCCCAGGAAAACTCGGCTCCTCAAACTGACCTTGAAACTGAAGCGGGGGAGGTGGAACACTGCAAGATGAAAGAAGCTGTTTTTTCTCCGGGAGAGTTAGTAGTTAGTAGTTAGTTTAGAGCTAGCATAGGTAAACCCTGTAGAATAGCTGGAGGTTTTTTTCCTTTTTTTGCCTTTTTTCCTCCTTCTTCTCGGAACTGTTCCCATCTCTCTCCGGACTGAGGACCTGGGGAAAGCGCCGGGGGCCTCCACAGGGGACCTACCCCACCAAAACCAGCCCTGCACATCTCCTCTTCTCCCAGGACCAGCGGAGACGGAGCAATGGAACACAGTGACTATCTTCAAGAGGAGACCTTTTTTTCAAGTTTGTTATCCCTCCGTAAGCGGCACGAAGCTCTTGTCATCAGGTATTGGGCTGGGAGGGCTTTGCCTGTTTAATAAACAGGTTTTTTCCACTCCTCTCTAAGGAAGTCTTTTTCCCAAACCAGTTGGGGAGGGAGGCCCGTGGGAGAGTTTCTCCCAAAATCTGCCTGAAACCAGAACATCACCAGAAGCCATAATTCTGCTCCTCTTCACATAGTTACAATAAGACATAAGTTTAATTGGGACACATTCTGATTAGTAATACAACTAAAATAATAGGGATCGGTGATAGTCATGTTAAATGTGTATTCTCTTCCTTGACCTTAACATCAGTTGCTGCCATGAAGACATATGGATTTGCAGTACATATCACTACAGAATTGTTATGCCATTTGGTTAAGCTCAGTTGATATTGCTCATTTGTCTTTGTATAATCATAAGCTACATGTCACAGCCAAAAAGGCATTTCTAGGTGCCATATTTTGGTAAACCAAGGTCCAGAATTGTTTAAAAATTTAGCTTGCAACACAGGGCCTGAAAGCTTTCTGTCCTGACCACTTCAGTGTTCCCTTTGTCACTTCCAAGAAGTTTACCGGTTTTGAACTGTTCTTATTAGGTGTCCTCTTGGTCCCCAGTCAATTATTTCTAGTCTGGCTATATTGATCATCTTTTTACCTGGAGTAGGTAGTCTACACAAAAGCCCATTAAGCTTTGACACACCGATAGTACTGCCTTGAGGAATTTTGCTGATGGAAATATGAGCTGGTGCTGCCAACATGGTGTTACTCATCACCTTGCTACTATTAATGCCTGATAGAGACATAAAAGCAAGATTTGCTGAGTGTTTTCGTGTGTTCTCACTGTCTTGATAGTGTAAGTGAAACTTTCCTGTAAAATCAAGGCATCCCAAGATAGGTCGTTTAGCAATGTAAATTGGGGGCAACTTAGTGCAAAATGTTTGGGAACCATTATTTTTGATCCATTTTTTATTATCCTCCAAAGGTCTCCATGGTGGAAGCCAAACATCTCCTGTCCATTTTGTATCATTACTTTCTATGGGCAGTTCAGCATTCCACCATGTAAGGGGTCTAAAAATGGGAGAATCAACAATGTGAGCCCAATATACCTGTTCTGCAGTCACCAAAGGCATGATAAAAGAAAAGAGAAAAAACTTCTTACAGTAGTGTTTCTAGCTACTCTTGCTGGGTCTGCCAGGAAGGTGTTCTCTGGGGTTGGTTCCACTCCTACACCGTGCATCAGGATTTCAGCTTTGTTGTAGTTGCTTCAGCAGCCCCCATGTTATCTCTGGGTTTGTCCGCTTGCTGCTGGCTGGTGTAATGCAGCGCCTCTTCTTCGCTATTGAGAGTCTCTTCAGCTGGGGTATCGGGTTGTTGGACTGGTCTTTCTGGCTCATGGTATGGTTTTACCAGATGAGCAGGTAACCACTTCAGACCTGTTGATGATAGAACACAAGCATACCCTTTGCCCCAGATTAGTAAATCAGATGGGCCTTGCCATTGCACACTCAATTGTGGATCCTTATATAAAACTTTCGGAAACTGGTTCTGTGCATGCAAACATTCAGAGCAGTGCCACTCTGCTGGGGATCAAGATTGATGATCATCATTAAAAAAAATTTTAGCGTAAATATTGTATTATATAATTGTTCTTGAGGAGCAATATTCACCCTCTTTTGTTTTAATAACATGCACTTCTCTTACTATGAACATTAAGGCAACACAAAAGTAAAACAATAGGTGTAATGAACCAGAAGCTTAGAATGTGCTCAGCTTTATCACCAAGCAAAATTAAGCAAGGTAATACATTTAATCATTACTGCACAAGACAAAGGATAATGATTTAGAAAGATACATCATCAACTGCCTAAATACTCTACCATCAGCAAGAGTCTGTAATCTCTGGGGAGCCCATTTCCCAGTGAGAACCCTTCTCAGGTAAGGTTTCCAAATTCACCCTGAAAGGGGGTCCAGCCTTTATAAGCCCAAATCAGCAAGTCAAAGTGACTTGTTTACATGTTTAATGCAGAAACACCTGGGTCTGTTGGCATACTTCCCAAACAGCCAGGGCCAGGGCTTGGCCAGAGCCTAGGCCTTGACTAGGAGGGTTTCCCTAAAATATCTGATAAACAAGCCTCTATTAATATCAGGTGGGAAAGTTTCTTAAAATTATACATTTCTTGCAGATAAGCTGTTGGGGGGCTAGGCTTGTTTCTTGTTTTTTTACCTATAGAATTTTTTCCCAAGGGTTGGGAGGCAACTAAGGACCGAATACTTATCGGTGCTCAGGTGAAACAAAAGGATGGGCATAGCACTTAGCCACACTCTTTGTCTCTGGGAGTTTCTTGGTGGGGAGGGGGGGGAGGGGGGAAAGGGCAAGAAAAAAGACAGGGCTGGGGGCAGCTTGGCTCTGGCTCTTGCTCTCGGCATCGGAGGGAGGACGGTCAGGCTGCTGCTTGCTGCGGGAGAAGTTTCACTGGCACCACCGAGTCCGATTCTGAGGAAAGCTACCATCATCTGCTCGTGTGCCCAGGAAATCCTGATCTCTCCTTTTGCTGCCCTGTTGGAGCTGGGCACTGTCCCACTGCCGCTGCTTTGAGGCTGTTCTGCACGTGGCCCCCCGCTGCCCTCCCTGTCAGACATCCCTGCCCTCCAGTGATCACCGACGGAGCTCTGGATTTCATCTGATCCACCAGCCCGGGACCCCTCACCGTTCCAGCTTGGTACTTTTTTTCAGAGTCCCAAGGGACCAGACTGCCCCGGGTTTTGTAAAACCAAGCCCTGTCAAGGTCCCTGGTTCTGTTCGCTATTAATTGCTGTAGTAGTTGTTGTTTGTTTGCCTTGTTATACCTATTAGTAAAGAACTGTTATTCCTATCCCCATATCTCTGCCTGAAAGCTGTTTTAATTTTTCTAAATTATAATAATTTGAGGGGAGGGGATTTGAATTATCCATTCCAAGAGAGGCCCTGCCCCTCTTTAGCAGATACCTGTCTTCGTTCAAAACCAAGACAGATTTTGGTGCCCAACGTGGGGCTTGAGGGCATTGAGAGAAAAAAAGAATAACAGTTCTTAAGTGACCTGATTTCTTGTGCACTAGATATAGAAACCTTGATAGGTAACGCCATGTGGTCTAACTTATCCTGGTTCGGGTAGAATGTGGTTGTGGCTTTATTTTGCCCATTTGCAGGCCCTTACCTAAACATGGGCCCTAAACAAAAGCTACTGTGGCTGTTATCCAGTTTGTTTTATGGGCTGATAAGGTGAGGAATTCACTGATTTTTAACTTGCTCTGGAAGGCAGGCACGTGGATACGTGGCTATCACACACTAAGTGGGTGTATTTGGCGTTACTTTAAGAATGGTACTTTCTGTGAGGAAATGACAGTGGGGGGAGTTTTCCAGACCTTCAACCAGTTCCTTGTGCCTACTCCATCAGCTTTTGAAGAGTTTAAATTTCCTCTAGATACTAACCAAATGTTGCTGATGATCCTAGCTTATTTAGCCTTCAGAGATAAGGTGAGGTCAATTTTGAGCACGGCACAGACTAAGGATATTGCTGTGGGGCCTGACACTTCCCCAGAGGCTAGAGATACTGCTGTGGGGCCTGATACTGCCCCAGAGGCTGAGAATACTGCCGTGGGGCCTGACACTGCCCCAAAGGCTGGGAATGCTGCCATAGAGCCTGATATTGCCCCACAGACTGGGGATGCTGGCCCATCACATGACCCTGCCCCGCAGCCCACCCCAGAAATGAACCACCCCGATTGGGTGGGGGTTCTAGTGAAAGAGATACGTGAGATGGGCCAGGTGCTGAAAGAATACACTTCCCCAGCTGGTGGGAAGCCCTCCCCTTGCCCTGAAAAGGGAGAATCTGATGGTGCAGCAGTGGAACCCACAGACGTTACAACCGTCCAGGTTCCAGCTGAACCACAGGACCAGTCACAACCAGCTGCAGTTGCCCCTGTAGAAACAAAGAAGTATAAGATGAAATCAGAGCACCCAGGTAATAAAGATAAGAAAGGAGGGCCCTCAGCCCACAGGGGAGCCAGAGGTTGAGATTATCACTGAGTCCCTGACATATGAAAGTCTACGTAACCTGCAAAAAGATATTGCACGACAGGGACATGAGGATTATACAACTTGGTTATTTTGGGTTTGGGACCTTATAGGTACAGGCGTGCAACTGGATGGTGGTGAGGCAAGGAATTTTGGACCCTTGACCCAGGACTCAGGGGTGAATCAAGTATTTGTAAGGGAGCAAGGGCCCCTTCCTCTCTGGGAGCGACTTCTAATGAGTGTAAGGGAGAGGTTTGTCCACAGAGACAGAATGCAGGAGCACCATCATAGAAGTCAGTGGAAGACCCTTGAGGAAGGGATCCAACAGCTGAGGGAAATGGCAATATTAGAGGTACTCTTTGGGAGGGGTGGACAGCATGATAATGACCCTGACAAGGTCAGGTGCACAGGGCAGATGTTGTGGAACCTGGCAAGTAAAGGGCCATCCCAATACACCACCTTCATTGCAATGATCAATCCTGATAGCAACCGAGAGAGAGTGGATTCTGTCGCCAACAGGCTCAGAAATTATGAGAGCATGATCAGTGGCCCAATGCAGGCTCAGGTCTCTGCCATAGCTAAAGATCTCAAAGAGGAGATAATAAGGGAGGTGAGAGAGGAGGTGAGGGAGGAGGTGAGGGAAGAGATGAGGAGGAACAGTTCCCATGTGGCACCGGTGCGAGTCACAGGCCCCAGAGCCAGAGCCCAACGCCCTCCAGCTAGAGAGAGGGGGTACACCCCAAGGGCTGACCTGTGGTTTTTCCTGCGTGACCATGGGGAAGACATGGGAAGGTGGGATGGAAAACCCACTTCTGTCCTGGCAGCACGGGTGCATGAGCTCAAGGAGAGAAACACTAACCGAGGGGGTCCCACTAAAATGAAGGTAGCCTTAACCTCCCATGACCGAGCCACCAGGTATTATAGAAGTGAAGATGATATGTCAGATCTCCTTGAAGGAACCTCTACGATGTATGCCCAGGAAGGGAATAATAACCAGTGCTAGAGGGGCCCTGCCTCTAGCCAAGAAGAGGCACGGAAAAACCGAGTCTTTTGGACTGTGTGGATTTGATGGCCTGGCACATCAGAGCCACAGAAATATGAAGCTTTGGTAGATACTGGTGCGCAGTGTACCCTGATGCCATCGGGACATGTGGGGGCAGAACCCATTTCCATTGCTGGAGTGACAGGGGGATCACAGCAACTGACTCTGGTGGAAGCCGAGGTGAGCCTGACCAGGAAGGAGTGGCAGAAACATCTGATTGCAACCGGCCCAGAGGCCCCATGTATTCTGGGCATTGACTTCCTCAGGAATGGCTATTACAAAGACCCAAAGGGACTCAGATGGGCTTTTGGAATAGCTGCTGTGGAGGCAGAGGGCATCAAGAAATTGAACACCTTGCCTGGACTGTCAGAGAACCCATCTGCAGTAGGAGTCCTGAAGGTAGAAGAGCAATGAGTACCAGTTGCCACCTCGATGGTGCACCGCTGGCAGTATCGGACCAATCGAGATGCCGTGATCCCCATCCACAAGATGATCCGGGAGCTGGAGAGCCAAGGGGTGGTCAGAAAAACCCACTCACCCTTCAACAGCCCCATCTGGCCTGTGCGCAAGTCTGATGGAGAATGGAGACTGACTGGACTATCGTGCCTTGAATGAAGTGACACCACCGCTGAGCGCTGCTGTGCCAAACATGCTAGAACTCCAGTACGAGCTGGAATCCAAGGCAGCAAAGTGGTACACCACTACTGACATTGCCAATGCATTTTTCTCCATTCCCCTGGCTGCAGAGTGCAGGCCTCAGTTTGCGTTCACATGGAGGGGCGTGCAGTACACCTAGAACCGACTGCCCCAGGGGTGGAAGCACAGTCCCACCATCTGCCATAGACTGATCCAGGCTGCACTGGAAAAGGGAGAGGCTCCAGAACATCTGCAGTACATCGATTACATCATTGTGTCAGAGAATACAGCAATGGAAGTGTTTGAGAAAGGAGAGAAGATCATCCAGATTCTCCTAGAAGCCGGCTTTGCCATCAAGAAGAGCAAGGTAAAGGGACCTGCCCGAGAGATCCAGTTCTTAGGAGTAAAGTGGCAAGATGGACATCGCCAGATACCCACAGAGGTAATCAACAAGATCACTGCAATGTCTCCACCAACCAGCAAGAAGGAAACACAAGCTTTCCTAGGTGCCATAGGCTTTTGGAGAATGCACATTCCCAAGTACAGCCAGATTGTGAGTCCTCTCTACCTAGTTACCCGCAAGAAGAATTGTAGCGGTGCGTTTTATACCTTTTTATTCATTGTTAATATTAATAAGTTCTGTAATGGTTTGTCCCAAGCTCCCCCCATTCCTTGCTGTGATCACAGTTGGTCTGTCCCTTCCAGAACCTACTGTTTCCCTGACAACCCTCCTGCCTATCAACTGTCCCCTCCCCACCAGAGCCTGTCTGTCTTTCAGGAGGCCTCTCCCCCTTCTGGAAAGGTCTGAGAGGTTTGGCCCCTGATTGGGACAGGTTCTGGAAATCCCCTACTCCTAACCAGGGATTGGACCATTGTGCATTACCCCACCCCCTAACTCCTCCCCTGGTTTTGTTCTATTGGCCAGTTGCATTGGACACACCCCCAAACCCCTGTGCCTCTTAAACCTCCGCACGTCGAAACGTGCTCACTCTATCTGGGACTCTATCTGGGGACTCTATCTGGTCTCTCTCTGGGGATGTTTCCCCGAATAAACCCATCCTTGTAACACCCAGAAAGAGTCTCCTTCTCCTCCTTCGCCGAAGCTGCGTTCTCACCAACACCGACTGCTCGTGGACCAAGGACCCACCGGGTGGGCTCCTGCGGATCCGCTCCGCGGGGCCCTACCGAAGCTGCGCACGCTTCCTGCCAGGGCTGCCGGGCAAGGCTGGGAACCGCGGTAGAGCGGTACAGAGGAAGCGTGGCCGGCGCATCTGGCGCCCAACACGTGGGGCCCACGCCAGGCGTGGCGTCAACCTCTGGACGCTTTCACGAGTGCAGCGGCGTGTGCCCTCTCCACGGGACTGTCTGTGACCACCGCCGGACCCCGTGGATTTGGCCTTCACCTGTGCTGGACGTCTCCGCGCAGAGTTGCAGGGCCTCAGACTGCCGCGCACCTGCCAGTTGAAGCAGCTCCTTGGAGTCTGCTCCTGGCAGGAGAGGAGGGCAGCTTTTCCGGCGCCCAGGAAAGTCCTCCTCCGGCGAAGGACCACCACCACCCCATTTCTACTGCCTGCACCGGACAGGGTGAGTACATCACCTTTCTTTTCAGGACCCCTAGGGGAGCTGGAAGGGTTTTCCCTCCCCCTGGGTTTCCCCACATTTTCTGGGAGGCTCTTTTCGAAAGAGTCAGGAGTGCATTCCCCCCGCGGAGCTGCCTTAAGCGCTCCCGGGGTCAGGGTGTCCAGAGTGTGGCCGCTTTTGTTTCCTCAGTTTATTTTCGCTTTTCGTTTTAGACGCGGGGACCTGACGCGTGGGCTCAGGGCCGTTTCCCCGCTGTCGGCTTTTGTTGGGATTGGCCGCGCTCCGAAGGCGCAGGGAGCTTTGGTCCCCAGACTCGGGTTTTAAGTCGCGGTTTTTGTTTTTCGTTATTTGTCTTTTGCTTTTCGGGGTGTGTGAGTGTGACAATTGATTGAGCATGGGCGCGCGGCTCTCAACTGGTGAGAAGGATGTTTTTCGGTTGTTTGTTTTGCTGTTGAAGGGCTCCGAGTTTAAGTTTTCTAAAAAGGAGCTCAAAGGCTTTGTCCAGTTGTTCTTCCTCAATTTTCCCGAAGTGACCCCCGCTCGATTGGCGCGTGTTGAGTTTTGGAACACCGCCTACCAAAAATTTCTGCAGTTAGGCAGAGCAGGGGACAAGCAAGCCTCAAAATTAATTTTTTGGACTTTGCAGATTCGATCTATCCTTTTAGAGAGATCGAAAGTGGAGAAAGGACAGCTGAAACGGCCTGCCCCAGTTTCCCCTTCCCCTTGTCCCCCTTCCCCTTCACCCCAAACGGGCATCCTCCGGAGATCGGCAGGGAAAACTCCCCCTGCCAGCCCTGGCTCTCCGCGGGTACCCCGATACCCCCGCCAGGACAGTCTTGGCCGGACTGCCCTGGATGCTCGGAATAGCCCTGGCCAGGCTTCCCGAGCTTCTACCCCGTCCCGTTCTTCCCCAGTTTCAAAACCCCGTGTTCGGTTCAGTTTGGCAGAGCCAGAATCTGCGCCACAAAATGGCGTTTCCCCTCTCTCCCTTTCTCCCCGGGCACAAAATGGCGGCGGCCACATGTCAGGGTCGTCCGCGTGTTTCGCGCCTTCCTCCCCCCCTCCTTCTTGCCATAATCCCTTTCCTTCCCGTCGTACCAACCCCTTCCTCTCCCAAACTCCTCCTACCTCCCAGGAGTTCCTGTTCCCTCCTCCTCCTTGTGCCCCTCCTCTGACTCCTCCCTACCAAAGCTCCACCCTTGTCCCAACCCCCTGCGCGATGACATCACCCCCACAGACCACGCCCCTGCCCCAGCCGGAACCGCCTTGGACTTCTGGTTCTCACGGTCCCACATCCAGTTCCCACGGTGGGGATACCGGAAGAGGGGAACCGGAGGCCATAGGCCCATGCCGGGGTGACCTTCCCTCACTCGCCCCTGTTACATATGACAGGTCAAGGAGTGGGAATGTCACTCGTGTCAACTGGCAGCCTTTCTCCCAACATATAATCAAAGATCTCTGCAAGGCCCACCGGGAGTATGGGAGGGAAAGCCCGTACTTCCGGGGATTGTTAAAGGCCAATCTTGCCGGTACAGTCGCGGTCCCTTTTGATCTTCGGCAGCTCTTTTCGTGCCTCATGTCCTCCACGGAGTACAAGCTCTGGGAGGGAGCATGGAAAGACCTGCTGTGGACCGCCCTGCCAGGCATGTTAGAAGATGCAGAGACATCCACGGATGACTCGGGGGATTCCATCACCCTCGACCATCTGTGCGGAGAGGGCAAGTGGGCACAGGCTCCGGATCAGGCAGCACACATCCCGGTCCAAGTGCTTGAGAGGGTCAAGCTGGATGCAGAAAAAGCATTTTTAGGGCTGCAGGGAGAGGCACCACTGCCCAATTTTGCAGATATTAAGCAGGGACCCGCGGAACCTTTTGTCACATTTGTTGAAAAAATGACGCGAGCTATCGAGACGCAGGTGCGGCAGGAGGCAGCTCGGGAAAGCGTGCTTGAGATGATGGTCCAGAAAAACGCCAATGATCGGTGTAAAGCGGCCATCCTCAGCCTGCCACTCAAGCCTCCGCCCACCGTGCAGGACTTTCTCCAAGTGTGTGAAGCAAAGGTTCCGCTCATCTCCGTGCCGGCAGAGCAGCCCCCAAAGCACCAGCAGAGAGGAACCCCGAGAGCTGCAGCGCTTGACTCCGGAGGTCCCTCAGGAAAAGCGCCAGCCAGAAAGCACTCCTTTCGGACGCGAAGAGACTGTTGCAGTTTGTGTGGCAAAGGTGGACACTGGCAACACGCCTGCCCACTGCGGGCTGCATTCCAACAGTTCGTGGCCACTCAGGGGGGTGGGAATGGGGGGTTGCAGGGGAACCCACCAACTATTCAAAAAAACTAGGGAGTGAGCGCGGGTCCACCCAGCGTGAAGACAAAAATTGGGTGGCCCGAACCAGGAGGGGAAGAAGGGGAAAGAAGACAGGGACTAATTTGTCTTTTTCACCCACCAGGACTGACACCAGAGTCTCTTCAGACTCACATATACCGGACCTGACACCTAGAGGGATAGAACTCTCAGATTCCATCCTAACCACCAACTCACGGTGCGAGCCATTCAAACTACAGCTCACTGAGTCGCTGCTGCTGAGGGACAGCGATTGGCACCTTCTATCGGTTAGCCCCAGTGAGCAGGGCTCTTGGCGTGAGATCTGTGACAGATACTTAGTCATCGGAGATTGTAAGTACACCCCGTTCGAGATCGAGGTTGCTCCGGGAATCGTTGACTCTGATCCCGAGCGCTTCGTGGTTTGGCTGCACTGCACTTCCCCGCCTGCCTTTCTGCCGAAGGGGCAGATAATAGCCCAGGTGATACCCATACCCGATTTCCTCACAGGGAAAGCTCCTTCAGTGGGGAGGGTGAGGGCGATTTCCAACTCAAAGCCACAGCTCGACTGTCAGGTGCAGGTGGGGGAGGAGACCATTGGTATCAGGGGTCTCCTGTACAAAGGGGCAGATGTAACGGTGATCCCGTCACGGGAGTGGCCGTCACATTGGGCTCTGCAAAGTGTGGCCGGAGCGGTGCAAGGTGTAGGGGGCATCCAATTGGCTAAGCAATCTAAGAGCATTGTACAAATTAAGGGGCCAAATGGGCAATTGGCAAATCTCCGCCCGTTTGTTTTAGATTACAAGGAGCCTTTGCTTGGGCGAGACCTCATGGCACAGTGGGGGGTCACAATTGACATTCCCGACCCCTCACAGGATTTTAGGCTGGCGGTCGCTGAGAAGCGCCCTACCCAAAAACTGAATTGGAAAACTGATGTTCCAGTCTGGGTGGAACAGTGGCCGCTTTCAAAACAAAAATTGAAGGCGCTGAATGAGCTAGTGGAAGAGCAGCTCGCCAAAGGTAACATCGAGGAGACCACATCCCCGTGGAATTCTCCGGTCTTTGTCATCCAGAAGGCTGACAAGACCAAATGGCGGCTCCTCCACGACCTCAGACAAATTAACAATGTAATAGAAGATATGGGGTCTCTCCAACCAGGGATGCCTTCCCCAACAATGCTCCCCCGAGATTGGCAATTGGCAGTTATAGATATTAAAGATTGTTTTTTCCAAATTCCCCTACATCCTGACGATGCCCCACGCTTCGCGTTCTCGGTTCCCACCATCAACCGAGAGGCCCCGAGGAAAAGGTACCATTGGAAAGTTTTGCCGCAGGGCCTTAAGAACAGCCCAGCCATCTGCCAACGGTATGTTTCTTCCTTGCTGTCCCCTGTGCGTGCAGCCGCAGACAAGGCGATTATCCACCACTATATGGATGATGTCCTTGTCTGCGCCCCGAACGAGGATGTACTGTCCCATGCGCTTGACCTGACAATCTCTTCATTGGTTGTTGCAGGATTCGAGCTGCAGGAACAAAAGATTCAAAGGATGCCGCCTTGGAAGTATCTGGGCCTGGAAATCAGCAAGCGGACCATTGTGCCGCAAAAATTGGCCATCAAAACTAAAATCAGGACTCTTGCTGACGCCCATCAACTGTGTGGGGCGTTGAACTGGGTGCGGCCCTGGCTAGGCCTGACCACCGAGGACCTAGACCCTCTTTTCAATTTATTGAAAAGGGGAGAGGAGCTAAGTTCTCCTCGGGAGCTCACCCCAGAAGCGCAGAAGGCGTTAGAGAAGGTCCAGGTAAAAATGTCCACTAGGCAGGCAGACAGGTATGTGCCTGAACTGCCATTCAATTTCATCATCCTAGGAAACCTGCCACACCTCCACGGTGTCATCTTTCAGTGGGACAAGGAGGTGAGTAAATTACACCGCAAGGACCGAGGCGGGAAGGATCCTCTCTTGATCATAGAGTGGGTCTTCCTTAGCCATCAGAGGTCCAAAAGGATGACAATGCCACAAGAGCTGGTAGCTGACCTTATCCGGAAGGCCAGAACCCGCATTAGGGACTTGGCTGGCTGTGATTTCGAGTGTATTCACATCCCAATTCGGATGAAATCGGGCCAAATTACAAAACCAATGTTGGAACACTTGCTTCGGGAGAACGAGGCTTTGCAAATGGCTCTGGATTCCTACACAGGTCAAATTTCTATTCATCGGCCTGCCCACAAAATTTTCAATTCAGAAGCACAATTTGCATTAAAATTAGAAAGTGTTCAGAGCAGAAGGCCTCTAGAGGCACTGACAGTTTTCACAGACACGTCCGGAAGGTCTCACAAGTCAGTTCTGACTTGGAAGGACCCTCAGACTCAGCGGTGGGAGACAGATGTCGCTGAGGTAGAAGGATCACCTCAGATTGCTGAGTTGGCCGCAGTCGTCAGGGCTTTCGAGAGGTTCTCTGAACCATTCAATTTGGTAACTGACTCTGCATATGTTGCAGGTGTAGTGTCCAGAGCCGAGAATGCCGTTCTCCAGGAAGTGACCAACATTGCTCTTTTTGAGTTGCTCTCAAAATTAGTAAAGCTTGTCTCCCACCGAGAGCAACCGTTCTATGTGATGCACACAAGGTCACACACGGATTTGCCAGGGTTCATTGCCGAGGGGAACAGGAGGGCTGATGCTCTCGCTGCCCCTGTGGAGATGGCCCCATTGCCGAATCTTTTTGAGCAGGCAAAAATCAGCCACCAGCTGTTTCACCAAAATGCCCCAGGCCTGGTCCGTCGCTTCCACCTCACCCGGGAACAGGCCAAGGCGATTGTGGCGACTTGTCCCACTTGCCAGCAGCATGCGCTCCCCACTCTGAGCGCTGGCGCCAACCCCAGGGGGTTAGGCAGCTGCGAGGTGTGGCAGACAGACGTGACACATGTCCTTCAATTCGGCAAGCAGAAGTATGTGCACGTCTCAGTGGACACCTTCTCTGGCGCAGTCTTCGCTTTTGCCCACGCAGGGGAGAAATCCCGGGATGCGATCACGCATCTCATTCAGGCTTTCTCCTTCCTGGGCGTCCCCAAGACCCTGAAGACTGATAACGGGCCCGCATACAAGTCCGGGGAGTTCCGCAGTTTCCTGCAACAATGGGGAGTGGAGCACAAAACAGGCATCCCCCATTCCTCCACAGGTCAAGCCGTGGTTGAGAGGACCCACAGAGAAATCAAAAGGGTCCTTGACCAGCAACAGCAGGTCCTGAAATTGGAATCTCCGGTGATTCGCCTGTCTAGAGTCCTGTTCACAATTAATTTTTTAAATTGCTCATTCGATGTTTTGAACCCACCAATTGTCCGCCACTTCAGCAGCGACGTCCAGTTCGCTACCAAGGTCCGACCGCCGGTTCTGATTAAGGACCCGGAGACTGGCGGGACAGAGGGACCTCATAACCTGGTCACTTGGGGGCGCGGGTATGCCTGCGTGTCCACCCCCAGTGGCCTAAGGTGGATCCCCTCTAAATGGGTGAGGCCCTATGTACCAAAGGTCTCTGGGGGGAAGGTGAAGGTGTCACAGGTGTCAGTGGTGTCCTGGAGGCGGAAAAGACACAAATGGTCCAGCTGGGATGAGTTTGTCCTGCCCCTCCCTCACTGGTCTGTTTCTAAACATGTTTTGATTTCTCATTCTCTTTAGTTCAGATCCAGACCCACTCAGAGCGATGGCCCCATCGACAGCAGCCATCCTTCTATCCTTGCTGCTGCTCGCCAGTCTTCAGTCTCCGATGGTGGCGTGGGCAGTGCCAACACCCATGCCACAATCTGCAAACTTGTCGGAGGCTTCAAGAACAAGCTGTCCTCAGACATCCGACTGGCTGGATGGACTTTTTGAGAATTGGGGGCTACCTGGGTGGGCCTGGTCCATTATTCGTTCTGTCCTGATCGTTTTACTTATGGTTTTCTGTATTCTCGGCGCGTTTAGTTGTATTCGTTATTTTGTTAAAAAATTGAGTTCAAGCTGTCTCCCCCCTGCATGCAAGCCAAGTCGCCGTTGTCACAGCTCCACCAGAAGTGAAAGATCCTGAGCTGTGGCCACTGACCAGCTATTTACAGTTCAAGATACCATCTTTTATAAAAACAAAGGGGGAGATGTAGCGGTGCGTTTTATACCTTTTTATTTATTGTTAATATTAATAAGTTCTGTAATGGTTTGTCCCAAGCTCCCCCCATTCCTTGCTGTGATCACAGTTGGTCTGTCCCTTCCAGAACCTACTGTTTCCCTGACAACCCTCCTGCCTATCAACTGTCCCCTCCCCACCAGAGCCTGTCTGTCTTTCAGGAGGCCTCTCCCCCTTCTGGAAAGGTCTGAGAGGTTTGGCCCCTGATTGGGACAGGTTCTGGAAATCCCCTACTCCTAACCAGGGATTGGACCATTGTGCATTACCCCACCCCCTAACTCCTCCCCTGGTTTTGTTCTATTGGCCAGTTGCGTTGGACACACCCCCAAACCCCTGTGCCTCTTAAACCTCCGCACGTCGAAACGTGCTCACTCTATCTGGGACTCTATCTGGGGACTCTATCTGGTCTCTCTCTGGGGATGTTTCCCCGAATAAACCCATCCTTGTAACACCCAGAAAGAGTCTCCTTCTCCACCTTCGCCGAAGCTGCGTTCTCACCAACACCGACTGCTCGTGGACCAAGGACCCACCGGGTGGGCTCCTGCGGATCCGCTCCGCGGGGCCCTACCGAAGCTGCGCACGCTTCCTGCCAGGGCTGCCGGGCAAGGCTGGGAACTGCGATAGAGCGGTACAGAGGAAGCGTGGCCGGCGCAAAGAATGATTTCCACTGGGGCCCTGAACAGCAGCAAGCCTTTGCCCAGATCAAGCAGGAGATCGCTCATGCGGTAGCCCTTGGCCCAGTCAGGACGGGACCAGAGGTAAAGAACATGCTCTACTCAGCAGCCAGGAACAATGGCCTGTCCTGGAGCCTATGGCAGAAGGTGCCGGGTGAGACTCGAGGCCGACCACTGGGATTCTGGAGCCGAAGCTACAGAGGATCTGAAGCCAAATACACTCCCACGGAGAAGGAAATCTTGGCTGCCTATGAAAGAGTTCAAGCTGCCTCAGAGGTGATTGGCACAGAAGCACAACTCCTCCTGGCACCCCGACTGCCTGTGCTGGGGTGGATGTTTAAAGGAAAAGTTCCCTCTACCCACCATGCCACCGACGCCACATGGAGCAAATGGATTGTCCTCATCACACAGCGCGCCCGTATTGGAAACCCAAACCGCCCTGGGATTTTGGAAGTTATTACCAACTGGCCAGAAGGTGAAAGCTTTGGTCTCATGGATGAAGAGGAGCAGGAACAAGTGACACGGGCTGAAGAAGCACCACCGTACAACCAACTGCCAGCGGAAGAGACACAGTATGCTCTTTTCACTGATGGTTCCTGTTGCATTGTAGGCATGAACCGGAAGTGGAAGGCAGCCGTATGGAGCCCCACACGACAGGTTGCACAAGCCACTGAAGGAGAAGGTGGATCAAGTCAACTTGCTGAACTCAAAGCCATTCAGTTAGCCCTGGACATTGCTGAAAGAGAGAAGTGGCCAAAGCTCTACCTCTACACTGATTCGTGGATGGTGGCCAATGCTCTGTGGGGTTGGCTGGAAAGGTGGAAAAAGGCCAACTGGCAGCATCAGGGAAAACCAATCTGGGCTGCTGATGAGTGGAAGGACATTGCCACTCGGGTAGAAAAGCTGCCTGTGAAACTCCGCCATGTAGATGCCCATGTCCCCAAGAGCAGAGCTAATGAGGAACACCGAAACAACGAGCAAGTAGATCAGGCTGCCAAGATAGAGGTATCAAAGATAGACTTAGACTGGCAACACAAGGGAGAGCTGTTCCTAGCTTGATGGGCCCATGATGCTTCAGGACATCAAGGCAGAGATGCCACCTATAAGTGGGCACGAGACCGAGGGGTGGATCTAACCATGGACAGTATTTCCCAGGTTATCCATGACTGTGAGACATGCGCTGCCATCAAACAGGCCAAGCGGGTGAAGCCCCTATGGTATGGGGGACGGTGGTATAAATATAAGTATGGGGAAGCCTGGCAGATTGACTACATCACCCTTCCCCAGACCCTCCAAGGCAAGCGCTATGTGCAGACCATGGTAGAAGCCACCACTGGATGGCTGGAGACCTACCCTGTGCCTCACGCTACTTCCCGGAACACCATCCTGGGCCTTGAAAAACAAGTCCTTTAGAGACATAGCACCCCTGACAGAATTGAGTCAGACAATGGGACCCATTTCAAGAACAGCCTTATAAATACCTGGGCTAGAGAACATGGCATCGAATGGATATATCACATCCCTTATCATGCACCAGCTGCCGGGAAAGTTGAACGATGCAATGTTCTGCTTAAAACCAACTTGAAGGCACTGGGTGGGGTGTCTTTCAAGAACTGGAAGATTATTTTAGCAAAGGCTACATGGTTAGTGAACACCAGAGGTTCCACCACCCGAGCAGGCCCTGCCCAGTCTGAGCCCCTGAGAACAATGGATGGACATAAGGTTCCAGTGGTACACATGAGAGGTATGCTGGGAAAAACTGGGTAAATTCTGCCTCCAACAAAGGCAATACCATCCGAGGGGTTGTCTTTGCTCAGGGACCAGGTTGCACTTGGTGGGTAATGCAAAAAGATGGACAGACCCGATGCATACCTCAAGGAGACCTTGTTTTAGGGTGAACTACCCATGCCACTGTATCCGTACCCATATCTGCATGTATATATGTATATAATTAAAGTAGTGCATGTATGTATATAGTTTAGAAGTTTAAATTCAAATGTAATATTTTGGTATGGGAAAAAATTCGGGGTGGATTAATGTTGGGGGGTTAGACTTGTTTTTTTACCTATAGAATTTTTTCCCAAGGGTTGGGAGGCAACTAAGGACCGAATACTTATCGGTGCTCAGGTGAAACAAAAGGATGGGCATAGCACTTAGCCACACTCTTTATCTCCGGGAGTTTCTCGGGGGGGGGGGGGGGGGGAGGGGGGAGGGCAGGAAAAAAGACAGGGCTGGGGGCAGCTTGGCTCTGGCTCTTGCTCTCGGCATCGGAGGGAGGACGGTCAGGCTGCTGCTTGCTGCGGGAGAAGTTTCACTGGCACCACCAAGTCCGATTCTGAGGAAAGCTACCATCATCTGCTCGTGTGCCCAGGAAATCCTGATCTCTCCTTTTGCTGCCCTGTTGGAGCTGGGCACTGTCCCACTGCCGCTGCTTTGAGGCTGTTCTGCACGCGGGCCCCCTGCCCTGTCGGACATCCCTGCCCTCCAGTGATCACCGACGGAGCTCTGGATTTCATCTGATCCACCAGCCCGGGACCCCTCACCGTTCCAGCTTGGTACTTTTTTTCAGAGTCCCAAGGGACCAGACTGCCCCGGGTTTTGTAAAACCAAGCCCTGTCAAGGTCCCTGGTTCTGTTCGCTATTAATTGCTGTAGTAGTTGTTGTTTGTTTGCCTTGTTATACCTATTAGTAAAGAACTGTTATTCCTATCCCCATATCTCTGCCTGAAAGCTGTTTTAATTTTTCTAAATTATAATAATTTGAGGGGAGGGGATTTGAATTATCCATTCCAAGAGAGGCCCTGCCCCTCTTTAGCAGATACCTGTCTTCGTTCAAAACCAAGACATAAGTACACAAAATTATGTGAAAGTTCCTAAAGCAGCCAGTTTGGATTTGTCATCTATTTTTAGCTAAATAATCAATGGTAACATGAACAAACTGCAAATGATCAAAGGAATGTATACGAGCAACAGCAAACTATCTTATGGCTAACTCCCTTTATAAAAGCTCTGTGTATTCATGTTATGACATTAAATACTGTGGTTGTTTGGGTATTTACTGGAATTTTACTGTGAGATAGGATTGCAAGAGAAGCAAAAGCAAACAAACTTAAAGGTTATAAAGACAGATTTATTAACACACACTAAAAAAAGAGAAAAATGAAACTTTCAAAACACTCTTTCTCCCTCCTACAAAGTGTTCACTTTGCCACAAACAAGATAAAGAGACAAAACTTGTGATTTTCAGTCAGTTTTATTATTTAAAAACGATCTTTTATCAATTTTTTAGGGAGAGGAATCTCTCTTAGTTTACCATGGAATTCCTCCCCCCCCCCCCCCCCAACAACCTAGAACAGTTTTCTTGTGGGTTTTAACTGTCACAAAAACAACCGCCCAGGGAAAACTTGCTTCTGTGAAATCCCCTCCCATTAGCAGTTTCCTAAGCTGCTTATGCGTCATGGACATTGGACTCATGTATACTGGGGTGTTACTTTTTAAAGATGAACAACTCTAAAGGCAAAGGATTCTTCATCCCAGGGAACAGAGATGTCTTCTCACTTCTTCACTGGTGCAGAGGGCTTCTCATCTCTTTTTGTTCAAGTATCTCATGGGATCACAAGAATCCCAACTACTAATCCAATATCACTCAGTCTATCACAGACACTTTTGCTCAAAATCCACAAATCTAAACAATCATCTCCCCAAATGCATTATTCCCATGATTTAAAGGGATAATTTACATATAGAGTTCATTACCATGGATTAATAAGAGAAGCCTAACTTAAAATGGCAAATTCCTCAATCCCTTCTCCCCAAAGTCTTTTCACTCTCTCTTCACTGATTTCATGCTGTGTCTCTTTATGGTTCAATCACTTTGGCCATGCTGTGTCTCTTTATAGTTCAATCACTTTGGCCCTTTCCTTTTACTCAAAAGGAGGATTAGAAATTTAAAAAGTCTTATCTGTACTAAGAGTTAACATTCTCGCCCAGGCCTGCAGATGGTCACATGATCTCTGCCGGGCAGTAGCTTCTAGGATTTTCAAAAGCCACAGGGATAGGGGGAAGAGAACTTCACCACAAGAGATCTCAGAGTGGCCTGGCTGATAGACACCTCCTGCCCGCCTTCCCCCCCCCTCAGTAACCATCGGGGCAGGCCCCAACCCAACTGGGCCCGTAACTGTTATCAGAGGGGGCCTGGTGGACATCTCCCCTGGCTCAGCCAGCTCGGGATAGGCTTTAAAATTAGCTGATGTTAAGCTGCAGCCTCCCCCTCCCCTGCTGGGAGCCAATGGGGCCCTGCCAGGCCAGGGCCGGCTCCCCCCCCCCGCCCCACCCCCTTGCTAACAGGGGGGAGTGGCAGGGCCTGACCGGCCTGGGCCGCTCCAGCAGAGCAGCCCCGACTCAGGGCTGGCTCAGACATAGTCTCAGCTTTATATGGATAGTCCCAAAGTCGTATTCTCCTTTCTCAGTGGTCAAACAATATGTCAGCATCTAAGAATTAGTTTCTGATAAGTCCCTGTCCTTTCCACAGGAAAATATAAGTCCTAAAAGGGCAATATTCCATATTCCTCTCCAACTAAAAACTTGTCCTAGGTTACAATGTAAAATTGTGCCCAAGGTATGTATTCTATCCCCATGAGCCGTTGGAGCCAAGGCGGGGCAGTGTTTTCCTTATCTTCTGTTAACGAGCCTAACAATGCCTTGCCACATGACTCATAGATAACTTCCTCTGGGAGTTATCTCTGTTTAATGGGCCATCAAGGACCCACTGCATGACTCATAGAATGAGATCATCCCATTGTGAGATGCTCCACCCAGGGGGAGGAGCCAAGCATTCCCACCTGGATATAATCCAGGGTTTGAGACAGCCCAGGCAGTTTTTATCCACTGGACTCCCAGAGGAGACAAGAGCTACCAGACGTTTCTACAAGAATCACTGCTTTGACAAAACCATCTCATCTGGACTGCCACTACCACCCTAACTAACGGTGTCAGGTTGTATTCTGACTCTGTCAGTGGGGTTTTTTTTTTTGTACTATTACTTTTATTTTATTTTACTTTTCTTTATTTTCTTTTCATCTTATTAAATTGTGTTTCTGACTTGGAGTCCTTCACTAGTTTTGCTTTCAAACCAGCACAAAACCAAACTGTGTTAACCCATGACAACAACATATTCAGAATCATTAATCATTTTGACTGCTTCTTGTGCAGAAATCATTAAAGCTAACACTGCTGCACGAAGTTCAACCTGTTGAGTGGAACCACCTGTTTGATTTATTGCATATTTCCATTCATGATCTTCTTGCCATGTAACGACTGCCTTTCCTGTGCGTCCTGATCTGTCAATAAAAAATTATGTGCACCAGGAATAGGGCTACAGCACACAATAGTTTGTAGTGTCAAAGGCAAGTGAACAACATTTCTGCAAGTTTGTCTGAAGGTAAAGAGAAAGAAATCTGTCCTACAAAATCTGTCAATGCAGTATGAAAAATATCTGAACTTTGTAACAAATACTCATAACTGTCAAGGGACAGTGGTAAATGAATTACCTCTGGATCATATCCCATCAATTGCACGATGCGGATTCTGCCCTTCTTAAAGATGCATAGAGCTCTATCAGGGTAGTGATAATTTTCTTAGGTATATTTGGTAAAAAAAAAAATCCATTCTAAGTAGATAATTCTGTCTCCCTATTAAATTGTCCTATTAAAGCTGTGGGGTAAGGTGCAGTATGTAATAAAAACAAGAAAACTGGGAAAGCTGAAACAATTCTACCTGCTTTTGCAGTGGAAACTCGTGCTAATTATATCTAATTCTCGAATAGCTTTTGCAGATAACATTTGTGGGGAAGTCAGGGTGTTCTTTCAAGTGAGCAAACAAATGCTGTAATTGATGAGTGGCTAAACTTAGCATGGGTTCAGCATTATTAAGGGGCAGAGAAGGCAAAATACTCCTGATCATAGGGTTGTAAAGGGATAGTAAAAAAGCAGTCTTTGAAATCAATAAAAAGTTCTAATCCCAGGCAACAAAGGAGGATTCAGGGTGTCTGGCTGCAGGGCACCCATGGGTTTTATGACTGCAGTGATAGCCTGAAAACCATGCAATAAGCACTACTTTCCTGATTTCTATGGGATCATAAAAATAGGTGTATTCCAGGGACTAGTAGAAGGAACTATGTGTGCTGCCTGTAATTATTCTCATACTGTTTGGCTTGCCTTAATTAGCTTATCCCCTTTCAAGGCCACTAGTCTACCTAAACAACTGTGGTGTTCTGTTGGCACGTCAGGAATCCCAGCTGTCCTCTAAGTACTTTGGCGGACTGGTGCCAATGTGCTCAACTCTTTGAACAACTGGGCTATGTACAGAAAACATAAATTTTATCCTATGGTTTCAATGTTGATGTTATGAAGTTCACCTCTTATTTGTAGGCTTGTGACTCCAATGGTGTTAGTAGTCCACACGCAGAAGAAAAATCCTTTATTCTGGGATAGCCACAGAAAACAATGTGGTTCCTGTAAAAGATAGTCCTCCAACTTCAAGCTTTATCGTGGGTTTTCCTTTCAGAGACAGATTGAAAATTGTTGTAACCTGTGACCTCAGAAAATAGATAAAGTGTATAAAATATAGGCTCTCCAGGAGAAATAATCTGTCCTGGTGAAATCCAGCAAAAATAGAAAGCCTGCAGAATGTCTTAGGCTAAGCAGTAACAGTGAGAAGAGGGGGGAAAGGAGCTTCAAGCTACCTAAGCCAGAAATATTTTGCTTTGGTTTTCAGCCCACTTCTGTTTCCCTACTCCTCCAATGTTACTAAATTACAGGCACCCCTGCAATTCCTACCAAGGGAATTTCACCCAAGTTAATGAAGGTTTTACTGTTGCTTTCAACACAGATGTTATTTCATTTGGTTCCTTTTAAAAATGACCCTATAATATTGGCATTTATATATTAGCTTTTACATGTTGTTATTGATCGTAAGTATTCAGATATAATGCAATTTATAACCCCCTTTAGCTGCTTGCTAATACAACATAATTTCTCATTTTAAGTATGCACTGTATAGCTCATAGAAACAGTAGTGTGATGAATATATTATAACTATGAATACACCGTATAGCTTATAGAAATAATGATGTGATGAATGTATTGTACTGTAGGCCTTAGCAAAACATAAAATGTTAAAATACTTCTATGTAACTGAGAGAACTGTATAAAGCAATTATGTTGTTTCCCACATCTGCTGACCGACCTCTCAAAGTGTTAAGATAACGGTGACAAACCAGAGCACCGGAGAATTAGAGAAAAACTTGTTAACTCCTTGTTATCAGGGAAGTGTGAAACAACTGGATGAAGCCACAAGAAGGAATAAAATATATTGACCTGATCTGCAGGATGTCATGCAGATAAGTCAGAGTGAAAAACCAAAACAAAATTCCTACAACATCAAAAGCTCCCAAGAATGTTTGAATAATGCATGAAACTTATGAATATGTATGTACCTCAGTAAAGTAACAGTATATAAATAACACTGCCTTAATGTACTTCGGTGTTCGTTGGCCAATAGCCAGGAACACCCCAGCACTGGACATTGTCCTTTTTTATTCCCTTATTAAACTTTTGAAAAATTCCCCTAGGAGTGAACTTTCATTTTTCACAGTTCCCCTGCCCAACTTTCTTATTATCCAATTTTTTATTATTATTTTTGTTATTTCTCCTTTATTCATCTGCAATGCTTTCTCTTTGTGAAAACTGGAAGTAAATTTAAAATACAACTCAGTTTAATTAATTAAAAAAGTTCTTTCAAAAAACATTCACGGATTGATCTGTGAAGCTCTGGAGCAGCCCCCCGGCCCCCCCCGCACAGTGCAGGTGTCCATGTCTCCCGGCCCCAGGCGGAGCCGGGCGCACACAGCGTGGGGGGGGGTCGCCCAGGCCTGCCTGCCCCCGCTGCTGCCGCCTTCCGCGGCTGCGTGAAGCAGCGTGAGGAGGAAGCAGGCGGAGGGGCCGCCCCGGAGCCCCGCCCGTGCTGGGACTGCTGCTGCTGCTGCGTGCCCTGCAAGAGCCCCAGATGGAGCTGCTGCAGCCGCAGGGGAAGGAAAGGGGGGAGCACACCAAGGGCTGCAGAGCAGGGAAACAGCGGCGCTGCCGGAGCCACCCCGACCCATTGGGCAGCCCCCAGGACGAGGGGTCTGGTGAGGCTGCATAAGGTGCAAAGGTTTCATCGCTAAGCACCTGAGGGGGAGTATCAGAAGGTTCTAAAGATTGTACTGAGACACTAATTTTGAAAATTAAAAAAAAAAGAAGCTAAGGTTATAGTTAACAACAGATGTTGCTGAATTAGCTGAAATTAATAGATAAGCTTTGCTGAAATCAGTTAAAACTAAGAGGATGGTTAAGAGAAGCCGGATTTAAGATAAGCTACCCCGGATCTAACAACTCATTGCTTGTCAACTTTATGTTTGTGTAAGCTGTGCTTGTAATGAAAAACAGAGAAACTAATCAATAGCCCAGGACCACAAAACAATTGCAAACCTCCTGTTTTCAGAAGCCTAGCCCTGGAAAACAGGAAACTATAGGTCTTCCCAAAGAAAGGTTGAAAGTTTAGAATGAGGAAGACTAGTTTTACTTCCTCCTTTTGGTAAGCACTCCTCACAAAAGGACCACCGACTCATTTCAGAGAACAAACTATTCATGCTTAATAGCCTTTTTGTCAATTAGCATATGAAGCAGAGAAGGGGAGGTGACAAGGGTATGAATATGAAATTGTATTTTGTGTATTCAACACTTTTGTGGATAAAAGGCTTCGTAATTACCTGTGATCTTGGTAAAGCGCATTAGGGAAATATCCCAGCGCTGCCCAGCTGCCCTGCCACACTTTCTAACTTAACTGTTAGGGAGTCTTTTGTCCGCCACAGTTGGGTATTGATATTAGATCGACATTCATATTTTAATAAATCAGTGCTGAGGGTTGTTTTTGTCAAGAAAATTAATCCACAAACACCAGAGGTTTATGTCCAAAATGGAGACAGAGGAGTCCTGTAACTTTATTCGAATAACAGGAGAGGCCATGGGGCATTTCCCTTGGGGTTTCTCAAGATTTTTAGGGGACGCAGCCTCCTTTTTATCCTAATTTCCTGGCCTCATTTCCCTCTGTCTTTCCCGATTGGCTGAGGTACTTGAGAGGTACAGACTTCACGAAATGCCTTTTAATGTATACCCCTCCCCTCATTTTTCTTTTTCCTTGTGTTTCTGTTTTTTGTCTAAATCCAGAGTTTTAGCAGAGTCTTGAGTGAGCAACAGTCTGTGTCAATTAGTGGAATTCCTATGGAATTTATGGTTTACCCCATTGCTTCTTTCACCTCTCCGTATCTGGCCTTATCTACTGTTATAAATACATATTATAAAGTTGACTTTTCGCAAATATTAAGATGAATGCTATATGTATAATGTTAAAATAACTTTGCTTTTATTTCTGCTATTAACAAAACTTAGACATGATAGTAGTGGTAGCTGATATAGTTAGGCATGAACTGTCTGGTCAGGATAACATCCAGTAAACATATAATGAGGACCCTGCTACTGATATGCCAATTATCAGCACCTGCCATCTGAAGAAAGTATGGACCAAGGCCCAAACTAGAAGTGATAAAGAGAATGGACTGAAACCACAGCCAAGAAACACGCATGCTCTAAAAAAGCCGATCCAAGGAGTGGCCATGCTAAACAGTTCCTGTAATATGGAAATTAGTTTGTGGAAAATATGAATATGCATAATGGTCGATGAATATGCAACAGACTGATGTAATGGAAAAACTATTTACGGATTGTGTCCCAAGACAGTAGGTGTGCTCTTGGCTGAATGCCAAGCACCCGGCCATTTAACCCTTTGCTTTATCTCTGTTTCTATTGGCCATATTTAGTGTGGTGTTTTGAATATCTACTTTCTTTTTCCTCTGTGAGATAGGATTAGGAGAAAAAGGCAAAACAAGCCCAACTTAAGGTAAACAGATTTTATTAACATACACTAAAAGGAGAAAAAGAAAAAAAAGGAAAAATGAAACTTTCAAAACACTCATCCTCCCCCCACAAGTATTCACTTTCTCACAAACAACATAAAGAGACAAAACCTGTGATTTTCAGCCAGTTTTACCATTTAAAAATAGTCTTTCATCAATTCTTTAGAAGAGGATGTCTTGGTTTTGAAAGAACACAGGTATCTGCTAAAGAGAGGCAGGGCCTCTCTTGGGATGGATAATTCAAATCCCCTTCCCTCAAATTATTATAATTTAGAAAATTAAAACGACTCTCAGGCAGAGATATGGGGATAGGAATAACAGTTCTTTACTAATAGGTATAACAAGGCAAACAAGCAACAACAACTACAGCAATTAATAGCGAAAACAGAACTAGGGACCTTGACAGAGCTTGGTCCCGCAAAACCCGGGGCAGTCTGGTCTCTGGGGGACTCTAAAGAAAAGTACCAAGCTGGAACGGTGGGGAATCCCGGGCTGGTGGATCGGATGAAATTCGGAGCTCTGTCAGTGGTCACTGGAGGGCAGGGATGTCCGGCAAGGAGGCCAGTGCAGGCCCGCGGTGCAGAGCAGCTTTAAAACAGCGCCGAGGCAGTGGGACAGGGCTGAGACAGCTCTAGCAGGGCAGCCACGGCAGCCTCGTCCGCTCCCAACGCAGACCACACCAAAAGTGAAGCTGCCCCCCCCAGCCCCTGTCTTTCTCTCCCCCCCCCCCCCCCCCCGGGGGAAACTCCCGGAGACAAAGGGTGCAGCCAAGTGCCAGCCTCCATGCTTTGTTTTCACCTGAGCACTCATAAGTACCCGGCAATCAGTTGCCTTGCAACTCTTGGGAAAAAATTCTATAGGTGAAAAAGATAAACAAGTCTAACCCCCAACAGAGGAGTTTCTCTTAGAGTCATGGATCCCACTGACAACCTAGAAAAGTTCTCTTGTGGTTTTTAACTGTCACAAAAACAGTCATCTGGGGAAACCTGCTTCTGTGACCCCTCCCATTAGCAGTTTCCCAAGCTGCTTATGGGCCATGTACTCAAGCACACTGCATACTGGGTGTCCTGGTTTAGGGCAAATTTGGGAGGAAACCTCCGAATGGGGTTCCTCTAGAAAGCAAACCCAAACAGCTCCTCCCCCAAAACCGGTCCAGGAAAAAAAGAACTTCCTCAGAGAAAAGTGGAAAAAACCTATTTATTTAGCAAACAAAGTGCCCACAAGCACAAAGAATGAATAATATGACACAATAAAACCTTTTGTTGCTCTGAAGTGAGATGGTAAACTCAGAAAGTCTCTGCCATGGGCAGCCCAGCTCTCTCTCTCGGTCTCCTATCAGGCCTCCAGAGGTCCAGGCCCCAGTGGGCTGCAGGTGCAAGAGCTCTTGGTGTTCCTCTGGGTTTTTTTCAGTCTGGAGAAGGTTTAAACAGTCCCAAGAAAAAGGAAAAAAAAAAAAAAAAAACAGTCCAGGAAACTTCTCTGCCCTAGCTAGCTAAAACTAACTAAAAGCACAGGAGATCTCTGTCTGCAGTCTGTCTGAGACTCGGTTGAACACACGCAGTCCAGAGAAGAGAAGAATGCATAGGAGTCAGGTAGTTTTCTCAAAACAAACTGTGCACTTTTTCTTTCCATGTTTCACTCTCAGAATCAATCTTAAAGGTACAGAACACAATATACAGAACAGATGATTGGGGATACAAGCATCACAAAGTCACCCTAGGACACTGGGGTGTCACTTTTAAAAGATGAACCACTTCAAAGACAAAGGATTCTTCATCTCAGGGAAGAGTGATGTTTTCTCACTTCTTCACTGGTGCAGAAGGCTTCTCATCTCTATCTCTGTTCAAGCATCTCAAAAGATTAATATCACTTAATTGTCCTAGGTTACAATGTAAAATTGTGCCCAAGGTATGTATTCAATCTCCATGAGCCGTTAGAGCCAAAGTGAGGCAGTGTTTTCCTTATCTTCTGTTAATGAGCCTAACAATGCCTTGCCACATGACTCATAGATAACTTCCTCCGGGAGTTATCTCTGTTTAATGGGCCATCAAGGACCCACTGCATGACTCATAGAATGAGATCATCTCATTGTGAGATGCTCCGCCCAGGGGGAGGAGCCAAGCATTCCCACCTGGATAAATCCAGGGTTTGGGACAGCACAAGCAGCTTTTATCCACTAGACTTCCAGAAGAGACAAGAGCTGCCAGACGTTTCTACAGGAATCACTGCTTCGACAAGACCATCTCATCTTGACTGCCACTACCACCCTAACTAACAGGGTGTCAGGTTGTATTCTGACTCTGTCAGTGGGGGTTTTTTTTGTACTATTACTTTTATTTTATTTTACTTTCCTTTATTTTCTTTTCATCTTATTGAATTGTGTTTCTGACTTAGGGTCCTTCACTGGTTTTGCTTTCAAACCAGCACACTTAGTCCATCACAAACACCTTTGCTCAAAATCCACACATAAATTTAAACAATCACCTCCCCAAATGCATATCTTTCCATGGTTTAAAGGATTATTTTAGTCCAGTCTCCATAGCCTCAAGAGACGTCGAGCCAAAGTAGGCCGCTCCTCCTCCTTTGTCCCAATAGTCTTTTCATTCTCTCTTCACTGAATGTCATGCTGTGTCTTCTCTATGTTCACTCTGTCACTTTCTTCTCTCTCTCAGGGAAGAGCTAAGCCTTCTTTATTCTATCTCTTTAAGTCAGTAGTATAAGTAACAGACAAGTGCCAGATTTCTTGCTTAAGTTTTGGGTTATTTTACTATTTTACTTTTGGTTTGTGTTTGCTTTTTTATGGAGTGAAAACATTTATTTTTTTAGTTATTTGCAATGTATCTGTTTTATATATATATATATATATATATATATATATATGTGGAGTCCCTAGAGCCCGTTGAAATTATTCACAGGGTCTGGCCTTAGAAGGATTTGGTGGCATAGAGACTGCCCACCTAGCCCTGTAGTGTGTTGTGACACCCTGTGTTATTAATATATGGTTTAATTTGAGTTTTCCTATTAAGAAACATTTCTGTATGAAATAAAGTGTATCCAGAGGTACCCCCCTGTACAGAGATCAATACGTGGGGGGCCGGTAGATGGCATGCCAAGCCCTCCCTTGATAGGACAATAAAGATTGCATCTCCACTTCAGTGTGGGGTGGACTGCTACTGGGGAAAAGCTGATAACAGGAACCAATACCCAGATAATGATCACAAGCGCCCATCAGAACCCATTCATTCCACTCAACTGACAGAAAATCCAATCACTCCACCTTCCCGGAATTCGGAGAAACCAGAAACCAAGACATGTTTGCATAGCGAGAACTTCAAGAATAATTCATGGACAGATTCAGAGATGAGACCAGATTTACCAGAATTCTATTCTACATATGCACCAGGTCGACTGAAAGCACATCTACATATTCAAAGAAAGAACTGGACAATAACATAGCCTCAAAGCAAAATTTCCCTATAAAAACTGGCCCTCAAAGGGTGGTCGGTCTGAACCAGGGCAGGGGCAGCAGTCCAGAGAGACTGTGTCCCAATTTTCGGTTCACCCGGTTTTGATTCCTGGGGTCAGAACTGTCCGTTGATTGTGGCTTTACTCGATTTTTCACTTTGTCGTTTTCCCAATAAATTTCTTAACTGAAAAATATTAAGGAAACTGTCATAACAACCTGTAACTGTACCTCAGTCTTGTTTTCCTCTGGTTTCTTCTTTCCCTGTTAATCCATTGGTTGTGGGACCCTGGTGACCGGCCCAGTCTTCCCTATAGGTCACTGACCTTACCTGCCCTTTGCTCTGCCCCCATGCCTCAAGGTCTTTGGCTGCTGAACCTCATACTTAAGCTTGAGTCCAGCACATGTTTGGTCCTTTTTGTTCTGGATTCCCCTTCGGCTCCTGGAAATAAACCTGGTTGGAACTGATCTAGTGCAAAGGCCTTCTTGCCTCTCCTTGCTGAGCTAGCCTCATGGCATGTGTGGATGTGTAAGTTTGATTGCTTTGCTTAATTCTTTCCAAGCAGCCTTTCCACCAGAGAGGCTTTTTGGGGTCTAGGCTTCAGCTCCACTCCTAAAAGACACACTTATATTACAGAATCACAAGGTTGGAAGAGACCTCCAAGATTATCGCGACCAATCTGTGCCCTAAAACCTCAACTAAACCATGGCACTGAGTGCCACATCCAATCTTTTTTTAAACACATCCAGGGATGGTGACTCCACCACCTCCCCAGGTAGACCATTCCAGTTATTGATTACTCCTTCCATAAGAAACGTTTTCCTAATATCCAACCTGTATTTCCCTTGGCACAGCTTATGACTGTGTCCTCTCATTCTGTCAGTTGCTGCCTGGAGAAAGAGACTGACCCCCAGCTGACTACAACCACCTTTCAGGAAGTTGTAGAGAGTGATAAGGTCACCCCTGAGCCTCCTTTTCTCCAGACTAAAAAACTCCAGCTCCGTCAGTCGTTCTTCATATGGCTTGTGTTCCAAGCCCCTCACCAGCCTTGTTGCCCTCCTCTGGATGTGCTCAAGTGTCTCGACATCCTTCCTAAACTGAGGGGCCCAGAACTGGAAACAGTACTCAAGGTGTGGCCTCACCAGTGCCAAGTACAGGGGAAGAATGACCTCCCTGGTCCTGCTGGCCACACTATTCCTGATACAGGCCAGGAGCCATTGGCCTTCTTGGCCACCAGGGCACGCTGCTGGCTCATGTTCAGTTGGCTGTCAACCAGAACCCCCAGGTCCCTTTCTGCCTGGGCACTCTCCAGCCACACCGTCCCCAGCCTGTAACGCTGCAGGGGGTTATTGTGGCCAAAATGCAGGACTCGGCACTTGGACTTATTAAACTTCATCTTACTGGACTCTGTCCATCCATCCAACTGTTCCAGGTCTCTCTGCAGTCATCTTACCCTCCAACAGATCAATACATGCTCCCAGCTTAGTGTCATCTGCAAATTTACTAATGAAAGACTCAATATCCTCATCCATGTCATCAATAAAAATATTAAACAGAACTGGCTCCAGCACAGACCCCTGAGGGACACCACTGCTGGATGCAGCGCCATTCACCACCATTCTGGGCCTGGCCATGCAGCCAGTTCTTAACCCAGCAAAGAGTGCTCCTGTCCAAGCCATGGGCTACCAGCTTTTCCAGGAGTATGCTGTGAGAGACAATGTCAAAGGCCTTGCTGAAGTCCAAATAGACAACATCCATAGCCTTTCCTGCATCCACCAGGCTGGTTACTTGGTCATAAAAGGAGACCAGGTTGGTCAAACACCACCTACCCCTACTAAATCCATGCTGGCTGGGTCTGATACCCTGGCCATCCTGTAAATTCTGTGTGATGACACTCAATATAAACTGTTCCATTACCTTACCTGGTACTGTGGTCAGGCTGACTGGTCTATAATTACTAGGGTCCTCCTTCCCACCCTTTTTGTGAATGGGTGTTACACTGGCCAGCTTCCAGTCATCTGGAACCTCACCAGTGAGCCAAGACTGTTGGTAAATGATGGAGAGAGGCTTCGCAAGCTCATGTGCCAGCTCCTTCATCACCCTGGGATGGATCCCATCTGGGCCCATAGATTCATGAATATCCACGCGTCTCAACGGTTCTCTGACTGCCTCCTCCTGGATAATGGGGGTTAAGACAGTACTTATACACTTAGTGTGAGAAACTGTGTTCAGCAGTTTGCTCAAATCCGGTTGCAGGTCTGTAAAAAATCCCTTGGCTTGACAGTTTGTTCATTTTCTCTCAAGGTTTGCAGGACTGACAAAACAAGATGCTTTTCCTGTTTTTGGATGGTGTGTAATCAGCTTTTTTTCCCCGTTTCTTAGCATTCTTGCTGCTGCAGCCTTCCGCAGTGGTGGCTTCCTGTAACTCCACATAACTCCAGGATGGGTATGGTAATATTCAGAAAAACTCTGATGAAATTGATAATTCAAATGTTGAATTGGATTCTGACAAAAGCACAAAATCTCTACCTCTTAAAGAGGAGGAAATTCCAGAATTTAAATTGAAATCCATAATTAAAACTGAACTCTCCGAAGGACCCCAAGGTGGTCAGAGGAGGAATACCATCAAACTTTTCCCTGGAATTCCCTGCCATTGACAAACCTTCAAGAAAAATATGGACAAAAAGCAGGAGATACCGAAACTGAGTATCTGTTGAGAATTTGTTTCACTGGAGAAAATGAAATATTATTGGATGGTATGGAAAGCTTTGGATTCTGGGTTGTGAGTGTCCCTTTGCATCATGAACTAAATTCTTCTGAAATAATAATTAGCAGGACTGTATATTGGGCAGGAGGAATGAATATTATAGAAAAAGGAGAACATACTTCAACCCCTATGCAGTCAGCTAAAAATACCTCTGCTGCTGCTACAAAAGCCAACTGTTTGCAGACACTATACAAACATGCAGATGCAAATATCCCAGCCTCTGCAGAGATGAATCTTAATGTATTAAGACCTTAGCTGAGAGAGACTCCAACTATGCTAAAAGATTTTTTAATGGGGAAACGGGTGAAAACCATTGTCTGCCTGAGAAAAATGCAATAGAGAGAATTGCCTTGGCTTTAGAATATCAAGAGCTACTTTCTAGGCAGTGGGGGAAGAAAAACCGGCAAATTCAAACCTTCATTCTCACAGAGAAAAACAACCACCCCCAACTCTGTTTACCACACAGCAGGGAGAGGAAAGAAACGCTTAAGCTCTGGGCAAACTTCTAGCCTCCCCCATACATTCTTGCATAGTGAGATTAGCCCTTATGTTTGTTTAACTGTAGGAGCAGGAAGACAACCTTTGAAAACTGGTAATTAGCACTAAAACTTTAAATCTCTTTGAGTACTCCTACAGAAGCCAAAAAGCTAAACTTAAGTTTTAAAAATAAAAATTAAAATTGTTTACCTGGCTTTAATGAGTGTTATCTGTTACACTGCTAAAATCTGTTTTGATGTAATTAAGAATTTAAAACAAAAGCATTATATTTAGAACACATTCTGCTTACAATTCTACTTACAATTCCGTTTTGACTAATTAAAAAAAAGGGCAAACAAGAGATAATATTTAACAATTGATTCTCAAAAACTTAATACTATCGCTGGACATTTTGATTGCAGCTACACTGCAAGCATTTCCACATAAATAAACGGCAATTTGTAGGTTAGCTGCCTTCAGCTAAATACCAAATTCCCTCTAGAATGGTGAAGTTCCTGGAACTAATCCTAAATGGGAAAACCAAAAATTGGGAATGGCTTAATAGCCACAAACAAGATTTACTCAGGTGGTTTAAAATTTTTTTTAGGAATGTGTGTGTGAATGTAAAATGCCTGTGTGGATAAAACTCGTTTGCTAAAAGAGTACCGAAATGTAACTTTTGAATGTCTGTTGGATTTTAGTGTGTACTATCAAGTATAACTGGAGTTTTTTTTGTCCAATTAACACTGCTGAAGGAAGGAGTGGATAATGTGAAATCCTCTTGCCTGTGGGAGAGATTAGGCTGATTTCCTCTGCCCTCTCAACCCCCAAGCTCTGCCTGCTTGCAGAGACGAAATTTGCATACCAAAGGTAAAGCCAATACTGGTGATATCTCACTCTGCAACAGAATTGGTTATGTTTAGAGATAATTAGCAAGCAAAAAATATTATAAAAACTTTTAAAGGTTGTTATAAGCCAAAATAGCCGAACTGTTTTATATGAAGAAATTTATTAATGACAATTTGGTTACAAAGAAATAAAAATCCACCACCAAAATAAAAATAAAAAGAGATGCCGAGCCTGGGGGTCGGCACCGGTGAACAGGGTCGGTTCAGCGGTCTAGCTGGCAAACAGCCTTCCCCTAGTTCACGAGAAACTGCTGCTGGATCCTGGGTTTTATACAGTTTTTGTGCCCTCAGGCTGGACCCAGTGATGTAAATCTATTCAACTGTCCGGTATCGGTGTTTTCTATTCTTCTCTGCTCGCTTTGAATAGTCCTTCCTGGGCTTATTGGAAGCCCTTTGTGTTTCCATCTCGGGTCCCTTGGGTCTGGTGATGTTGTCCAGATGGCATCGTTATCTTGTCAGGGGGTGATGATCATTCTTATCTGCATCGTTGGGGCGTTGCCTCACTCCAAAAAGGTGTTACTTCGCCCTGTGTCTTCAAATGCAAATGAAGTCTCCCTCGGAGTTTGAGCTTCGCCCTGTGTCTTCAAATGCTAATGAAGCTTTCCCTGAGTTTGGGTTTTGCAATCTGAGTTTTACCAAGGCGAGGAGTGCCTAGTATATTCACTATATTTAACTTTCAGTGATTTATATAAAATATCATCACAGGCATGAATTAATTCTTAGCTTTCCTCATAACAAGGTGGAAAGAGAACACACACTAATGAGAAAAACACCCTAAAAATTTGGAATGGCTTGGCAGCCTTAAACAGGTTTTTAAAATGCTGATAAAAGAATTGGAGAAGGGATTATCTCTGACTCGAACTCTTAAATGAAAAATTCAATAGCAGCAAGCTGTAAAAATCCAAAGACCTTTCAATGTGCTAGCCAGCATTAGGGAAAGTGGTGCTTCCCCAGAGGGAATAGTTCACAAACAGTATGCATATAACTCAGGAGTCACAAATGAGGTGAATGTTACAGATAACTGTGACTCCAAAGACAATAATATTACAAAATCTAACTCTATATTGGATAAATAGTAGAAGGAATCGAAAGTGCACGGGTAAGAAATTTAAAAGGCTATGTAATTGGTAGTAAACGAGAAAGCAAGGATGGTGTATGTTAATTCTTATACAATCTGGGCTGGTGCCACAGGGTGATTGTCAGTGGAAGTGCTAATTGGCAAGTGAATGAAAAGAGAAGTTTAGCAGCAGAAGGATTCGAATAGCTGTTTTACAGACTTAGGCCTGATAAATCCATATAGGATGGGTTAAAACTCATGCAAAAAAACCAGAGGTTACAAACCTATTATAACAACAAAGTGGATTAACTGACAAAAATCAGAAAGATAAAATTGTTCCACAACACATATCAATTTGGTGAATGATTACATTGTAAATTGGGCCATACTGAACAAAACCCTCTATTTTTGCAACTCAAAGCAGAGGCTGACTATTGATCAGGAAGATGTGTAAAGGTATTCTCACACAGTGTTCCCAGTGCTTGGACAAAGCCATCCAGACCTGGCATCACCTTTACATATTAAAAATAACAAAGCACTCTGGTTGACTTGACAAATAGATTATATTGGACCTCTAAAACATCTAATAGTTATAAGTACATAGTAACAGATGAGGAAGTAGCATCTAAACTGTTAGTTACCACTAAAAGCAAGCATGCTGATGCAAAAACTACTGTTTCAGGACTCAGTGACTGGTTTTCCAGTCACCCTGTCCTAAAACTCTATACAGAGTGTCACTCTTTTTATAAATGATTAGAAGCCAATTCAAAATAAAAAAAAAATTATTTAGCAAAGTTTCCATCACCGAATTAAAAGCCACAATAAAATGAGACAACATCGATCGAATGCTGGGTGGGCAGAGTGGCAGTACGAAAGGTACCATCTAACCTTGACCACACACACCAAGCTTCGGCGTGTGGGTTTTATACAGTTTTTTTACCCCAAGGCTAAGTCCATTGAAAGTCCAAATATTAATGTGCTTCTTAATTTCCAAATGGAGGTTTGAAAGGAGTTCCCCTCTGCATGAAAGGATTACTTGATAGTCTTCCCGGATTTCATCTTGGGAGGGCTGACGTGATCATCCCCCTGATCATCCTCTGGATCCCCACCAAGATTGATATCAGATATTGAGGAGCTGTGAAGTGGAGGTCCATCCTTGATGAATGGGCCATCTTCCAGTTCGGCCTTGTCATTTCTGTTGCAAATGTGTTGGTCATACAGCTCACACAATGGACTCTGAAACCTTGGAGACGCCCTTGAGTAGCTTTTAGTAAACCAAATCCTTGATACAATATTATATACACGAATTTATCCATTACATCCATTACACTCGTCTCTGTACAAGTTTGATTTTACGCTGAACAAAACACGTTTCCCAGTGAAGCCTCGCTAATCGATCCTACACTGCCGTCGTCTGGCAGCAACGAGTATAGCACTGTGTTTACAACTGGAGGCCCCAGATGGAACCTCTACCATAACTCTCTGTAGAAAAAACATGTCTATTATTGCTTAATTTCTGTTGTTTTGATTTGTCTGACCTTGAATGTTTAAGTATACCTTCACTAGATGAAAGACTAGGTGTACCTGGACATGAGACAAAGAGCCATTCAAGCAGCAGTGAAGACTGCTCACTATCTGCATGACTTTAAAGGCTACTGCTCCTGGACTCCTATAAGCGAATAAAGTCAGCTCCGGAAACAGAGAAACCATACTGGACTGCACAGTAAGTAATGAATCTACTGTAACCAAAAATGTCAATTATAGTATTGTTTACATTTTTATGCTTACAGATCAATGTTTGCAATAATGCAACATGGCTAATCAGCTATCCCAACAAAAACCAACAATGTTGTTTTTCCTAAAAATGTTTTTCGTAAACACACATATAGCAAATGTTACCTGACCCTTGGAAGAGAAATTCACACGTAAAGCTAATGCAAGCTGTGACACTGATAACAAACTGTGGCAATCTGTTCTCAGTCCTCCATACATTTCATTAAAGTATTCAAATAGTGAACATTCCACACCAAACATATTCTCTGAAAGTCTTCCTCCAACTGGAGTGATACTCTTTCTAGAAGGAGACAACCCAAATCTCCAGAAATCAACAAAGCTTTATAATACAATCAGTGCCTTGAGACAAGAATTTACCAACCTTTCAAAAGCAATTAAACAAAATCAAACAGCTTTGGATTTGCTTCTGACTTCCACACTTAACAGCAATTGCTGTGTATACATAGATCAGACTCTGAGAATAGAGAATCTGAAAGAAATAGAAAGAACACTGGAATCTTTCATGAAATACAAAAGATCAAGGGACAGAACTCAAAATTTAAATGTGACCATGAGAAAAATTGATTGGCATAATTACCATAGTTCTGACATAAGTATTTAATACATGAATTCTATTCCAAATTTGAAAATTTTGATTTAACAAAATGTGTAAAACTGACAATAACCATTTTCTATAAAAGGTCTCAGAAGAATAGATTTGACTTTGTTTACATAGCATTAAAAACCTTAATTAGTACTATTGAAGTACCAAATGATTTAATAGCTTTAACTATTTTGATCAATATTTGTATATACTTTGTAGCTTTTGACAAATATTACTTTAGAATGCTTGTGTCTTCACTCTGATTGTCACAGTGGGTAGAAAAAAATTCACCCTGAATATAACTTGAATTTTCATATAACTATGGAATCAGTTTTGTTTACCTCTTCCTGCCTCTTCAGGATGAGGCATAAAATTCCCAACTGGAGTAATATGCTGAGTAGGCAGAAACAATTGAGATTCATTACATCTTTGATTCCCCTGAGACAATCAAACTATTATATAATGCATGTGTATTTGTTTAGACTATTGTAAAATTGTCTAACACAATGTGTTAAGCAAGAATATGCAAAAAACTCAACTTGAATGGAAATGAAAGAGTCACTGACCATCTATTGAACTCCTCCAATCACTGCAACCAAGAAGCTACCTCCACAAAGTCTTCTTTGTTCCTGATTTGCATCTCATCCTCCTATGATCTTAAGACTCAAGGGGTGGGGAACAACCTAACCTACGTGGACTGGTAACAACACAAGTAAAGTGACTTACTGGAGTGTCCCCAACTACCATGAACACTGAAGTTAATGCTGTCCCTGTTTGACATGAAATAAAGATGAAAAACTCCAAGATTCTCAGAAGGCAAAAGAATAGAATGCTTTATTTTCCAATTCTTCATACTTATTTATAAGGTATTCCAATACAGAGTTAACATGATTGGTGAACAGGAATGACACCTCTCTAATTCCATTGGTTAAACTAAAGAAACAGAAAAACACCAGCTGGGGAAAAATATATTGAGAAAAAATATTCTTTGTCTAGATTGTTTTGAGAAGATGACCTTTTTGAGAAGTTTCCCTTGGGAAAGAGCTAGCAATTGTTAGCAGGCTAAAAAATTCTCTCAGGCTGAGAAATATCAGGCCCACATAATGCCATATTTTATAATCTCTTGGTTTATCACTAATAAATTTTTTAAAAAAGTGCGCTACATGATCTAATACATAAATACATAAGCTGCAGCAACAAATGTGCTTTCTATCAAAATCAATAGCATATTTAACACCTTTTGGGGAAATCGTAGAACTTAGAAGATCGCTGTTTTTTACGTGACAGTTGTGGGTTGGAGACAGAAGCACGACACAGTACACACTGAGGGTCATCAGCAAAACAGCCTCTTTATTGTCCAAAGCTTCCTTTTATGGGGAGTTTGAATCCCCTGGGCCTGGACAGTCAATTGGCTGGGAGTCTCTGCACTGCCCAGATCTCTGGCCAGTGATGTTTCTGCATTCAGGGCTTGGATGGGGTTGGCTGAGGTCTTTGTTCACCTAGGGACTTCTAGAACAAGCCAAGTTAGCCGAATTGGATTTGTTAAGATCAGATTTATTTTGTCCAGCTACAGACCAGCTGAAGGCTGCAACATCCCCTCCCTTTATTTTTATTAAAATATGCAATATGTTTTCTGTTATCATACCCATAAGGGCCCTTTGTAGATAGGGTAACAGAAGGCAGCATGGGTCTAACTTGAATTAGGTTTTTACAAACTTAATTCTCCTCACCCAGTGATGTGTCCCATGTACCACTGGAATTTCAGCACTCACCTCCAGGAGTTGTCAGACAAGATTCATTAATATCACAATCTTTCAGGATAGCATGCCACAGGTCAACTGCTTCGAAGTCACAAGTTACAACCCAACATCAAAAACTGTTGGAACCCTGGAGGCTGAAAATTTCAGGCTTTCTGAGCTGAGGGGTGCTGACCCTCAGATAAGCACTGCATTTGACTTGAAGCCTTGGAACAGGCTTCCGAGATTGTGTGATAGCACAGGAGTTGTGGGTGTGTAGTTTGAGTGGTGTTGTGTGATCTCACAGGGTGAAAAACATGGATTTGGGGTTTTGGTATATAGTAATGTGTGTGGGCCAAGATGGAGGATTCAGGGCATTGTCTGGGTTCTTCTTCACCTTCTTCTTCCTTCTTCTTCATGGATTTGGGTGGTTTTCTCTAACTGGGTGAAAAGGGTCTGCATTGGGGGCCTTGGGTGGTCATTATTGGGTCAAAAGTATAAATAATATAGGTGTCACCTTGGTATTGGGTAATTATCTCTTAAATAGCCTTGGTAAGAGTTATAAGCACTCCATTTTGTCTTGTTTCTTTAACTTGTAAGTAGGAGCTCACCCCTCATGAGACTGTAAAGAGATAAGATATAATTAACAACCAAGACCGAACTCGACTTTACATCTCCTGAGTCTTTTATCCTGACCTCAGCTGAGATAAAGCAGGCAGAACTGTAACATTCAACTTTTAGAACTGTAAGAAAAAACAACCAACAGAAAAACAATCTGCAAACAGAGAAAACAACTTGCAAACAAATAGAATCCTCAAATGAACTGTCCTTTTAAGAGTCTCAGATCTCTATGAGGTAGGTGATCAAGTTGTTTTCATCACTGTTCCACACACAGCTCCACAACATCTGTTGACGGGCCATCAGGAGGATGCTGCCTGTGGTCCCGGACTGGATGTAGGGCAGGACGGACACATCTGGCAGGTACCCAATGCATTCCAGTGTCTGTGGAAACATAGGCATATCCCCATCCCCTGCTAATGAGATTCCATGCCCTCTCCCGCTATTGGTGATAAGGTCTCGTACCATTACCTTGGGTTTTGGCAACTGATCATCAACGGATGACTGTAGTGATAGAAAGTGATTTAAAATGACTGGGTTCTGAGACTTTTCTAATACTCTCAGATGACTTAGTGTATAGATAGCTTTAGTTACCCTGCTCTGTGGGGATTCACCACAGCTAGCTCCCTTTTGTTTTTTAAGTTTATGTTTTAAAGTGCCATGTGTTTTATTCAAAATGGCTTGTCCTGTTGCTAGGTCCCTTTCTTGGGCTAGGATTAAGGGGTTCAGGTGTGCTTGGGTTTGTGGGTCTTCTGTGGGGGGCAGTCTCATAAGTTGAGAAATCTCTGCCTTAAAACACAGGTTCTGCTGCAAAGTTCTTGAATTTTGCAGTCCCAGGTCCTCTGTATAAGACCTCCAGTCTATTTCAAGCATCATATATTGTGCTGGAGTACAGAGTAATTTTGCAATTTGCTTCATATCGTAGGGGATTAACTAACTAGCAGTTATAAATCAAAGCATATTTGCAACAGCGGGTGACCCTAGCCTGTGTTTAGCAGCCAATTGGCATAGCTCTGAAAGGATTTGCCAGTTAAAGGGTAGGAATTTGTCAGGTGTTGTGCTATTACCTCGTATGTCAGAACCCAGGACATCCCTCTAGATGTCCCGGGTGGTCCGAGACCCCAGGAGGGGGTCCAGAGACCCTGGTACAGTGACAAAAACACCAGTGCCTTTGATTTTACCCCTTGGGAGCAATTGCCAACGTTATATGAAGAATTACAAGTCACAGGTGTGTGATTAGGATAATAGGTAGCTTATTTCTGAGTGATAATGTAGGATTTTAGGGATTCACAAAGGAGGCTCAAGGAGACAAGATGGAGGGATTTGGGTGTGTCCCTTGTCTTTCTCCTTCTTCTCCTGTCCTCCATCTTCTAGTGAGGTGGTGGCATTTTTAGATTGGTTTAGTGTAAAAGTGCACAGTTTAATAAAGGTGGTGGGTATTGGTACAATATAGAAAACAACTAGCGCGTAACAGTTAGTATAAGAGATAGCGACCGCCCAGGAGGTGTTCAGTTAGCCTTGGGCAGTGGTTTAGGTAGCATCTATGCTGGCTGAGAAAAAGAATGTTTAAGAACAAGAAAGAATAAACAGCTCTGATAAAGAAACTGACGCATCTTGACTCCTTCTTCTGGCACCGGGCTTGGGAAGAAAGGACTTCATCTGCAATCTCGGAAGGCTATCAGCCCGGGATCCGAGACTCGTATAACTGGGAATGCTGCAATTGCTCCTCCTCCCTGCTGCCAGTCTTCTAAAGATGGTGAATACATGGGTACAGAAATTAGTTCAGCCCCTCTATATCCCTACATTTTATCGCTTGTTGTTTTACCTCCATCCTGAAAATTACCGGGTCACATGTGGGTATAGCTTCCAATTGTAACATCGATGGGGCTGGAGTTGGTGCAAAGCATGGTCTGGCACTGTGGCATTGGCATTTCCTGGTTCCAGTGTATTTCCGGGTATGTTGTAGTAACGTCATCTCTGGCCCCACCCGCATGTTGCTTCAGCAGGCAGGCGTGGACAGGGGAGGCAGGACTGTGGGCATGGTTTGTGGGTTGAGCCAACCAGCTCTGGGCAGGGGCGGGGTGGTAGGTTGAGCGCTGGCTAAACACCAATGCACTTACTAGAATTACTAGAATTACTTACTCCTTTTTGGCTCTCAGATTAGGAGAAGAGCAAAGCAGGCTCAAAACTTAAAGGGTGTAAAGAAAACTTTAATAAAACAGAACTGAAAGAAAAGAAAAAAAAATAATCAGAATAAAACCTTCAGAACACTTCTCCCCCCACAAGCTTCTTTTCTTTCCCACTGACATCATGCTGAGACAAAACCTGGGATTCAGGTCAGTTTATCAGCTCTAAAATAGTCTTTCATCAGTTTTCTTAGGGAGAGGAGTCTCTTTTGCCCTGTCATGGAGACTTCTCCACAAAAAACAGTTCTCTCCTGGCTTCAATTCTCATGAATAGCAGCCACCCAGAAATCTGCATTCGTGAAGTTCCTCCTGTAATAAACAGGGCAGGAGATTTTTCTCTTTTTAAAAGCCTTTATTGTGATCAGCTCATGGTGGGGGCCCGACGGGTCGAATGCACGCCGCCACTGCTCCCAAAAGTATCTCGGAGGATGAAGTGTGCAGCAACTTCGTCCACTGGGCTGCCGGCTACTCTCAGAAGCAACTTGGAGGGGAGGTGTGCAGCAGCCTCATTCACTGGAATGCAGGCAGAGTCAGGCTCAGGGTCCTCAGGGCCGCCCCGTCCCGAAGGCTTGGTTGGCTCTGAAATTCCAGGGGGGTCCCTCTCTGGGAAACGTCTCTGAGAGTCAGGGTGAGGGGTGAAAACCGCTCAGCTTTGGGAGGAGGCAGTCTCACTCCTTGCATGATCCATCCATGTGTCTTGGTGGTTCAGTCTAATAATGTTTTTCTGGTCTGGAGTAATAATTTCTTCTCCCAGCTGGCACTGCATCTCTTCTATTTGCATGTCTGCTGGATTTCTCCTCCTGGCTTCTTTGGTTGCTATGTTGGGTGTTGGGGTAGCCAGGGGGCTCAGCTCAAAGGTGCAGCAGAAAGGGAACAAAAGAGGTGATTAACAGGGTGGGGGTGAACATTTAACAAGGAGCACTGGGCTAACAATGACTTCATTTGCAACAAAATTACCTTGTTTATCTCACCTCCCATCTCATGCAGCCTTCCCACAGCTGCATTCATGGGCCATGTCAAACTCATGGGGTACAATTTTAAGGATAAGCTGTTCAAAAGCAAAGGTTCTCTTCATCTATCTCTGAGATCATAGTCATCTCTGGGAACAGAGGTCTTCTTTCCCTGGGGGCAAAGGGCCTTCATCACTGTCATCTGTTCAAGCATCTCATTAGATCACAGCTACTTCAACATTTACTTGCTTCAGCACAAATGCCTTTGCTCATGTCTACAATTTGAACACTCCATCTCCCTATACTGTTTTCATGAACCAAAGGGATATTCTAGTATATCACAGTCCATCACTATGGCCTTACAAAAGAATTTCAGCCTAAGACTAAGGCATGTCCTCATTCTCCTCCCATCTGGGACTTGACTCCTTCATTACTGACCTTGGTGTGTTCATGTTGTTTCTCTGTCTTCACTCTGTCCTTTTCCCCAATGTGAGAGAGGATCAATTTTCTGCAAGTTTCATCTGTGCAATGAAAGAATTAATATCTTACCCCGGCCCTGCAAATGGTCATGATGTTTTTCTGCTGGGTGGTGGCCGAAGCAGTCACAGTTATATATTCAGGCTGAGCTGGGGGCTGTACCAGGATCTCAAGGTGTCTGGCCAAAATGGCAGCATGGCTGGTCTCAGGCCTGTACTGAGTTTAATTCCAGCAGCAGGTCTGTCTGACTGCTTTGGGGGGGGGACCAGCCCAGTGGGAAGATGTTAACAGCTTAAAATGTAAATCTCACAGAGGAATATTCAGCTCTTTTATTGGTTTAACATGTTATCAATATTCAAACTAGTCACTGACTGGTTTTGTCAGGCATGGAGGAGACTCTTAAGCAGCTCCTCTTAGAAAAATCATTTCCTTGGGTGGCTTCTTCCTTCCTTACTGTTGGGGGTTAGATTTGGGGTTTTTTCGTACAGAATTTTTTCCCATAAGTTGCCAGGAAACAAACTACTGAGTACTTATGGGTGCTTGAGGAAAACAAAGAAGTGACCAAAGGAGAGTGTAGCACCAGGCTACACCTTTTTTGGTCTCTGGGAGTTTTCTCTCGGAGGGGAAAAGATACCGTGAAGTTTGGAGGCAGTGAAGGATGGGGGTAGGGCAGCTAGGATATCTCTTGCTCTTGGCATTGGAGAGAGGAGGGCAAGGCTGCTGCTTGCTGCGGGAGTTCACTGTCACCACCAAGCCAGTCCTGGGAAATCTACTGACACAGAGATGTGAGAATTTTAGAGGATCCTTTATAGTAGGCCTCTGTATGTTAGGATGTATTTCAAATAGTGCTTTAGAACATATATTAAATCCATTTTAGAAAGCATTTAGTGGATACTGATCGCTGTGTCTGTTAACCTTTTGTATATTATAAGCATCTAGGACTCCTTAGTGATAGTAAAGAGAAAAATGTAAACACCCCAGGACAGCAAGGCTAAAAATGCAGATAAAAAGGGAGAACGCAGACCCTTAGACAGCATAAACTGAGTATTTCCTTGAAAAGATGCCAAAGAGAGCCAGAAGCCACACAGAAGAGATAATGGTGGTAGTGAAACGTGGGCGGAAATAAAACTCCACAACTAATAATAGTTGTTAGAGCAGTATGTATTTAGTTGGCCGAGATGCGTGGGGAATAACTTCACCAGACACGCATACCCTCCCTTATTATTCCCCTTATTATTCTTTCCCCTTATTATTCCCCAGGATCTTACATATGCATAACATTGTACAATCTGCCTCATACATATACATTCCCTGGCCCCACCTGCCCTCACCTTGTATGGTAATTAACTCCAAGCCCGGGGTGTTTACATTTTTTTCCTTTATTATCACCGAGGAACCCCAGATGCTTTTGGTGCTTTAAAATATACAAAAGGTTAAGAGACACAGTGTTCAGTATCCACTAAATGCCTTCTAAAATGCGATTTAATATATATATTTGAAATACATTCTAACATACAGGGGCCCACTATAAAGGATCCTCTAAATTTCTCAAATATCTGTCTCATCCCCCCCCCTTTTTCTATAAACTTAGTAAATTCTTTTACTACTATTGGGCTTCTCTGTATCTTAATCAACTATCTTGATAATTCTCCTTTTAATAATATCTCATGTGTTATTAATACCTTTGAAACTTGCTGTTATAAACAGGGCAGGAGATTTTTCTCCTTTTAAAAGCCTTTATTGTGATCAGCTCATGGTGGGGGCCCGACGGGTCGAATGCACCCCGCCGCTGCTCCCAGAAGTATCTCAGAGGATGAGGTGTGCAGCAACTTCGTCTACTGGAGTGCAGGCAGCTCTCAGAAGCAACTTGGAGGAGGAGGAGGTGTGCAACAACTTTGTCCACTGGAGTACAGGCAGGGTCAGGTTCACGGTCCTCACCCCCGGTCCTGAAGGCTTGGTTGGCTCTGAAATTCCAGGGGGGTCCCTCTCTGGGAAACGTCTCTGAGAGTCAGGGTGAGGGGTGAAAACCGCTCAGCTTTGGGAGGAGGCAGTCTCACTCCTTGCATGGTCCATCTATGTGTCTTGGTGGTTCAATCTAATAAAGTTTTTCTGGTCTGGAGTAATAATTTCTTCTCCCAGCTGGCACTGCATCTCTTCTCTTTGCATGTCTGCTGGATTTCTCCTCCTCCTGGCTTCTTTGGTTGCTATGTTGGGTGTTGGGGTAGGCAGGGGGCTCAGCTCAAAGGTGCAGCAGAAAGGGAACAAAAGAGGTGATTAACAAGGTGGGGGTGAACATTTAACAAGGAGCACTGGGCTAACAATGACTTCATTTGCAACAAAATTACCTTGTTTATCTCAATTCCCCCTCTAATTCTTTGATCGGGTTTAGACCCGCATCAATTTGCTACCTCGGGGTCTTGAGCATAGATCTTAACTTTTGGAACTTGATATAAATTTCTTCTCTAGGAATCTATCTGGTTACTGTGTCTTTAATCGCTAGGTAACGCTCACAGGCTATATTCTTTACTGGCGTGTTAAATCTTTTTCTTCTCTTCAAGATACGTTCTTTATTTATTACCTTAGTCTTTAAGTTCTATTGCTCTTGCTTTCTCATCCTTATGGATGGAAGTTCTGGCTTACTTTGTTTCTACTTGAATAGCTCTAATGGTCTTAAGCTGCTTCCTTCCCATGGCCAGAGGTCTGTTGTTTGAGTGTTCTCCCATACTTAACAATTGGTTATGTTTAATTCTTTCTACTAAGTCTACAAATTAATTCTTTCTTTTAGTATTTCTAATTTTTTAAGTCTATGAGGTTATTAGTTTTTAGTGTCTTCACTGCAGTGTTTGTGGTAAAGAGGACTTGAAAAGGGCTTTCATACTTAGGGGTCAGTGGAGCCACATCTTATGATTTAATCAACACCCAGTGCCCTGAAGTGATCTCATGTATTTTCACATCTAATGGGGAAGTTTGAGGGAGGTATTCTCTTTTTCATAAGTTCTCTAGAGTCTTACTTATACTTTCTAAGTATTTCTGGGTGGCACCTTCTCTATCTAAATAAGTCTCAACACTAGAAGAGGTTGTAAGAAAGGGGAGCCTAAACATCACCTCATATGGAGAAATCTCATATGGAGAAGCACTTATGTCAGCTCGGGGCTTTGTTTGGATTTGCAGGAGGGCTAGGGGCAAACATTTTATCTAATTTTTTTTTGTTTCTTCAAGTAATTTGGTGAGTACATTTATAAAGTTTTATTCATGCGCTCTACTCTACTGGAGCTTTAGGGGTGCTACAGGGTGTGTAGTTTCTACTTTATCTCTAATGCCTCAGTGACTTCTGCAACACTTACATGGTAAAGTGTGGGCCTTGGTCTGAGTCTATATAATTCACTAACTGTAGAATAATGTTTTCTAAAATGATTTTAGCTAAACTATACACTCTTAAGCATAAGTTCTCTCTTAAGAAATGATCACATAGTCCTTGCACACCCCAGTGTGCTGACTCGTGTAGCTCAGCGAGTATTTTCTAGGCTAATGGTTCATTTAGAAACCGATGCCCATCAGGGGTCAACCACTTCTCTGCCTCCTCTGGGTGTAATCCTAACTCCCCAATTGCTCTCATTTCCCTGGCACCAAAGATGGGCTCTCCCCTCTCCAGATGCCTCTCCTAGCTTGTGGATCTTCACTGTAACGCTTGGTCTAGGCGCTGCTCTGTCGGCTAGCTGATGTCCTCTTACTTCTAGAGTATTGCTCCTCTGATGTCCCTCTACGCAGACCACGGCCACTCTGGCCAGCTGCTGCAGGGCTTCTAGAGCCGGTCTTACTAGATTCTCATGAATTATACTCTTATTATTCTTACTTCTTCTGCAGAAAACAGTATATTTAGAATCAAATTCAATTCACTCTAAGTATAAATATTTGGCTTTAAAAAAATTGGTCCACCTGGTTTGATATGCCTACAGGGTTCTCTACTAGATTTCCCAGATTGTTTTTGAACCCCCTCACTTCTGTTGATGTTAGTGGAGTATTTACTAATCTCACCCCTCTGGCTATCCCTCCCATTGGGACTTCCTGAAGAGGATATAACTTCTCTGCTCTTGTTATCTTTGACTTGGTGTTTTGGTACAGGCTATCAGATAAATCAGGAGTGGAGATTGCAGGGGTCTGATGGTTTCTTGGGGAGGGGCTTGAGTTAGACGAGAATGAACTCAGCTCGCAGTTGAGAGGAGATAGAGGGATTAAGTTGGTTGCAGAAGTCATGGAAGACAGGACTGAGGAGACCAGTGATGGGGTTAAAAGGAGCAGTTGGAAGCATAGAAGGTAGAGGACTTGGGTAGCTTGGGAAAGGGGTGTTAGGTTGAGGTGGTAGCGGAATGATAGCTGAAGTTACAGTAGGTGCTGCAGAAGTTTGATTAACTAGGGGAGAGCAGGTTGCTGGGGCAATTGGGGGAGGTAAAGGGTTTACTGGGAAAGGTGCTGGATAGAGAGGGGGAGGGGCAAGTGGTATGTGGGCAGTAGATGGGGGTAAATTCTCAAGGGGATCCCACTTCTCATAATTGTCATTTTTTCCTTTAACTTTGTGGTTTTTCTCTTGTAGTTTACAGACCTTCATATCCTTGTCTCTTCTAGCGTTCTTTAGCCAGTAAGCAGCATACTCTAATTCTTCTAAATCAGGATCTTCCCTTGCTTTCAAATATTCATTCAACTGTCTACACATCTATCGGTCCTGTGTTCTTACCCAAGGCCATTTTCTCTGCAAATCTAATTCTGGCCAGACTTCTACACAAAAGTGTATTATCTTCTCTTTGTCAAATACTCTAGTCACTTTCTAAATGTCCCATTTGTCTAGAAACGTTCCTGTTGCTGTTTTCTTTTTGTAAAGGCGGTGGCTTGGTCTAGGACTCTTAGCACGGCGACCACGTTCTTGCGTGTCGCTCGGGCATTGTAACAAAACGCTTACACTAGTGTGGTGGACGGTTACAAGCGTTTATTATCTCAAACATGCAGTTTATATACTCTGGGGTTCTTCACTATGTCAGAGGGGTATTGCTACACTTCTTGAGTTAGTAGGGAGAATGGAAAAGTACTCGCACGTTGTTAGTGGGGGTTACATTCTAAGGGTGATAGCTTATCTTGGGGGGTTGGAGAGTCTTGTGGTCTTTCTGTTACAACTGACATCTTCTGAGCGCTTGTCCCTATGCAACTACATCTCCCCCCCCCTCTTTTACAAAAGAACGAGGTAGTCATATATATATATATATAGGCACTAAATGAGGTAGAAGGTTAGGATTTAACAAGGGAAAAAGGAGTTTGGAAACTTGAGTAAGTTTTTGCCAGGCAAGTTTTGAAAATCTTGTGACTGGCAATGTTCTCTGATTAATTCACAGCATTTCATGTTGGCCTATGAACAGAATGTTAGTCTGTTCTAGGCGAGCTTGAACGAATGAGACTATCTTGTTCAGCAGACATGGTCTGAAGGTAGCAGCTAAAAGTAGCATTGCTAATGGGCTTACTAGAGTGGAAATTAAAGTGGTTAACTATGGGGATTGGTTAAACGAGGATTCGAACTAGCCTTGCTGAGCTTCTCTATCTTTCTGTCTCTGAGCTAGTCTGTTTCGGAATTCTGCTATGGAGTCTCTGACGACTCTGGTGTGGTCTGCGTAGAAGCAGCATTCTTCTTTCAAGGCGGCACACAGGCCTCTTTGCTGCATGAACAGGAGGTCTAGTCTTCGCCTGTTCTGCAGGACTACTTCTGAGAGCGAAGAGACTGACTTCTCTAGGTAGGAAATAGATTTCTCAATCCTCTGCAGGTCTTCATCTATGGTCATTTGTAGCTGAGACAGACCTTGATGTTGCGTCGCTAGGGCTGAAACACTTGTTGCTGTTCTGGCTGGTCTTAGGCTGAGCAGCATTGCGATAGTTATACTTGTTATTATCTCTCTTTTGTGGAGCTTGCTGGGTTCTTCGAAAAGGTTGTACACTTCTTCGTCTGAGTGGTACAGGACTTTAGGAACAATCAGAACTTGGACACAGAAGTCGTTAGAATCATTGAACTTGGGAAGGAATACACAAGGACTAACTCTAGATCTCTGACAAACTTACATTGCTGACGCAGATGGAACTACTCACTTATTGTTTTTTTTACTGGGCTTTACAACTCTGGTGCAGACATTCTTTTTTCGCTTAGCTGGGGCTGCATTACTAAAACATCTGCCTCGACCTGTGACTTGACTCAGGGTAATACTTCTGCGGGGTGTGTCTTATCTGCACTGGTGAGGTACATCAGCTGTGGAGTAACTGAATGGGGTGTTTAAAGCAACTCCTTCATAGAAAGGGGGTTGGACATCATAACAAAGCCAACAGGAATTGGTTAGGTTAGGGTTAGATTCGTTCAGGGATAGAAAGGTAGCTTCTAACATACGAAGGATTGGGTCTGAGTCTGACTTGGCTGAGCGGCCTATCTGGAGGGCTTTCGCGTCACTGGTTGGGACTTCGGTGACGTTTGTGGGTAAGGCTTTGGGGTAGGTCATGTTTTTCTTTGTCTGCGTGCTTTTAATCACCTTGTTGGGTCTAACTGCTCGGGATGCTGATGGTTGGAGCTTGGTAATTCGTACATTCACCTACTCTTTCGACTCTTGAAGGACTACTGTCTATGCTTTACTTACTGTCTAACCAGGATGATTGGGTTGCAAGACTGTCATGTTATAGTATATGCATTTTCGAAATCTAGGGATTTTATAGCTGTTTCGATAGGGGTTTCTATGTACAAAGAGAGGTGTTTTGCAACTTGCGGGTGCTCAGGTGAACTGTAGGAACTTGTCGGGCTCTTGTGGGTCTCACCCAGGCCCTGACGGCCTGGCATCTGTAACTATGGTTTCGCAGCCCTAGTACTTACAGTATCTTCACCTGGGGTAATTACAATAACTTTTTCTTGTGTTTGAAGCTGGGCACTAGTAGGATAGGTACATGTGTGGTGAGTGTGGAGAATAGGGATCTACTTTTGGTCATCTTGGAAATAGATCGGTAATACGAAGCACGAAGGATGGAGTGTTTGGTGTGGTGATGTCTCTGAGCGCTTTGTCGCTGGTAAGGTGTCTCATGACCTACTTGAACAGCTGATGTGGGTAGTAGTCTGGGCTGGCTTGTCCTCTGGCGACAAGCCCTAACAACAGAATCACACAGACATATCGTTGATGCTTGGGTCTCACCTGTGCGGTTTTCTCTGGTGCCGTCTGACGGTTTGGTGGTGTGTCTCGTTCCTCTGGGAGGGGCATGTATGCGTTACGTGGATGCCCTACTAGCATGTCTTGTAAACAGAAACTCACAGTTCTCATTAGTCTCATCTTGCTCATTGTGAAGATCAGGTTTGATTGATTTAAGAGGACACTACTTGATTTTTCTGTCCTTTTTGACAGCTGCATACCCTCGCCCTGTAAGCATCAATCTCCAGCCCCGTTCTCATTCACCTAGCTCATTTTTAATTACAACTTGCGGGCCCTCCTCTAGCACTCTGGAGGCCTAATGTTTTTGAACGGGACTGTTTGCTTCATTTCCTCTAGGGAATTGATTCAATGCTATAATGTCTAATACTGCACATGGCTGTCTTTCAGGGATGGCTGAGTTCATGGGTAACAGTGTCTGAACTGGACCTATGGGTCGGATTGTTTTGTTCACTTCTCTCAGGTCGTGGACTAGGCGATAGCCCTCTCCAGACCTTTTGGGAATTACAAACACAGGGGTATTCCATGGGCTTGTGGAGGGTTCTATGTGACCCTTTTGCAGTTCGCGTTCAACCCGTTCTAATAATGCTGCTATAGAGGCTCTGACAGGGGCCACTGCTCGACCCAAACAGGGTCTGATGATTTCTAAGTCAATTTGATTGGCAGCAGAGGGTGTACGGCAGTGGCCCTCATTATAAATTTGTGATCTTGACTCTGAGCATAGCCAGGACATCCCTTCTTATTAAGGGTGGAGAATCTTGCAAAATGTAGGGATAAATTGCAACTGTTTGTTCTGGTCCTTTTTTTGTGTGAAGTGTTATAGCCACTAATTGGGTGCTTTTCTATGCCCTGGATTGTCCCCCCACCCCGTTCACAGGAGGGACTTCTTTAATTTGCTAATGTCTGGGCCAATGTGATTGGGGAATAATCGTGCAGTCTGATCCTGTGTCTGCCAAAAACTGAAGCCTTAAAACGTGAGGGTCTTGACTGCTGTAGAGTTGACATGTCCCCCACACCCTCAAGGGCTCCTTCCCTACTTTCATGACTAGGGCCACTTAGGGGTTCTGCTCTGGGACGTCCTCTGCTGACCCTGTGACACTGTCACAGTTTGTGGCGGTGGAGGGTGCGTAATTGCTGCTGGTGGTGCTGCACAGTTCTGCTACTGAATGGCTGGTGGGGATGTAATACTGACTGGTTCTTGTATATATATGGGGTATGAAGGTCTCCTGCCCCACTGGGTGTTGGGAAAGATGGGCTATCTCACAGTGGGAGGAGGCTGAGTATGGCCCGCACGCCCCCTCCCCCTTCCGTTTCCCCGGGGCCTGGATCTACATTCCCTGGCCACGTGACCTTTCTTCCCACAGCTCCAGCAGGTCGGTCTCTGGCGCTGTTGGGTCGAGGGTGCTGCCACGGGCTGCTGTGCTGGCTGGGGACAGCTTGCTGCCACATGACCTGCTTGGCCACACTTCAGGCATGCCATGGCATTGGTTATGGTATGAACCGCTGCTTGCACAGGTATTAGCTGTTCTTCCCTTACTACATGTTTGATCATGTCAGCCAAGCTGGCCCCTGCTGGCAGAGAGCGCAGGATATCCTTGGTGATGGTGTTACACTGTTGTTTCAGACAATCTGTCACCACAGGTCCCCTCGCAGCTACAGGCAGGGTAGATGAGTCAATTGCAGCTTGCAAACGGTCTACAAAGTGTGTGAAGCCTTCACTTTCCTCTTGCTTAATAGTGGACCATGGTGTTGACTTGTCCACCACCTGAGAAGCAGCTCGTATGGCCTCTCTAGCTGCTCTAGTTGTTGCTTTAACTTCTTCTGCTGAGAGGTGTACTGCCTGGTTTTGCGGTGTAGCCACATCATCATGCTTGCCTAGCAGTCTGGACAGGGTAGAGCCATGGAGAGGCTGTCCCTGCCCTGAAGCTTGGGCTAACGCAGCTGTGCAATGATTGGACCATTCCTGCTGAAATACAATCAGCCCTGCCCCGTCAAAAAGCATACGGGTTACCTGCGAGATATCAAAAGGCAGCATATCATCATTACTAAAAAGACCATCCACCAGTGTGGACACAACAGCTGAGCTAATCTTCTTTTCCTGAATCGCCTTTACCACTGCTTGTACCTCTTTCGTGCTCAGCGGGGTGTAGGTTCGCCTTAAATTCTGCTGCGTGCCGGTAACTCGTACGGGAAATGCATGTATTGTAGCAGCTGGTTTCTACTCAGTGCATGCCACCTTTATTTTACCCCAATCAGTGAGTTTGTACTGTGTTTGTTCCCCTACATTGTTAAAAGCTTTGCTCGGTTTCGCTGGAAACCTCATTAATTCTGTTGTCTCTGTTTCTGAGTCCGTATCGGACTCGGAGCTCTCTATAGAGCTAACCGCGGAGTTATTGCTCCATTCAGAGTCGGAAGCAGACTGCTGCTACACTTCCGGTTTGCTATGCCTTTTTGTTGGGCTCCGCCCCCGTTCCGCCTTCTGGGGGTGGGTTCGGTCTTCCCCTCGGGTTCAGCCCCGTTCCGCCTCCCGCGTCCGGCCCCTCCCCTCCTCCGGGGTGGCACCGCCACGCCTCTTGGGGGCGGTCCCGCCACGCCTCTTGGGGGCGGTCCCATTCCCACCCCCTGGGCTCGCCCCGCCCCCCCCAACGAGGGGCCTCCTCCTCGTATGGTAGCATTGGGAGCGGTTTCCGATCGCGTATCCGCCCCCCCTTGCTCCCCCGCGCGTGCGCTGTAAAAACTGGCAGGTCTGGACTTGTGCTAGTCTCTCGCGCGCGCGCGCTCGCGGGGGTTTGCACTTCTGGGTTCTTAGCGCCGCGCGGTTGGAGGTCCCGCCCCCGCTCTGGGCCGTCGCCGCCATCTTGGCCATATGGCGGCGGCGGCGGCGGCGGGGTTCCCGCCCGCGCTCTAGCACTGGCCTCCTTCTCGGCGCGTCTCGCCTCCCGCGTGAGCTCTCCCCAGAAAAACCGCGCGCGTTCCTCCGCTTGCCGCACCGGTTCGGCGGTCGGAGAAGCCGCGATTTTTTCTACGGGCTCTGGGGGGGAGCTGGTACCTGGTGCGCTCCGCGGAAGCGCCGCTGAACCTGGCGGGCTGCCGCTGCCAGACGCGCTTGGGTCCTGAAAACGAGAGGTGCGGGGGGGAACGGGCGGGAAAACCGCGATTTTTTTCGGGGGTTCCACGCGGGTTTTTGGGTCTTGGGGGCCCCGCGGGGAGGTCTGAGGGTCCCCTATGGGCTCTGGGGGATTCGGGCATGGGCTCAGAGAAGGGTGTAACGCGCCCGCTCCCCGCATGTTCCCGCTATTAATTTGACTATCTCTGGGGGGGTCCCGCGGCGCCGCGGCTCCCCCCCTCGGCTGCGTAACGGCAAATAAACATGTTTTCGCAGCATTCTAAGTTTCTTGTTCTTCTATTGCTTTCTGCAACGCTTCCTCTACCTTTCCCCATGCTTTTAAATTTTTTCCACTGCCGGTGGCTTTAGTATCTTCAGCCAGAGCAGCAGTATAGCTCTCTCACCCTTCTGAATTTAATATATCAACTGGGCACTGTATCGTGCCCAAATCCAAAAGCCTTGCAATAGCAAGATATAAATTCCTTTGGTCGCACTGTATTCCCCAGTGCTCCTGCATTAGACTTACGACCTTTGTTAGGTTCCTTGGGGCGTCCCCCTATTCCTCCGCAGTAGTTCGGACCAGCCACTCCTGCCGCTGTCTCCCTCCAGGTGAAAATCCCGTCACCCGAGGTTCTTTCCCGGGTTTCGGCACCACTTGTTGCCGTTTTCTTTTTGCAAAGGTGGTGGCCTGGTCTAGGACTCTCAGCACGGCGACCACGTTCTTGTGTGTCGCTCGGGCATTGTAACAAAACGCTTACACCAGTGTGGTGGACGGTTACAAGCATTTATTATCTCAAACATGCAGTTTATATACTCTGGGGTTCTTCACTACGTCAGAGGGGTATTGCCACACTTCTTGAGTTAGTAGGGAGAATGGAAAAGTACTCGCACGTTGTTAGTGGGGGTTACATTCTAAGGGTGATAGCTTATCTTGGAGGGTTGGAGAGTCTTGTAGTCTTTCTGTTACAACTGACATCTTCTGAGCGCTTGTCCCTATGCAACTACATCTCATTCCCAGGGGACTATTAGGAGGAATATTCCCAACTTTCTTCCCCTCCTTTTGATGCGTACTTGCGCTTTTGCTTAATTTCTTATAGCTTAGCCTGTAAATTAAACTACAAAAGTGCCTCTACCCAGATTGAGACTTAACTATGGGCAATACAAATCTTAAGGAAACTGAAACTCCCCTGGCTTCCTGTAATGAAAATATCCCTCGAGCCCGGCTGGAAAGTGGCTTCCAGCTGTTCCCGGCTAGCCCTGCCTCAGGATACTTCCAAACTTGGTTGGTAGCAGCAGGCAGACCAGCTACCACCCCCCCGGTGGGTCAGAGCTGCACGAGAGATGTCGGTGAGGCTTGACAAAGGTAGGAAGCGAGGAGGCTACTTTGTGGCTAGATGGTCTTTATTGTCACCTGCTCTTCGCAGGGGAGCCACGCTTCTCTCTGAGCCTCTCTCAAGAGTGTCCCCACCCAGAGGCGTGGTTACAGCTTATACAGGGTTGGGAGAACGGGGTGGACACAAGAGGGAAAGCCAATCAGGGAAATGGGGATGTGACTCAGACAGCGAATGGGAAACGAGGGGTGGGGGTTCCCCAGCCTGCTCCAATCTGGGACCAAGTCTCTCCGAACACTCTGGAAGAAGAGGAGAGGCTTCCCAGAGAGTGACAGGCTGTGGAGAACAAAGACAGGGAGAAACCAAATGGGGAGAAATACAGGGGGGAACTTGGGAGAAACCATTACAGAACAAATTAATATTAACAATAAATAAAAAGATAGAAAACACCACGCTACATCTCCCCCTTTCTTTTTAGAAAAGATGGCAGGGTCAGACGCAATGGTGAAATTCCCCTTGGACCCAGGGACCGTGTGTTGGTGGCCAAAGCTCAAAGTCCTGGTGTTCAAAGTCTTCTTCAAAGCCCTCCTCGGGGAAGGGCTCATCCTCGCAAATGTCCATCTCTTCTTCAAGCGGGGGAGCTGTGGCACACTCAACCTCGTTCACTTGGGGGAGTGTGCTGGCATGTGAAATTAATTTTTTAACAAATCAACAGGTAAAACAAGCAGCAACTGAAACACAGAAAAGTACAAATAACACAATTAGAACTGAACGTAAAATTGATCCAGTCCACGTGGATAGCCCCCAGTTCTCAAAAAGTACATCCAGCCAGTTGGATGTCGGCTTTTGAGGACCGATGGTTCCCGATGTCTCCGACAAGTTTGTGGATTGTGGCATGGGTGTTGGCACTGCCTATGCCACCATCAGAGACTGAAGACTGGCAAGCAGCAGCAAGGATAGAAGGATGGCTGCTGTCGATGGGGCCATCGCTCTGAGTGGGTCTGGATCGGAACTAAATAGAATAAGAAGCCAAAACATAATTAGATACAGGGCAAGGGGGTAAAGGGAGGACAAACTCGTCCCAGGAGTTCCACTGGTGCCTTTTTCTTCTCCTTGCAGCCACCGAGACCTGCGAGTATTTAGGTCTTTTTTTCCCCAGAGACTACAGGACGGTATGGTTTTACCCATTTCGAGGGAATACATCTCAGTCCCCTGGGGGTGGACACGCAAGCGTATCCACGACCCCAAGTGACTGTCGTGAGGGCCCTCGACTCCGCCAGTCTCTGGGTCTCGCATGAGGACCTGCGGACGCACCTTCAGGGCTAGCTGCTCACACCCACCAAAGTGACGGACGATTGGCGGGCTCAAAGCCTCAAAAGAGCAGTTTAAAAAATTGATGGTGTACAAGGCCCTGGAGAGACGGATCGATGGAGGTTCAACCTTCAGGACCAGTTTTTGTTGGTCCAGGACCTTTTTGATGTCTCGATGGGTCCTCTCTACCACGGCTTGACCAGTCGGGGAGTGGGGGATGCCGGTCTTATGTTCCACACCCCATTGCTGCAGGAAGTCACGGAATTCCTTGGAACGGTACACTGGCCCATTATCTGTTTTGAGGACCTTTGGGATGCCTAAGAAGGAGAAAGCCAGCAGGAGATGCTTGATAGCATCCCCGGATTTCTCCCCTGTGTGGGCAGAGGCAAAGACTGCGCGTGAAAAGGTGTCCACCGAGACGTGGACGTACTTCAGCCTACCAAACTGAGGCACGTGCGCCACGTCTGTCTGCCACACCTCGCAGCTGCTCAACCCTCTGGGGTTAGCCCCAGCGCTGATGGTTGGGAGAGCATGCTGCTGGCATGTGGGACAGGTCGCCACGATCGCCCTTGCCTGTTCCCGAGTAAGACAACCGGCGAACAAGGCCTGGGGCATTCTGATGGAACAACTGATGGCTGATTTTCGATTGCTCGAAGAGATTTGGCAATGGGGCCATCTCCACAGGGGCAGTGAGAGCATCAGCCCTCCTGTTTCCCTCGGCGATGAACCCTGGCAAATCTGTGTGTGACCGTGTGTGCATCACATAGAAGGGTTGCTCTCGGTGGAAGATCAGCTTAACAAGCTTCGAGAGCAGTTCAAAGAGGGCAGGGTTGGACACTTCTTGCAGGACTGCATGCTCTGCTCTGGATACTACACTTGCTACATAGGCCGAATCAGTGATTAAATTGAATGGTTCAGAGAACCTTTCAAAAGCCCGGACGACTGCGGCCAACTCAGCAACTTGAGGGGACCCCTCCACTCTGGTAACATCTTTCTCCCACTGCTGAGTCTGAGGGTCCTTCCAAGTCAGAACTGACTTGTGGGACCTTCCAGAAGCGTCCGTAAAAACTGTCAGGGCTTCTAAAGGCCTTTTGCTCTGAACACTCTCTAAAGCCAATGTAAATTGAGCATCCTCATTGAAAATTTTGTGGGCAGGCCGATGAATTGAAATTTGCCCAGTGTATGAATCCAGAGCTATTTGCAGAGCTTCATTTTCTCGCAATAGTTGTTCCAACATTGCCTTTGTAATTGGGCCCGTTTTGGTCCAAATTGGGATGTGTATGCAGTCAAAGACACAGCCAGCCAATTCCCTAAGGCGGGTTCTGGCTTTCCGAATCAAATCAGCTGCCAGTTCTTGTGGCATGGTCATCCTTTTGGACTGCTGGTGGCTGAGGAAGATCCACTCTATAATAAGAAGAGGATCCTTCCTGCCTCGGTCTTTCCAATGTATTTTTGTGACCTCCTTGTCCCATTGAAAAATGACACCATGAAGATGTGGCAAGTTTCCCAAGATGATAAATTGGAATGGCAGGTCAGATGCGCACCTGTTGGCCTGCCTGGTGGACAGTCTTACCTGGACCTTTTCGAGTGCTTTCTGTGCCTCTGGGGTGAGTTCCCTCGGAGAACTCAGCTCCTCTCCACCTTTCAACAAGTTGAAAAGCAGGTCTAGGTCTTGAGTTGTCAGACCTAGCCAGGGTCTTACCCATGTCAACGCCCCACACAGTTGATGGGCATCTGCAAGCGTCCTAATTTTGGTCTTAATAGCCAATTTTTGCGGCACAATGGTCCGCTTGCCAATCTCAAGGCCAAGGTACTTCCAAGGTGGCATCCGTTGAATCTTGGATTCCTGTAGCTTGAACCCTGCAACAACTAACACAGAAATCGTCTGGTCAAGCACGTGTGACAGAAGATCGTCGTTGGGAGTGCAGATTAAAACGTCATCCATATAATGATGGATGATCGCTTCACCTGCGGCTGCATGCACAGGAGACAGCAAGGAAGAGACGTACCATTGGCAGATGGCTGGGCTGTTTTTAAGGCCCTGCGGCAAAACTTTCCAATGGTACCTCTTCCTCGGGGCTACTCGGTTGATGGTAGGTACCGAGAACGCAAAACGGGGAGCATCGTCAGGGTGTAGGGGAATTTGAAAAAAACAGTCTTTGATGTCAATAACAGCCAAATTCCAATTTTGGGGGAGCATTGCTGGGGAAGGCATCCCAGGCTGGAGAGACCCCATGTCTTCGATGACATTATTAATTTGGTGAAGGTCGTGGAGGAGCCGCTATCTGGTCTTATCCGATTTCTGAATGACAAACACTGGGGAATTCCACGGAGAGGTGGTCTCCACAATGTTGCCTTTTCTCAGCTGCTCCTCTATGAGCTCATTGAGCGCTTTTAATTTTTGTTTTGATAGCGGCCACTGCTCTACCCAAACTGGAATGTCAGTTTTCCAATTGAGCTTTTGGGTAGGACGCTCTTCAGCGACCGCTGCCCGAAAATTTTGTGAGGGGTCGGGTATGTCAATTGTGACCCCCCACTGGGCCATCAGGTCTCTTCCTAGCAAGGGTTCCTTATAATCCATCACAAATGGGCGTAGAGTTGCAGATTGCCCATTTGGCCCCTTAATTTCCACAACGCTCTTTGATTGACAAGCCAATTGCAACCCTCCTACACCTTGTACGTGTCCAGCCATGTTTTGCAAAGCCCAGTGTGACGGCCAATCCCGTATCGGGACTATGGTCATGTCCGCGCCTGTGTCCAAAAGGCCTATGATGTCATGGGTCTCGTCACCCACCCTCAACACACAGTCCTGTAAAGGCTTTGATGATGCTGTAATAGCTCTTATCCTCCCCACTGACGGTGTGATGTCTTTCTCCAGGCTGGGAACGGGTATCACTTGAGCTATTATCTGATCCTTGGGCAGAAAGACTGGAGGATGAGTGCAGTGCAGCCATACAATGAAGTACTCGGGGTCTTAGTTGAATGTCCCCGGAGCAACTTCAATCTCCCTGGGAGTGTACTTACAATCTCCCATCACGACATACTTTGCCCCGATCTCTTTCCAGGTACCCTGCTCACCTGGGTCGACCCTGAAAAAATGCCAATCGGTGTCCCTGAGGTGGAGTGGCTCAGTCAGCTGAAGCCTGAAGGGCTGATACCTGGAGGTAGTTGTTAAAGTTGCATATGCTAGATCCTTAAAAAGATCTCTGTCCGGTGGCTGGGAGCTCCCTGAGGGAACTCCTGGAGTGTCTCCTTCTGGAACAGAAATTGCCAAGTCCGGTAAGTTAGTATTTTTTGGCACATTTTTTGAAACTCCTCTTTTCCCCCTCCTCACCCTGGCCACCCTTTTGTGGTCCTCACGCAGGGTGGCCTTGCGCTCGTAACTTAGTGTTTTTGTCCCTGGGGCTGTGTGCCCCTTGCCTGGTTCCCCCTTTCACCTCCCCGGTTTTGTAAAAATGTCAGAAATTCAGCTTTGGCTGGGCAGGAGGACTGCCAATGGCCAAACTGGCCATACAGAGTACAGCAGTTGTTTTTGCGGAAGGATGGTTTCCTTGCTGGCATATTTGGTCACGGTTCAGCAGCAGCAGCTCTCGGCGTAGTGCGGGGCTGCTGCCTCGGTGCATGGTCTGGTCCGGAAGTCATCATCGGGACCTTGGCTTCGCACACCTGTAGAAAACCTTCAATGGTGGGCAGAGGCTTGAGGGGCAAGCTGAGGATGGCTGCTTTGCATTTCTCATTGGCATTTTTCTGTGCCATCTCCTCCAGCACCGTTTCCCTAGCTGCCTCTTGCCGCACCTGCAACTCGATGGCCCTGGTTAGGCGCTCAACAAAATCTACAAATGGCTCTGCCGGTCCCTGTTTGATGTCAGCATAATGAGGTAAAGGGCCTCCTGACCGCAACCTTAAAAAAGCCTTTTCCACGCTGTCCCTGATCTGGTTCAATATCCCTTCTGGGATATTGTTGGCCTGCTCTAGAGCCTGTGCCCACTTGCCTTCCCCGGACAGAAGGTCGAGGGTGATGGGTTCCCCCGCCGCATCTGTTGCGGTTGATGGATCTTCCAACAAGCTTGGTAGTGCAGTCCTGAGCAGGTCTTTCCATGCTGCCTCCCAGAGTTTGAACTCTGTTGAGTTCAGCAGACATGAAAACAGCTGCCGGAGGTCTGATGGGACTGTCACTTTTCCGCCTAAATTGGCTCTCAACAACCCTCAGAAGTATGGGCTTTCTCTCCCATACTCCCGGTGAGCCTTGCACAGATCTCTGATGGTGTTTTGGGAAAGGGGCTGCCAGTTAGGCTGAGTGACATTCCTGCTACTCAACCTGCGATAGGTCACAGGAGCAAGGGAAGGAAGGTCACCTGGGCCTGGGCCCTGGGGTTCCGGCTCTAGAGGGGATGTGTCCTCCTGGATGGTGACACCCTTGGGGGAGGAGTTGGTTCAGGGAGTGGACCCAAACCGTGGGTGGAGCGCGTGAGGGGAGGAGTTCGGGGAGGAGTACATGAAGGAGGTGGAGCTCAGGAACTCTGAGATGTGGGAAGAGTTAAGGGAAGGGAGGGGTTGGAGTGTGGACGGGACGAAAAGGTATTGTGGGAAGAAGAAGTGGGGGAGGAGGACACTGAACACGTGGATGGCTGAACCATGCAGTCGCCACAATGTCATGCCTTGGGGGAAGGAGAGGGAGAAGGGGAACGAGATGCACGGCTACGACTGCCATTCCGTGCACTCTCTTTGTTTCTTAACAAAAACTTAACTTGGGGTTTAGCAACTGGGGTAGAAGGGGATGGGGTAGAAGCTTGAGTTGCCTGGCCAGGGCAATCATATGCATGCCTGCTAGTCTGTCTATGACTGGTCAGGCAGGGGCAGAGCACCTGCGAGGATCCAGGGCTAGCAGGGGGATTTCTCCCTGCTGTTCCTCGGAGGATGCCCTTTCTGGGGAGAGAGGGAACAGGATTGGGGTCTGGGGTAACTGGGGCAGATCGTCCGCTCAGCTTTTTCTCCACTTTCCCGGTCTGATTCAAGGCAGAACGCAGCTGCAATGGCCAAATTATGTATTTTTCTCCATCCTTGTCCCCTGTCCTGCTCAATTGGAAGCATTTTGAATAGACAGTGTTCCAAAATTCAACACTGGCTGCCTGAGCAGGGGACACATGTGGAAAGTGGAGGAAGAGGAATCAGACAAATCTTTCGAGCTTCCCCTTTGAAAACTTAAACTGGGAGCTCTTCAAACTCAGAACAATAACATTAAACACTTCCTTTTGTTGTGTAGAGAGCTTTGTTCCCATGCTCAATCTACACACTCACACACCACTTGAAAACAAAAAATCTACAACTTAAAACAACAGCTGCAACTTCAAAACCCGACACCAGGGACGAATGCTCCCTGCGCCTCGGAGTGAAGACACTCCCCAACAAAAGCTGACAGCGATAGAACGTCCCGAGTCCACGCTTCGGGGGTCTCGCGTCTAAAAATAAATTTTTAAATTAAACTGAATGAATTAAAGCCGCCGCAACACAGACTAAGACCCCTGGAGAGCATAAGGCAGACTCCGAGGGGGAAACGCATTTCTGGCTTAAAAAGCCTCCCAATAGGCTGAAAGCCTTGAGGTTTGGAGGATCGGGGACTTTGAAAACTTTTCCGGAGTTTCGGGGGCTTTTCCGGTGCTGTGCTCGTCTTCTGCCCCAGAGGCAGTGGGGGGGGGGGCACGATCGGGACATGCGCTGCAGCCGTGGCAGGCGGGGGGAGGGGGGAGGATGGAAGAAGCTGTGCCGGAGCCGCGTGGGCCAAGCGGGAGAAAGGTGAGGGGGCGGGGTCGCGCCGGGCACCACGTGGAGCCGACACCGCTTAATGACGTCATTGGGCTGTGCCAGATGTCCTGCACCCGCGCCGCGGGGGGGAGGGGGGGAGGAGCGGGGCGACCGCGCCGCGCACCTGTGATGACGTGGCAGAACTGCGCCGGGTGCGAAAGCGCGCGTGAAACAAACGCATGGACACTGCGTGGGCTGCCCGCGCGCGCCGCTGACACCGCTCGCCCCCTGCTGACCACGTCTGCGAACAAAGGCGTTTGCTCGCCGCTTGGGGGGGAGGGGAAGCCGCCAATCACACCGCAAAATCGCGGAGCGCCCGCGCGCTGCAAATGGGGGAGAAAGGGAACCCTTCACCGCCGACTGTCGGAGCGCCCGCGCACCTTGTTGCCGTTGCAGAGGGGGAAGAAAAGGGAAATGCCCGCGTGCCAACTTCTCTGCCTGCCTGGCGCGATCTGCCACCCGGGGGACTGCAGCTCGGGGGACCAGGCAGTGCCTCTCTCAAGAGTGTCCCCACCCAGAGGCGTGGTTACAGCTTATACAGGGTTTTGAGAACAGGGTGGACACAAGAGGGAAAGCCATTCAGGGAAATGGGGATGTGACACAGACAGCGAATGGGAAACGAGGGGTGGGGGTTCCCCAGCCTGCTCCAATCTGGGACCGAGTCTCTCCGAACACTCTGGAAGAAGAGGAGAGGCTTCCCGGAGAGTGACAGGCTGTGGAGAACAAAGACAGGGAGAAACCAAATGGGGAGAAATACAGGGGGGAACTTGGGAGAAACCATTACAGAACAAATTAATATTAACAATAAATAAAAAGATAGAAAACACGACGCTACACTGTAACGTATCAATTTCAATATATATATTATCCTTCTTAACATTCCCTACATGAACACAAATTTAAAGACGGGCAACATAAATTCTGAAATTTCTTCGAGTTAAAGATAGTGGCAACCGGAAAGCGTATATACACTAGGGACACCCCTTACCAATGCCTGTGCTGGCATCCGGAAAGCGTGTCTACACTTGGGGACACACCCGACCAATGTCTGCGCTGGCATCCGGAAAGCGTATCCACACTTGGGGAAACGCCCGACCAATGCCTGCGCTGCCACCCAGAAAGCGTATCCACACTTGGGGACACCCCCGACCAATGCCTGTGTTTTATTCCTCTGTAGGGGACACCCCTGACCAATGCCTGTGCTTTATTCCTCTGTAGGGGACACCCCCAACTAATGCCTGTGCTTTATTCTTCTGCCGCCTTCTAGCAGGGGAGGGGGGGTTTGCCTTATACCCTGGGAGACCCCTCACTCACAGTTTTCTTACACTTCCCTCCGTTCCCGGCCAGCCCCCTTACGGAAGTCTAGTACCGTGCTGCAATGGGGGGGTCAACACTTACCCCGGGGATCCGAGCTGCCAGCCCCCCCGTCCCACTAACACCTCACTCTTGCCCTGGGGATCCGAGCTGCCGGCCCCCTGTCTCACTCTGTCCTAGGTTACAATGTAAAATTGTGCCCAAGGTATGTATTCTATCCCCATGAGCCGTTGGAGGCAAGGTGGGGCAGTGTTTTCCTTATCTTCTGTTAACGAGCCTAACAATGCCTTGCCACATGACTCATAGATAACTTCCTCCGGGACTTATCTCTGTTTAATGGGCCATCAAGGACCCACTGCATGACTCATAGAATGAGATCATCACACTGTGAGATGCTCCGCCCAGGGGGAGGAGCCAAGCATTCCCACCTCGCTATAATCCAAGGTTTGGGACAGCACAGGCAGCTTTTATCCACTGGACTCTCAGAGGAGACAAGAGCTACCAGACGTTTCTACAGGAATCACTGCTTCGACAAGACCATCTCATCTGGACTGCCACTACCACCCTAACTAACAGGGTGTCAGGTTTTATTCTGACTCTGTCAGTGGGTTTTTATTTTTGGGTTTTTTTGGGTTTTTTTGTACTATTACTTTTATTTTATTTTACTTTCTTTTCTTTCTTTTCTTTTCCTCTTAATAAATTGTGTTTCTGACTTGGAGTCTTTCACTGGTTTTGCTTTCAAACCAGCACACACTCACACCTCACTCTTGCCCTGGGGATCCGAGCTGCCGGCCCCCCATCTCACTCACATGTCACTCTTGCCCTGGGGATCCAAGCTGCCGGCCCCCTCACTCTCTCACCTCCCGTCACCAATTTATCTCACCAATCTGTCGCTGCTCTTTTGCTGATCCAGGTCCAGGTTACCAGCGATTCCTGAGGGTCCCTCGAAGCAGGCGACTGTCCTTTCCGGGGGTCCTCTTCAGGCGTGGTAATCTGGGACGAGCCCCCAGCTGTTATAAACAGGGCAGGAGATTTTTCTCCTTTTAAAAGCCTTTATTGTGATCAGCTCGTGGTGGGGGCCTGACGGGTCAAGTGCATGCCGCCGCTGCTCCCAGAAGTATCTCAGAGGATGAGGTGTGCAGAAACTTCGCCTACTGGAGTGCAGGCAGCTCTCAGAAGCAACTCGGAGGGGGGAGGTGTGCAGCAGCCTCATTCACTGGAGTACAGGCAGGGTCGGGTTCACGGTCCTCACCCCCGGTCCTGAAGGCTTGGCTTGCTCTGAAATTCTAGGGGGTCCCTGTCTGGGCCACGTCTCTGAGAGTCAGGGTGAGGGGTGAAAACCGCTCAGCTTTGGGAGGAGGCAGTCTCACTCCTTGCATGGTCCATCTATGTGTCTTGGTGGTTCAGTCTAATAAAGTTTTTCTGGTCCGGAGTAATAATTTCTTCTCCTAGCTGGCACTGCATCTCTTCTCTTTGCATGTCTGCTGGATTTCTCCTCCTCCTGGCTTCTTTGGTTGCTATGTTGGGTGTTAGGGTAGCCAGGGGGCTCAGCTCAGAGGTGCAGCAGAAAGGGAACAAAAGAGGTGATTAACAGGGTGGGGGTGAACATTTAACAAGGAGCACTGGGCTAACAGTGACTTCATTTGCAACAAAATTACCTTGTTTATCTCAGCGGCGCCCGCCCCCATCCCGCCTACCCCCTTCCCTGCCGGGGTCACCCCCTTCCCGGGGGTTTCTCCCCCGCTGCTCCCTGCTACCTCCCCGCCGCCCGGTCCCTTCCCCCCCGCCAAATGCCACGATTCCCCTCCCCTTCCCGCGTTCCACGGTTGCATTCCCGGGTCCCGTCCCACACCCCACACCACCCCCTCCTTTTGCTGGTCCCTACTCCAGCGGGACCCCCACCTTCCCCCACCCACATACTCACAGTACACACACTCCTACCGCAGAGGCTGGGATTCAACCCACTCATAGACAAAGCAGTTCAAACAGTAAAAGCTCTAAGCACCGGGGCAGGCACCTAAGTTCCTGTGCTTCAACTAGTAGATCCCCCTCCTCTTCAGAGGAAGACAGTGATTCCTCAGATTCAGACAACGGCTGTCAGAATCACTGGGCAAAAGTTCAAGAAGAAGCAGCTTTGGATAGTAATTAGGAGTTCGCTAAAAAATTACAAATCCTAGCTGCTCCAGTTATAGATAAAAGAGGCAGAAATCCAAAGTGGGACTCCATTCTTAATGGAGAACTCAAAGAATTATGTAAAACCTCAAAAGAATATGGAAGAAAGCATATTTTAAAAACCATATCACAGGTAACTTTCACAGCTCATGTGCTTGTCCCTCATGATATTAGGCATGTCATGTCCCTCCTCCTTTCACCCACAGAACTTCTTCTGTGGGAATCTATTTGGAAAAAACAGCTAAAAACATTATTAAATAATTACAGAAGTGAGGATGGCTGGGCTCACCTTACAGTAGAGCACCTGAGTGGAGAAGGACAATATGAAAAGCCTCAGGAGCAAGCCAACATCTACCTAAAGCTGTTTTAGAAGACATTAAAAATGCTGCTCAAAATGCTCTTTTCCAAACCCCAGATGGTATTACTCCATAACAAAATTTTTCTGATATTAGGCAAGGGACAGATGAAACATTTATCAAATTTATAGACAGATTAAAAGACTCTTATCGATAAACAAATTAATAGTCCTCTGGCAAGAAAGGAACTGCTTAACAAGCTAGCAGTTTCATATGCAAATACTGAATGTTAGAAAATCATCAGAGGATTGCCTCTGGATCCTGAACCTACCATACAACAAATGGTAGAGGCTTGCACATGTCTTACAACGACAGAACACATGGTAGCTATGGCAGTCAGCAAAGGTGTAGCTGAAGCCTTCGTTACACAAAATAAACAAAATATGAGGTGTTACAAGTGCGGTGAAAAGGGACACCTCAAGATTGAATGCAATAAAGACTTTTTGTGGAAACACCTCTCTACTGACTGTCACTGCTCTGCATGCTTGGACTATAAAGAACATTTTAAACACTGTCTCCAGTTGCATTGTCACCAGCAGGTGCAGCATCAACCCTCCCACCGACAGTAGCAAAAAAACTTCCAGCGCAGAACGGATTGGTCCCGCGTGATGACATCAAATGCCAAGCCATTTCATCCTTCCTTCCCAACAATCCCGGAGTATCAAGGCACCAGAACATCATCTTTAACAACTCCTAAGTTAAAGAACAGTACAGAATCTCCGAGGCCTACCTACGGGTTAGGTCAGGAACAAGAAGAACCCTGGTAAGCGCCCTCACCATTGACTTCGTCGATGAAGTAGAATAGCGAATTCCAACTGGTAAATACAGACCTCATGATAAACCTAGAGACATTTTAATCATAGGTGATGCTATTAATGGACCAGACGCTTTGCAGGTAATCCCAGAAGTACTATGAAACCATGGCAAGAGATCTCTGTGAATGTATTATGTGTAGACCCACCATGGCAATTGACTGCTGGCACCCCTATTGCCCAGGCCTTTCTTATACCCTCTTGGACTGATATCTTGCCAGAAAATCCCACGGCTTTTTGGGTAGAAATGTTAAGCGAGAACAGACCTATTACAGAGTGTGGTTTGTCTAACAAAGGTATCTAAGTTTCTCTTCCAGGTGTGGCAGACTCCGGGTTGGACGTCACGATTATTGCTCACTCAAAGTGGCCACAGGGCTGGGAGCTAGTGCCAGTCAATGCAGTCATCTCTGGAATTGGAGGAGCTGCTACCTCTATGCAGAGCAAAAGGTCTATTGTTATTGAAGGTCCTAATGGTCAGATTGGCATTGTTAGACCTTTTGTGGTAAAAGCACCTGTCATTCTGTGGGGCAGAGATCTAATGTCACAGTGGGGAGCCAGACTAGAAATCCCTGCACCACACCAGGATTTTTAGCTGGGGTCGCTGTTGAGCACCTCACACCACCTCTCAAATGGAAATCAGATGATCCCATTTATGTAAAACAGTGGCCCCTAACAGAGGACAAATTACAGGCGCTAGAATCACTGGTACAGGAGCAGTTAGCCAAGGGTCACATCGTACCATCCACTAGCCCTTGGAGCACCCCTATCTTTGTCATTCGCAAACCTGTCAAAGACAAGTGGAGGCTCCTACAAGACCTCAGGAAAGTAAATGAAATCCTGGAGGACATGGGCTCATTGCAGCCCGGCCTACCTTCACCTCAATGCTCCTGAGAGATTGGAAATTGGCAGTCATTGATATTAAAGATTGTTTCTTTAAAATCCCCCTCCATCCTAGAGATGCTCCAAGCCTTGCGTTTTCAGTGCCATCTATTAACAGAAAAGCCTCCCTAAAACATTATCAATGGCAAGTCCTACCCCAGGGGTTAAAATGTTCCCCAGCTACTTGCCAAATGTATGTTGCTAGTATTCTCTCACCCATTTGAGAAAAATTCTCTGATGCCATAATTTTTCACTACATGGACGATATCCTAATCTGTGCTGAGACTGACTATTATCTAGAGACTGTCCTTGAAAAGACTATCAAAGCCATAGAAGGTACAGGATTTGAAATTGCAATGGAGAAGATTCAGCGCACCTGCCCATAGACCTACCTTGGACTCCGGATAGGCGAACGGACAATCGCACCTCAGCTGATTGCCATCAATAACAATCCTAAGACTCTGAGAGACCTCCACCAGGTCTGAGGCAGCATAAACTGGGTGTGTAACCTATTAGGAATCATGACTGAGGACCTTGCACCCCTTTTCAACTTCCTGAAAGGCCCTGATGACCTCAATTCCCCACGAACCATCACACCAGAGGCCTGAGAAGCAATCCAAATGGTATCGGAAGCGTTGTCCACAAGACAAGCACACCGTGTTGATCCTGCCCTGGCCTTCCAATTCATCATTCTGGGTAAGACACCCAAATTTCACGGGCTCATATTTCAGTGGGACCCCACTCTAAAGGATCAGCTCCTAATTATAGAATGGGTGTTCCAATCACATAAACCACATAAAACTATCACTACACCTCAGGAGCTCATGGATCAGCTCATCATTAAAGCCAGAGCTTGCCTCAGAACCCCTAGCAGGGCGTGAATTTACATGCATATATCTCCCTGTAACATTAAATGAGCTAGAACCTGTGCTTCAAACCAATGAACACCTCCAGTTTGCCCTCGACAGCTACCCTGGTCAAATATCTGTTCACCCGCCAAAACATAAATTGTTTAAGACTTGTTTAAATTTGGTCCCAAAGTCATGGAAAAGTAGTGCTCCTCTAATGACACTGTGTTTACTGATGGCTCAGGGAGATCCCACAAGTCAGTCATGACTTGGAAAAATCCTGACACTCAGGAGTGGGAATCTGATGTCCAGGTTGTTCAGGGATCTCCACAAATAGCTGAGTTAGCTGCAGTTGTCAGAGCCTTTGAGAAGTTCAAACAACCTCTAAATATAGTTACTGATTCAGACTATGTTGCCGGGATAGTTAAGAGGGCAGAACATTCCTTATTAAAAGAAATGGCAAATCCAGTTTTATACAGCTTGCTCTCAAAGTTAATATTCCTCATCTCCCACTGGGAGCAACCATATCACATCATGCGAGATCACACACTGACCTCCCCGGACCCATTACAGAAGGCAACCAGAGAGCTGACATTTTAGCTATGGCAGTACAAGTTACCCTACCAGACATTTTTAATCAGGCTAAATTGAGCCACCAGTTCTTCCATCAAAATGTACTAGCCCTAGTCCGCATATTTAAAATCACAAGAGAACAGGCAAGAGCAATAGTAGGTTCCTGTTGTAAATGCCAGGAATATGCCTTGCCATCCATAGGGGCTGGGGTTAACCCCCGAGGCCTTGAGAGTTTACAATTGTGGCAGACAGATGTCACACATTATGCACCCTTTGGGAGACTGAAATACATTCATGTTTTCATAGATACATTTTCTGGAACTATATTTGCATTAGCACACTCAGGAGAAAAGGCAAAAGATGTAAAAAGACATCTTCTAGCATTTTCCACCCTGGGTGTCCCCCAAGCCATCAAAACTGATAACGGTCCTGCTTATGGCTCAAAAATGCTTCAACAATTCTTTAGTCAGTGAGAGGTAAAACACGACACAGGAATACCCCACTCCCCAACAGGACAATCTATTATAGAAAGGGCTCATCACACTCTCAAGAGAGTCCTTGATCAGCAGCGTGGGGGTGTTAAAACGCTATCAAATGTAGAAATATTATGCAAGACTCTTTATGTTATCAATTTACTTAATAATTCATTCACAGAGCCTAATCCCCCCATTCTCAGGCATTTCTCCAACTCAAGTAGAGTTCAGCTCTCAGAGAAACCTCCTGTGCTGATCAAAGACCCAGAATCCAAATAGATAATGGGTCCATTCAAATTAATAACTTGGGGGAGAGGATATGCTTGCGTGTCCACAGATTTTGGGCCAAGATGGATTCCAGGCAGGAATGTCAAGCCGTACATCAAACCGCTAAAGGCAGCACCCACAGACACTAGTCCGGAACCTCAGAGACAGCAAGAGGATCAAACCTGACAGGTGTGGAGTAGAAGTAGGAAAAGGAGTATGATCCCAGATGCTCGCCGCAAGATAAGATGACTTTCCAGTACCGCAAGACATTGTAAAACACTCTGATGAACTCCATTCCCGAATTGTGTTGCACTCTTACCTTTCTGTTAATCTTACTGCTACCTGGCCTTTGGTTGTTGCATTACTATCCCCTCTTATTCTCCCATACCCTTTCTACTCAGTATGTTCTGAGTGGTTAGGATGGAAGATATAAGGGGCTGTTAGAATTATGTAAGTCTAAAATTTCATCTTTTCAAACTCACAGATCAGCCGATAGCTCACAAGAATCCTGCCATGTCTCCTGCTTTAGGAAATCCCCAACTACTTCAAGTTGGACTTTGGATGCTCTTCACCCTTCCATCAGCTAGTGCATGGATTGTCCCTCAGCCCAACCAGAACATCTGGGTCACACTAGCCAAGACCTTGCAACAAGATAATTTGTGCCTGTCCATGGGCAACGTGGACAACCCGCTGTCAACATGCCTAGTAGGGGTCCCCTTGGCAGCAAATGAATACCCATATGCAGATAAGAAACCCAATCTGGTAGATACTTGAGATGAGTGGACCAAGACCTTACCACTAGCACCAGAGAAACCCCAAGAATTAGAGCTGCTGGGGTCCTCTAAGGCTCATTACTGCATTCAATTTCAATATCAACCTCCCAACGCACTTTTGACCCACCTTGAACTTATTAGGTCTGCCCACAAGAAAGATGTAACCCCATGTAACAAAAACTATAACTCCTTAAATTGGTGCAATTACACCAGTCCTAAGCCTTCCTTGTCCTCACCCCATCCCATAGTGCTGCCTCGGGGAGTGTTTATCTGTGGAGACCGAGTATGGGCAGCAGTCCCTCACACTTTCATGGGGGTCCCTGTAGACTTGGCCAGCTTACTACCCTCACTCCCAACATAACCTTACTTCAGAATTGGAAACAGAAAGGGAAATTGGCACGCCAAAAGAGATAATATACTGAATTTGATAAAAATTGTGGTAGCCAAATTTATAATTGGAATAAAGGAAAGAGAGTTGTGGTCTCACTATTTTTACCCTGAGTGGCTGCAGCTAAGGCTCTAGGTGAGCTTTCTCACATGGACTGTTGGCTTAGTAAGCAGGATAATGCTACCTCCTCTGCACTAAGTGACCTGCTTTGTGCCACTGAGATTACCAGACATGCGACATTGCAAAACCGTGCAGCAATTGACTCTGCTGCTTGCCCATGGACCAAAGGTACCTCTTAAAAGTTCCTCTTGGGTTCAATGAAATACATCAGATGCCTTTGTATCTTAATGGGCGAAGGGTTTAACCTTGAGGAGGGGGAAGTATCAGCTCAGGCCCCATTGTCAGCTTTCAGTTGCAGTCTTCTGAGTATCACAAACCTGAGAATTCACAAGCTCTAAGAAACATCCTGCTCAGAGGGAGATGCTGGCACAGTCCCCTGCAGCTCAGGAAAGCTCAAAGGGCCTCACTTAGGACCAATGTTTATAGGGGAGGAAGTTGACTGGCTTTAATCATCAGTAACTTTCTATCCTGGACACAATCCAGGTTGGTAGTTACTGGAATTTTCCTCAAAATTCCAGTAACAATATTATTCCACAACATCTGTTATCCAGAAAAAAATAAAGTTCCAAGCCTATGCATTAGAAAACAGTAGTTCATTAGGCAACAGAAGTTGCTGGGAGCACACAGTGTTGCTGATAGCCCCAAGGGGAGCTTTACTGCCCAGGTGCCATTAATCAGGGCTGAGGCCTAAGGAGCATTCCTGAGATCATATTGCAGCCAGAGGAGGGAATGGGGAGGATGTACCAGCACAAAGCCGCATCCAACCTGACCTTGAACACTTCTAGGGATGAGACATCCATAATCTCTCTTGGCTACCTGTTCCAGTGTCTCACCAGCCTCACAGTAAAGAATTTCTTCCTAATATCTGTAGGAAATGAAGCCCACTCCTCAGTTGGATTTTTAAAGATTTAATAAAGGACAACAGGTGGGAAAAACAGAGTTCACTCTTTGAGATTTTTAAAAGTTTATTAAGGGATAAAAAGGGACAAACATCCAGCTCTAGGATGTTTTTGGCAATTGGCCAAAAAAAAAAAACCCTGTTAGCTTAAAACATTTTCAATATACTGTTACATTACAGGAGGTACATGCATATTCATGAGAGTTTATACGTTATTTAAACATTCCTGTGACTTTAGATCTTCCAGAAATTCTTTTGCTTGGTTTTAACCTCTGACTTGTCTTCATGCCATCCTGTAGATTAAATCAATGTATTTTATTTCCTCGTGATTCCATCCTGTTGATTTTATACTTCCTGATAACGAAGTCAATAAATTCTTCTCTTGGTGTTCTGATATCTGTCCCTGTTATCTTATCCTTCAGATAAGATAGTCCACAAATGTAAGGAACCACATAATTATCTTACACCATTCTCTGAGTTAGTTACATGAATAAAAGCATTTTATCATCACATAGTCTCTATTTTAATATGCTACCATATGAGATATATTTATCACACTACTATTTATATAAGCCATACATAAACTGACAGATTATACTATACTAAAAAGCAGTTAAAAGGAAATATAAATTGTATCATATCAAAATCTTTGTGATTAATAATAATATGCCAAAGCTAGTACATAATTGTGAAAGCCAATATTATATTGTCATTTATAACAATAGGGGACAAAATCAATAAAGCAAAAGTAACAGCAGTGGGTACGTAGCTGTAGCCAGAGGCACACCGGCTAACCATAGAAACCCTTCTTATATACTCTTTCTATTGCATCAGTCAAATACATATTCATAAACGATTCATAAATGATTATACATATTCAAACATTTCTTCGAACTAGTTTTCATGTTCCAGGAAATTTTTAGCATGGCCCCTCCTCTGATCCACCATTTTAGAGCATATGCAGTTATCTTGGTTGTGGTTTTGAGGGTCATGTATCACCCCCCACAACGGCCCCCTGTTCCATGGTTTCAACAGGTGACAGTTGTTGATAGTCAGTGATATAGGGAACTTATAACTAAATTTAAACAAATTATAATTTGCTATGTAATCAAGTGTGTTAAAAACAGATAATCCTTTGCCATACAAAAACAGAACCTTGCTCATTTGTTTAAAGACTGATAAGCAGAAAGCAGTGCTCAAAAACTAGAAAAAACTGGATTTGTAGTTTACACTATGCCCAGGAGCATTAGAGGACAGCGAGAGACCAAGAGAGCCTGTGCAGAAACTGGGAATATCCAGGGGACACCTGAGGAAGACTATTTTACTTCATCCAGTGACCCCCCCTCCAGACCACCAGGAGACAATATGCAAGCACAGACCGCAGACCAACAAAAGCTAATTAACATACGAAGCGAGAATAGGTAGGGATAGGTTCTGAATATGTATAGGTGATGTTGAAACTTTTATAAGTATGTATGAGTTTAAGTGTATTAGAACAAGAGCACCTGCTCTGTTCAGGGCAGAGTGATCTGCGGAGATTTCAGTGTGTCTTCATTGAAGACTAGAAGCTGGGTAATTGTAAAAGAAGCCCTTTATTCCATTGTTAGATCAGTCCCATGAAGGCAAAGTTATTAGAGTTCGTAGCAGTACGCAGAAGCCTTTTAACATAAAGTTTTTAAGTCCAAAACAGAAGCAGCAGGCACAGCCGCAGTAAAGGCATCAGTAGTCTGTGTCCCATGAGTCTTATCAGTAGCAGTCCATGCGGTAGCAACAGCGGCATCGGTGTTTTTGTGAGTCCTGTGTGTGTTCTCAAAGTAGTGCATTTTTATTCTATTTTTTTAGCCAATTAGGTACATACAGGATTTTTTTATATCCTTGCTGGATCAATCTTAAGATTGATGTGTGTTAATTCTTACACAAATTCTACGTATATAGTTCTATCTGTTCCATCTAGGAATTTCTAGCAAGGCTACATTATTTTTATTATGATCAGAATTTAACTAACTTTGCAAAAGGCAATATCACTGAACTATAAAATAGGTACTAGGTCTCTTACTAACACAGGCTCTCATTTCTGAGGCACTTAAAAATCCTCTATTTATTTAAAACTAAACTTGCATTTCTACTTCATGTCTGTGTGAATTTATGTATTTTGGTTTTTCTGAAGGTTTTAACTCAGTCCTCACATCTCTGGACACTCCTGGGCCTGTGTGAATGGGGCTCAGGGGGATTTGTACCCCAACAGTGATCCCCTGTGCGCCCGGCCACGGAGTAAAGCATACCTACTTCATAACTGTTATAAATACATATTATATGATTGGCTTTTCGCAAATATTAAAATGAATACTATATGTGTTATGTTGGAAAGTTATGCTGTATTAATGTAGTCTATTTTAGTAGTGTGAAAAATACAGTTTTTAGTCTATAGCATAATATTAAAATAGAAACTATGTGATGTAAAATGCTTTTTGTAACTAGCTCAAGGAATGAAGAAGACAATTAAGAAATTCTTCACATCATCCTATCTGGATAGAGATAACAGCAGCAGACACCAAAATCCCAAAAGAAAGAATTTATTGCCTCCATTATCAAGGAATTTGAGACTTCGTGGAGTCACAGGAGGGTTGATTTACAGGATGGAATGATGGGGGAGAAAGTTGAAATTAAGCAGAAACACCCAAAGTCAAAAGGAATATTTGAATCATGTATAGGATTTATGAATGTACTATAGCCTATTGCTTTTAAGGGAAGATCTTTTGTTAGCAAGCTGTGCCTTGGGATGGAAATGCCAGGCACCCAGACATCTGTAACTTTTGCTTTTTTTTATGTCTCTTATTGTCTTATTTTTTTGTTATTAAACTTTTAAAATTTTAACAAAAGTGAACCGCGTTTTTCACAATAACCTTTGGTTGTGGAGTCTTTGTTCCACTTCAGAAGTGTCAATTGTAATAAACAGTGTAGGAGATTTTTCTCCTTTTAAAAGCTTTTATTGTGATCAGCTCAGGGTGGGGGCCCGACGGGTTGAGCACACGCCGCCGCTGCTCCCAGAAGCAACTCGGAGGAGGAGGTGTGCAGCAGCTTTGTCCACTGGAGTGCAGGCAGGATCGGTTTCACGGTCCTCACCCCCGGTCCTGAAGGCTTGGTTGGCTCTGAAATTCCAGGGGGTCCCTCTCTGGGCAACGTCTCTGAGAATCAGGGTGAGGGGGTGAAAACCACTCAACCTTGGGAGGAAGCAGTCTCACTCCTTGCATGGTCCATCCATGTGTCTTGGTGGTTCAGTCTAATAAAGTTTTTCTGATCCAGAGCAATAATTTCTTCTCCCAGCTGGCACTGCATCACTTCTATTTGCATGTCTGCTGGATTTCTCCTCCCCCTGGTGAAGCAAGTTCCCTCTGCCCGCTGGAAAGCGGCTTCCCAGCTAGTCCCGGCTTAGCCCTGGCAGGGAACCGTCTCAGCTCCGGTTAGGCAGTCGCAGGGCGGACCGGCAACTTCCCCCCAGTGGGTAAGACTTTTAGCTACACGAGCGCTGTTGAGGAGGCGACGACAAAGGCAGGAAAAGGAGACTTCGTGGCAGTGCTACAGGTTGGCTTTTATTGTCCCTCTGCACCTGCTCAGCATGCAGCACGAGGCCACGATGCCACGAAGCACCGAGCCACGAAGTGAAGAACGGGGGCGGGGTAAGTGATTATAAGGGACCAGAAAAAGGGGCGTACACAAGATGGGAAACCAATCAGGAGAAAGGGGATGGAATACAGACAATGAATCGAAAATGAGGGGTGGGGGATTTCCCAGGCTGTTCCAATCAGGGATCAATTTCTCCTGATCTTTCTAGAAGCAGGGGAGAGTCCTTCCCAGAGATTGACAGGCACAGGTGCTGCACAAACAAGTGCAGGGGGAAACCATTAGGGAAAAGGGATAGGGGGAACATGGACTAAACCATTACAGAACTCAGCTAACTTTAACAATAAATAAAAGAACAGAAAACGCACCGCTACACCCTGGCTTTTTGGTTGCTATGTTGGGTGTTGGGATAGCTACAGGGCTCGGCTGGGAGGTGCAGCAGAAAGGGAACTAAAGAGGTGATTAATGGGGGGGTGGGGGTGGGGGTGAACATTTAACAAGAAGCACTGAACTAACAATTACTTCATTTTCAACAAAATTGCCTTGTTTATCTCAGTCCCCTCTCTAATTCTTTGATCCGGTTTAGACCTGCATCAATTTACTATCTCGGGGTCTTGAGCATAGATTCTTCTTCTTTTTTTTTTTTTTTTTTCCTTCTAAAATACACTCTTTACTTATTACTTTAGTCTTCAGGTTCTATTGCTCCTGTTTTCTCATCCCTATGGAAGTTTTGGCTTACTTTGTTTCTACTTGAGTAGCTTTCATGCTCCTAAGCTGATACCTTCTCATGGCCAGATGTCTGTTATTTGGGTGTTCCTACATAGCCAACAATTGGTTATGTTTAATTGTTTACTAAGTCTACAAATAAATTCTTTTCTTTTGGTATTTCTAATTCATCTTTTACACTTTTGGAGGCAGTTGTCTCTCTTATTGAGTCTATGGGGTTATTGTTATATACTAAAACACAGCCACTCTTGTCCCACAGGGCACTCTCCTAGCAATCTTTGTCGATATGTGGCAGTATACTGCTGTCCATTTTCTCGTCATGGTCTCGCTAGGGAAAGATTCACACATGCTGGGTTTAGCTTATTATGAATCTGCAGTAAGGAACTTATATTCTCCTCATGGTGGAGTGGCTGATAGCACTTGATATATGGTCCAGGTGGATCTTCTAAGGAAGTCCCAATGGACAGGATCAGCACTACTCTTCTCAGGAGTCCAGTATAGGCCATCTTTCAAGATCAGCTTACCCGGTCTTGCCTCCTGGAATTTCCCTTCTCTGGGGAGCACTCTGGAGAAGTTCCTTCTGCCTTGGGTTCCCTTTCTTATTTTCTTTAAGAAAAAAAAAGAGAGTAGTCTGTGGGAGATTGGCTTAAATCTCTAAGGGTATCTGGGGGTTTACTGGATTTTTTTTTTTATCAGCTTACTAAAAGTACTCTTTAGGTTAATGGAAACAAAGTCAGCTTTCAGTACTTCCTAAGGAAATCCAACAGTCATTACAACTTCTAACAAGCAACAACACTTCACAAACTTATGGAACATTGCTACAACAACTCTGCAACTGGGGAGAACTTTTAACAGAGGACAATTACACTCTGGAAGGAAACCATACATCAGTGCTGCTGTCTCTTACTGGGCAGAAGTTTTGTTTTTAAAGGTTAATTTCAAAGTCTCTGGATTTCTAGTTACTGTCCACAGAGGAGATTTTGCTGCTGACTTGGGATAGTCTTGTCTCAGATCAGGGGGTGTTACTGGCCCTTTTACTATTGTGATGTTTGTCCATCCCTTTTGTGCTGGTTTGAAAGCAAAACCAGTGAAAGACTCCAAGTCAGAAACACAATTTAATAAGAGGAAAAAGAAAAGAAATAAATGAAAGGAAATTAAAATAAAAGTAATAGTACAAAAAAAAAAAACCCACCCCCACTGACAGAGTCAGAATACAACCTGACACCCTGTTAGGGTGGTAGTGGCAGTCCAAATGAGATGGTCTGGTCGAAGCAGTGATCCTGTAGAAAGGTCTGGTAGCTCTTGTCTCCTCTGGATGTCCAGTGGATAAAAGCTGCTTGTGCTGTCCCAAACCCTGGATTTATCCAGGTGGGAATGCTTGGCTCCTCCCCCTGGGCAGAGCATCTCACAATGGGGATGATCTCATTCTATGAGTCATGCAGTGGGTCCTTGATAGCCCATTAAACAGAGATAACTCCCGGAGGAAGTTATCTATGAGTCATGGGCAAGGCATTGATGGGCTCGTTAACAGAAGATAAGGAAAACACTGCCCCACCCTGGCTCCAACGGCTCACGGGGATAGAATACAAACCTTGGGCACAATTTTACATTGTAACCATGGACACCTTTTCTCGTGTCCTCACTGCAGTATTTGTGGTAGGGAGGACCTGAAAAGGGCCTTCATACTTAGGGGTCAGTGGAGCAACATTCCATGATTTAATCAACACCCAGTCCCCTGGATTGTTCTCATGTACTTTCACATCTAATGGGGAAGTTTGAGGGAGGTATCACCTTTTTTGTAAGTTCTCTAGAGTCTTACCTATAACTTCTAAGTATTTCTGGGTGGCAGCTTCTCCATCTAAATAAGTCCCAACATTAGAAGAGGTTGTAAGAAAGGGGAGCCCAAACATCATCTCATATGAGGAAGCACTTATGTCAGCTCGGGGCCTTGTCTGGATTCGCAGGAGGGCTAGGGGCAAACACTTTAGCCAATTCATTTTTGTTTCTTCAAGTAATTTCGTGAGCACATTTTTTTTTTTTTAATTTTATTCATGCGCTCCACTCTACCGGAGCTTTGGGGGTGCCACAGAGTGTGTAGTTTCTACTTTATCTCTAATGCCTCAGTGTCCTGTTGCAACATTTTCGCGGTCAAGTGTGGGCCTTGGTCTGAGTCTATATAATTCACTAAACCATACCGTGGAATAATGTTTTCTAAAATGATTTTAGCTACTACTTGGGCAGTTTCTTTTTTTGTAGGAAAAGCTTCCACCCAGTGGGTCAAGTGGTCAACTATGACTAAGAGGTGTTTGTATCCCTGCAGTGAGGGCATTTCTGTGAAGTCTGTATACTTTGGAATGGTCTTTGGGTTAATTCTCTCCCTCCTGGTTCAGCTTTCCTCATCACTTTTTGATTGACTTTTTGACAAATTACACACCCCTTAGTGATAGCTTTAGCTAAACCATACACTCCTAAGCATAGGTACCCTCTTAAGAAATGATCACATAGTCCTTGCACACCCCAGTGTGTTGACTCATGTAGCTCGGTGAGTATTTTCCTGGCTAATGGTTCATTTAGAAACCGATGCCCATCAGGGGTCAACCAGTTTCCCGCCTCCCCGGGTGTAATTTAATTTCTTCAATCGCTCTCATCTCCTTGGAAATAAAGATGGGGTCTCCCCTCTCTTCTCCAGATGTCTCTCTTAGCTTGTGGATTTTCACTGGATCGCTTGGTCTTAGCGCTGCCTCTTTTGCTGATTGGTAGGCTAGCTGATTTCTTCTTACTTCTAGAGTATTGCTCTTCTGGTGTCCTTTCACATGGACTACTGCTACTTCTGCTGGCTTTTGCAGGGCTTCTAGAACCAGTCTTACTAGATTCTCATGAATTATACTCTTATCATTCTTATTTCCTCGGCAGAAAACAGTATATTTAGAAGAGAATTCAATTCACTCTAAGTATAAAGTTTGGCTCTAAAAATTGGTCCACCAGGTTTGATATGCCTACAGGGTCCTCTACCAGATTTCCTAGATTTTTTTGAACCCCCTCACTTCTGTTGATATCAGTGGAGCATTCACAAATCCTACCCCTCCAGCTATCCCTCCCATTGGGACTTCCTGAAGAGGATATAACTTCTCTGCTCCTGTTGTCTTTGTGTTACGGTACAGGCTATCAGATAAATCAGGAGTGTAGGTTGCAGGGGTTTGATGGTTGCTTGGGGAGGGGCTTGAGTTAGACGGGGATGGACTCGACTCGCAGTTGGGAGGAGGTAGAGGGACAGTGGTGGGTGAAGGAGAGGGGACTAAGTTGGTTGTAGAGGTCATGGAAGACAGAACTGGGGAGACCAGTGGTGGGGTTAAAGGAGCAGTTGGAAGCATAGAGGGTAGAGGATTTGGGTAGCTTGGGAGAGGGGTGTTAGGTTGAGGTAGTAAAGGAATTATAGCTGTTGGGGGAGGAACAGGTAAGGGTTTTGAAAAGGAGGAGACAGGGGATTCTAGGGGTCAATCTGAAGGAGCTATTGGACATGACTCTTGGCTTATACGTGGGTTGTTAGGAGGAGGTGGCAGTGGAATTGGCAGTGAAATTACAGTAGATGCTTCAGAAGTTTGTTTAACTAGGGGAGAGCAGGTTGCTGGGGCAATTGGGGGAGGTAAAGGGTTTACTGGGAAAGGTGCTGGATAGAGAGGGGGAGGGGCAAGTGGTATGTGGGAAGTAAGTGGGGGTAAATTCTCAAGGGGATCACACTTTGTCTCATAATTGTCCTTTTCTCCTTTAACTTCATCCTTTTTCACTTGTAGCTTACAGATTTTCATCTCCTTGTCTCTTTCAGGATTCTCTAGCCAGCAAGCAGCATATTCTAAATCTTCTAAATCAGGATCTTCCCTTGCTTTCAAATATTCATTCAACTGTCTACACATCCATCTGTCCTGTGTTCCTATCCAAGGCCATTCTCCCTGCAAATCTAATTCTGGCCAGACTTCTACACAAAAGTGTATCATCTCTACTTTGTCTAATTCTTTAGTCACTTCCCAAATGTCCCATTTGTCTAGAAACATTCCCAGGGGACTATTGGGAGGAATATTCTTAACCCTCTTCCCCTTGTCTTGAAGTGTATTTGTGCTTTTGCTTATGTACTTTCCCATAGCTTAGGCTGTAAATTAAATTACAAAGGTGCCCCTACCCAAATATAGACTTCACGATGGGCAACACAAATCTTAAGGCAACTGAAACTCCCCTGGCCTCCTGTAACGTATTGTTTTTCAATATCTTATCTGAACTTAAAATAACTGAACACAAGCTTTCCTTATATGTTAATTTACGCTTCAATCTTGGACCTGACTTGACCCTTCAAATCTGGGTCTCACCTGACTCCTTTGTGCGCCCTGTGCCTTGCCCAATGCTCGGACTCTCTGACGCCAAAGGGTTCAAAAACTTGGGTCTCACCTGACCCTTCTCTTAACCCCCCCTACACACTTAGAGAGGTTGCATGCCAAATTACCCTGCACGCTTAGGGTGGCGTCTCTCTGTCTTCTAGAGGCGCCTCAGGCTCTCATCTGCCACATGCTTTCCCCGGTTCCCGGCTGGCCCCCTCACGGGAGTCTGGAACTGCGGTACAATAGGGGGTCAACACTCGCTTTGGAGATCCGAGCTGCCGGCCCCCGTCTCACTCACACCTCACTGACTCGCCTCTACTCCTGCCATCAGATTTTCTCACCAATCTGGTGCTCCTCCGTGTCGCTGGTCCTTTGCTGATCCAGGTCTGGGGCTCACCAGTGTTTCCTGAGGGTCCCTCGAAGCAGGCAGCCGTCCTCTCTGGGGGTCCTCTTCAGGTGTGGTGATCCAGATGAGCCCCCAGCTGAAATAAACAAGGCAGGAGAACCACTCAGCTCGTGTTCTCTCCCTCCCGAACTCCACTACAAGGGCCGGCAACGGTCATCAATGGCGGGCTGCCCCTGCCAGTGCAGCACCTCCTGCCCGCTTCGCACTCGGGAGAGAACACCCCGCTTCTCCTTGTGGCTTGTGACGCCGGTCAGGAGTGATCACTCTCCTCTAGTGACCAACTACAGAAATGATCCCTGAAAGTATAGTCTTTCCCCCCCATGAGCCCTCTCCCCCCCCACGAGATTTAAAAAAGAAAACAAAAAAAATATAAAAAGGTGACCTCAACTAGAATAAACTCACCACTCCTGAGGGTCGAAGAAAATCAATCTCGTGGAAGTTTAGCTAAATGGACCAGCCTCTTTTTTTGCCCAAAAAGGTTATTGGTCGTCCCCCAGAGAAACCATCCAGAAAATTGGATTTATCCTCTCGGGGCAGTGAATCTCTGAAAGCGACTTAATATCCAGACCTTAAAGTGCTGGAGAACTCTTCTAAAGAAGCCATTCAAAGGCTTCCAGGTTTAGACACTCACATTGTAAGCGCCAATTGTGGCAGCGTGTGTTTAGGAGTGAAGCTAATGCCTTATTCCCAAGAGGCCACTCCAGAGAAGAAGCTGCTTGGAGAATCTCAGGCAAAGCAATCAGGCTCCCACATCCACACAACACACCACGCGGCTAGCAGCAAGGAGAGGCAGAAGGCCCTTGGTCTGGAATGGTTCCAGCAATTTATTTCCAGGTGGTGCTGAAGGGCTGTCCAGGTGCCAAGAGTGTATTGGGGGCTGGTCCTTGGCTTAAGTACGGGTTACAACAGCCAATGACCTTGAGGCACGGGGGCAGCGCAAAGGTCAGGTAAGGTCAAGGTCCTATAGAAGGAGAGGGCTGGTCACCAGGGAAACACCAAGGGATGGGAGAATCTACAGGGTAGGAGGGACCAAGGGCAAATCATTGTACAGAGCACCATTGGGAGGTCCTGTCTCTCAGGCCAGGCAGGCGATTATAATTTATCCTGCCAGGGCCAACTCCTAGGTATTATATCAAAAGGTTGCAGGGATTCCACAACTACTCATCTATAACATCAGCAAAATTAATGCACAAACACCAGAGGTGTATGTCCAAAAAGGAGACAGAGGAGTCCTGTTACTTTATTCGAACAAAGGGAGAGGCCATGGGGCATTCCCCTGGGGTGTCTCAAAGTTTTGGAGAATGCAGCCTCCTTTTTCTCCTAATTTCCTGGCTGTATTTCCCTCTCTCTTTCCCCATTGGCTGAGGTACTTGAGATGTACATATTTCCCAAAATGCCTGATACCTAAGACCCCTTTCTAGTTTATACCCCCCCCCCCCTTTTCTTTTCCTCGTGTCAGTCAGTGGAATTCCTATGGAATTTATGGTTCTTCCCATGGTTTCTTTCATCTCAGTATCCAATTTTCTTTATCAGCAGATCTACAGTTTGTTTTTAAAGACAAATCCCTCTCATTCCATTCATCAATCAGTGGAATCCTTCCCATTGTTTCTTTTCTCTCTCAGTGCTAGTTTCATCTACTAATGTTAGCGCAGAAACACATAATCACAGAATGATTATATGCAAGGTGCCTTTATTGTAGAGAGCTCGGGAATCAGGGGTAGTAGAGACCCAAATCTGACTCCGACATTGGATTCAAGATGAACATGCTTTATACCCTTTCCATTACATAACTATATAATAATTATTAAACCCATATTGTTCTATTGTATACATTGATTTCATCCAAGCATGAATTCACCAGACCCCAAAATATCCTTTCTCATGATTCTTGGTGCTATTACATCATTTCTCATGATTCTTATTTTCTTATTATGATTAAACAAAAATTATATTCAATTATCAATGATCATTACATTTAACAATCATATCATTTATCATATGATGATTATGCAGGTACAGTTTCACATGATCTACCAAGGACAAAGCTAACCCCTTGTTCCCAGGGCCTACCCAGTCCCAATTCTCTTTCCCAGGCCCAACCTTTCTTTCCACCCCCTGAATACAGTTCCCATGATTTTAGAAACATTTTATGCCTATGCTACTAAAATTTAACCCTATGCTATCACTAGCAGACCCACAGTTTGTTTGAAAAGACATGTACCTCATTCCTTTCAATCCCTTCTCCTTTATTTTCTCAATAAGTGTCTTTACAAACATTAGTTATCATTGACCTTATTTTCTGTTCCTGGGTCTTTTTATGGTTTTGCAATTATTTGCAGTGACATCATTTTCTGTCCCTTTGTAGCCATTTCTGGATCTGTAGTCATGGCTACTACCTGCATCCCTTTGATCACATGTTGAATAAGTTGCACTAAGCAAGGGATCATGCATGGTAAAAAGATGAGTTACTACAGCACATAAGAGGGAAAAAAGCATTTGTTTAACCCAGGTAACCTTGAAAACATGTCCCATTCCCATCCTTTCCACGTTTGGACCGGTACATGAGCTAACTTTCTTATTCCCTTTGTTATTTGATTCACCACTTTTCCATTGGCATCCATTTGCAAGCAGCAGTTTGAGTCATTTAATTTTCTACACACTTTCCCTTCTTCTGCTAATAGATAATCTAATACCATCCAATGTTGAAATATTTAATTCCTCATTTGAATGGATTGGTCAGAAAGAAGGTCAAGAGCTGTAGCTATCTGGTTAATTATTTCAAAGACAGCTTGTAACATAATTATCCAATTTAAGTTTTTAATTGGTTCTCTGGCACCTGATATTAGTTCATTAGGATTCTGTGTGGCTGGTCCATAGTGTTGTGTGATTCACTCGAGTGGCCATTAGTCTTTTTTACATTTTTGGGTGGTCCCTCGAGCCAGAGAGGCATCAATTGACTGGGGTTTTTTTTCTAATTAGATCATCATATACCTTGATTGCTAACTGATTTCCCTGAACTTGTAGTAGCAAAAAGAACAATGGTCTAATATATCCTACATAACATATCCCTGACCAGTTTGGAGGTAACCTGTGATAGGCATGTTGGCCCCCCATGGCCTGTCGTCAGATCGTCCTGGCCTTCTGCAGATCCAACAATTGCTAAGGTTAAAGATTTTTGCTACTTCTCCCAGGACTAAAAAACCTCCCACCTCTGGCTGAAACCTAACTGACAGTTTAAAGGTAAGATTATTAAGAAAAACATTCTAATGGTGTAATCTAATAACCTAATCTAATTCTCACATTGTCTTCCGCACCACCTGTGATGAGTGAAGGCACAGAAACAACTTAACATAAAGAAAACAATGACAGCAAGGATTAGCCCCCTCAATGACTGGAGATCTGAAAGGAGGGATGCCCATACAGACTATTTCAGCAGACAGTCTGTGGGTAGGCACACGAGGCTTCCCCTGATGTTGACGCACTGGCTGATGCAGCAGTCCACTCCTACAGAGAGTCAGTTGCGGCTTCCAATCCTTCTCCTCCAGCTGAGATGTCCAAATCTCTGGGGCCTCAGAGACCTTGACCCAAGTGTGATGGGTCCACCTGTGTTCAGCTGTCTTGACAGATGTTTCTGTGGTCAGTAACACTTGGAAAGGTCCACGCTACTTCGACACCAATAGTGCTCCTTTCCACTCCTTTACTAGAACCCAATCTCCTGGTTGGATATTATGAACAGCAAAGTTCAAAGGAAGCGTCTGTGCTAACTGGGCTTCCTGTCAAAGAGATTTCATGAGACAGTATCCTGTTGCAGCCATGAAGCCTGTGAGGCCTCCCTGGCGGTCAGTGGCCTGAGATAAGAAAATGCAAGTCACTATGAGTGGCCAAAAAGAAACCCCTTGGAGCCCCCAGACTTCTCTTATCTATCTGTAAGACTATAAGCCAAATTGTACCCCAACTCCCCCATTGGTCCACTTTTCAAAACCCCTCTACCCTATATAAACCCTGAATCTTGCCCTGTTAAGTTAGAAGAGCTGTCACTACAGCCCTTCGAAGAGGATGCCAAAATAAAGGATACCATCTGAGAAACTGTATACGGCTCTCTCCTCTCTCTCCCTGTGTCTGCCAGGGCACTTAGCAAGCAAAGCTGAATCTCACTGCTAAGAGCTGAATTCACTGATAGCTGCTTGCTAAGTTTGCCTGAGGCTGGATACCTTGCCTGAGCTTCAGGTCGGGTGATTCCTAACGGTGTCATTCTGTCCGGGACTTGCGGCCAGGATCGGACCCTCCTGGAGGTACCAAAGCCTCCATAAAAGTATCCCGGCCACATTCTGGTTTAAATATACATCTTCACCTCCCCACCACACTAAAAGTTAGCAGGGTAAGAATCCCAAACATTAATTTAAAGGGGAATAATTAAATATCTCCTTGGGGCTTGGCTGTTATTCTTGCCAAAGCTAATGGCAAAAGCTGTACTCACGGCATCCTAGTTTCTGTCACCAGCTTCAAGAGGTGTTCCTTTGTTTCTCCATTCATCCTTTGTACTTGACCTGAATTCTCAGGATGCTAGGGGGTATGGAGGTCTCACTGAATTCTCAAAGCAGCCTTAATCCCTTGAAGGATCCCCCTGTAAAATGAGTTCCCCCATCCAAGTCCACTGCCTTCACAATGACATATTCAGAAATCCCATTTGTTAATGGATCAAGTAGTTGCTGAAGCCACTAGAAATGGGTCTGGCCACCCTGGCAGCCAGCATACCACTACCAGAGGATATCTACACCCTCTTTCCCAGGGCATCTCAGCAAAATACACCCGACATCCTTGGAAAGGATGTACAGCCCAAGGTCATTTTCCTGCCTTGCAATCTCTTTTGTAGTCTGGCTATTAATTTTAGCCAGGCACCCCTCAATAGCTCATTTTGCTAAAACAAAAAGACCCAAGGCAGTACATCTTGAAGAACATCTCTGCCAATCTTTGAGAGTCCCAATGATTTGCCCCATGGAGCAGTCCCAATATTTGCAGGGTCAAAGTTCCTGGCATCCACTGTTTACTGTCCTTTGTAAATCAGTTTTCCCCTCTTTCCTCTGCCCTACCACCTTCAATTATCTCCAACTTCTCTAGTGGAGAAGACACCACCACCACCACTTCTCCCCTCCCCCTGGCAGTGGCAGAGCCACAGGGAGCAAAGGGAGAACCCCAGAGACCCCTGGCAGAAGTGCTGCTTTCTGAACATGTCTACTGGACAGTTGATTACCTATTGTCTTTTCTGAGTACCCTACCTGATGTCCCTTAACAGCTCTTACTCCTACCATTTTTGGTAAATTCACAACCACCAAGAAGCGAGTAATTGAGTTCTCATGAGTGGATGTTTTCTTTTTCCTACAAGTTAACACACCTCTCTCCTCCCAGCTTTCCAAATGCATGTACCATGCCACATGCATACTTGGAATCAGTAAATATTCACTAACTTTCCTTGAGACACTTTGCATAAATAGGAGAAGTGAGGCAAAGTTAAAATGCTCTCTTAAAGACATATGGCATGAAATTCAACAGTACTGTGAAAAACGAGGTTCACTTTCCTGGTAAAATTTAAAAAGCTTAATAAAAGACAGAGATAATAAAGCAAAGAGTTAACGGTCGGGTGCTTGGCATTCAGCCAAGAGCACACCTATTATCTTTGGAGACATTCTTTAAATACCTTTTCTATTGCATCAGCCTGTTGCATATTCATAAACTATTATGCATATTCAAACTTTTATATAAACTAGTTTGCATATTCTAGGAACTGTTTAGCATGGCCCCTCCTTGGGTCCACCTTTTTTGAACATGCATGTTTTTTGCCTGTGGTTTTAGTCCCGCTTCATTATCACCTCTGGCTTGGGTCTTGGTCCATACTTTCTTCAGATGGCAGGTGCTGATAGTTGGCATATCAGTAGCAGGGTCCTCATCATATGTTCACTGGATGTTATCCCAACCAAGCAGACAGTTAAAGCATAACTTTATCAGCTATCACTACTGTGTCTAAGTTTTGTTAATAGCAGAAATAACTATAACCATACAGCAAAGTTATTTTAACATTATACATATAGCATTCATCTTAATATTTGCGAAAAGCCAATAACATAACACGTATTTATAACAGTACATTAGTTTGAGAGCTGGTAGAAGGCTTTTCTGTATTTTATTCATGTCCTATTTGCAGTCCACGGCTATCCCTCCTGGTTTAGGAAGGGGGATTCAATCATCTCATGTAACATTTGCTTGGGTTTAAGATTCTTTAATTCACTAATTAGTAAATCAGAAAAATTTAGCTTAATTATTATAATTTTAAAGCCTTCCTAGGCAGAACTGGGAAGGTTAGTACATATTTGTATGATTTCAAATATGTATAAATTCTTATACCAACTCTCAGGATAAAATTGGTTGAGACAAATTATATATCCATAAGACTGTTAGCCACACCATTTTTCACTAAAAAGACAACACAAGTTAGACAAAAAATCAAACTCAAGAATATGTCAGACACTATAACTAATATTTTATCTTCCACCAAGTCACTCTGTCCTAGGGTGACTTTACAATGCTTGTATCCCCAATCCTCTGTTCTGTTTGTGCTGTATATTGAGTTCTGTACATTTAAGACTGTTTCTAAGAGCAAAGCAGGGAAAGAAGAAGCGCCAAGTTTGTTTTGAAAACAGCTCTCACTCCTCTGCATTTTTTTCGGATGGTGGTTTGTCTGAGGCACGTACAGCAGTGGGACAGAGATCTCCTGTGCTTTTTAGTTAGTTTTAGCTAGCTAGGGCAGAGAGGTTCCCTGGATGGTTTTTTTCCTTTTTCTTGTGACTGTTTAAACCTGCTCCAGACTGAAAAGCCAGAGGAGCTCACACCTGAGCCCTCTGGGACCCAGGACAGCATTTTTCTCCAGCGCTGGAGGAACTGATAAGAGACTGAGTGAGCTGAGCTGCACTCATGGCAAGGACTTTCTCAATTTGCCATCTGACTTCAGAATGAGAGGTTTTATTGTTCCATGTTATTCATTCTTTATGCTTGTGGGCACTTTGTTAAATAAATAGTTTTTTCCACTTTTCTCTGAGGAAGTTCTTTTTTCCTGGACCGGTTGGGGGAGGGGCTGTTTGGGTTTGCTTTCCAGAGAGACCCTTATTTGGGGGTATTTCTCCCAAATTTGCCCTAAACCAGGGCACACTCAAACTGAAAACACAAACAAATTACAAACTAACAAACTGACAATGCAAGCACTTATAGTGGCACTTTAAATTTCACTGGTTTTCATGGAGGTCCATCTCATGGGTTGGTAGGTTCCTATAAAAGAAAAATGAAAATTTGGCCTACTAGACCAATTATTAAAAAGAAGTAAAAACTTCTTGTGGCTAATACCAAGTGACAGAGTCCATGTGAAGAAATGGTTATCACATTTGGGTGTGATTTTGCTGCTTGCAGTTTCTCTTCTCTTAAACTGTTTTCCTTATCTTCGATGCTGGGATGTTTGGCATTCCTAGAAAAGAGAAAAGAAACAAACTCCTTGGCAAAATATGCCTGAGTGAAACAGTTAATTGTGGAGTTTTAGATTTTATTCTGTGAAGTGCTTGTTGCACCACTTTTGTTGTTTCCCACAGGTTTTCAGTGGGATTTCTTCTGATAGATTGTTCAATGGAGGGAGTAAGACTGCTTTTAAAGTTTTGCAAGAGTTGCAGTCTGTGAAGCACGTGTCTCCTTTTCATCCTGGAGCAGTTTGCCTTATCAATTTGCTCCTTTTGTTCCAGTGCTTTTCCTTTTGGACATGATTGAGTTTGGTGGCAAGCAATGCCACTGCCTAAAGCCAATAACTTTTTTTTTAGTAACCAATTGCTCCTTATCCCATTTTTTTTGCATCAAGTCCATCCTAGGAGTAGGGAGGTGACTGACAAATTAACCTAGGAAGAATAACAAAATATTTTCTGTAGAAGAATTTCTTAGTGAGCAGGGGCATGATTTGCTATGGGACAGGGCCTGAGCTATCCTGGACTAAGCCTCAGATTTGGGCCTAGTTAGTAGTGAGTAGAGTTGTGGCGCAGTAAGAAATTAGATTAAGGTATGCTTAGAATTAATTAGTATAGTTTTAGCAACTTTACCCTGACGGCCCTAAAGTTAGGATTGTTTACATTCCTTTCTGTTCAAGTGCCAATTAGAATGCACCTGTTAGTGTAAACTATGTACCACTGTATATAACCCACCATTTTGTTGTAATAAAGCAGAATGCATGTACTAGCTATATTGGTCATATCATACATTGCTCTGTTCCAGTCTCCCATGGACCCCTGGCTTCAATTTTCCCCTAAAGTTAAGTTTTCCTATAGCCTCCACAGAGGAAGTTGCATGATAAATACCTAAGCCTGCAAAGGGACAACACCATCCGCACAAGGCAGCAGCTGTAGAATTGGCCTCAGGATTAGAATCTGCAAATTCTAGTTCTCCACAACAAACCACAGACTGGTGGGGGCCTTGCCCACAAGATAGGAGTTGCAGAACTGACATTAAAGCTCCCCCGCATACACAGCAGTTGGTAACATTTAGTTCTTTACTGATTCTCTCTCCTAAGTACACAAACAAGTTCTTTCCTAATCCTGGGATTTCTACTTCATTTTCTATTTTTTGTTTGAATTTTGCATATAAATCTCCACGTGGAGTTGACTCTGGGTTGGATTGCTGTATCTGCTTTTTTTGCTTGTTTATTATTCGTTCCTGTATTAAATCCTGTATTAAATCTTATTCTTTTTCCCATTCTTGGGTCTGACTTATGGAAAAACAAAGCCATTTTTATCCTTGTCGGCATCCATGGTTTGATCCTAGAATTTTTGTAACCCAGAACCTTTTCCCATTCTGTAGGCAGGTGTCTAATTTAGCTGAATTAAAACAGTGGTGGCTGAGGAAAGTATGAGCATAAAAAAATGAACCTTGAGTTTTTCCATGGTACAGAGTTCTGTAGCACTTGGGACATGGATCATCCAGATTCCCAAGAGGGAAAAAAATTAACAAGGAGTAATAGAAGTCAAGTATGATGTGTACCCCTGTCGCAGTAGGACACAAAAATATAGTTTGACTCCAGTTTACCATGAGAACAACAGAAGGCTTTATTTACAATCTCTTTGCTTCTTATATAGCATGCTTTGCTAAAAAAGGTATTCATTGGTCAGTAGGACTGACACCTCTTTCCATTGGTTAAGTAATAGAAAACAACAGCTGAGGAAGATTGTTTTGAGAAAGCTACTGCCCACTTAGAAATATTTTGAGAAAAAGAGAAAAGATGTTTTGGGAAAGGAAACTGTTGAAAGTTTTCCTTTGGGAAAGGAGCTTGCAAGTTAGCAAGCTGAGAATTCTCTCAAGCTCAGAAATACCGAGCCCACATACCCCCACCTCCCATGCCTAATGGGATTGCTGCCCACAGCAGGTATGTATGATCTTCTTGGTGGTGAGTATAGTGGTTAATTTGGCCTTGTCTTCTGTCTCCTTATCACAAAATATTCATGTCACCTACTTTTCTTATATTGTGGTTGTTTACTGTTCCTCAGTCAACCAGCATTATTAATTTTATTTGCAGAATAGGGTCTTATTACATCCACATCATATGGAGTTGTCTGCACTCAAAGTATGTTCCCCGTTTTTGATATATCACAGCCTCCCACTCAGCTTCTAATAGCTCATGAGTATCAGAGAGCATCAATTCAACTCCACAACACAGTATTAAAATTTGTACTTGCCCTCGATTTGTGTTTGAATTTTTCCATTTCTCTTGACAAATTTTGCAACACGTTTGCCTTTTGGGGGAGCTATACCGCCAGAGCTGGCCACAATTTTCACACTGACATTGCACTCAGCTTGAATGACTTGCACTGGGGTGCTTTAAGCAGGGTATGTGGTCAGGAATAAATCTGGAAGACGTCTCAGCACAGAGAGCTGGTGGTTTTTCCTTTTGTAGGTCACAAGCAAAAGCAAAAACTCTAGGATCACCCATGGCCCCGATGTCTTTTAATTTATATAACCCTGATCCACTCGATTGGGGAGGAAGTAAATTACGGCCCCAAAGGTTTTGTCAGAGTTTGGAGAGCCTCTGGCCTTTGGGAACACAAAAGAACCAATAAAGCCCACAGGGAACTCCCTCTCAGTCTGAATTGATGTGCTGTTGCACATTGTCTACTTGCCATATTGAGCAAGTGCACTTCATTTCAGAGTAATTTTTAGTCCTCCTGTGGAAGTGACGATTTTCCAGTCATTGGGTTCTTCTACTGGTCCTTTTATTCTGCTAGCATGAGTCCATCCTTGTTCCGCAGTTCGTACAGCCGATTCAGTGGTGAGTAGCATCTGAAAGGGACGATCCCATTGTGGAGTTAAAGGTTGGTCTTGCCATGATTTGAACATTACCCAGTTCCCAGGACTGACATTATGAATTTTGAAATCTAGGGTAGCAGTGTGAAGGATTATCCCTTTTTCTCGTAGTCCCTCTAGGGTTTGTGCTATAGACAGGACATATTTCTTGACACTGTTTTCCTCTTCTTCATAAGTGGCAATCCTATGCGGCGAAATCAAAAAAGGTAAGCCAAACATTATTTCATAAGGTGAAATCCCTAAATCTGATCTAGGTTGAGTTCTAATTCTTATCAAGGCTAGGGGTAGACATTTTACCCATGACATTTGGGTTTCAATCATCAGTTTAGTTAGAGTTCTCTTAAGAGTCTGATTCATCCTTTCAACCTGTCCTGAACTTTGTGGATGCCATGGAGTGTGTATCTCCCATTCTATACCCAGAGCTTGGACCACCTGCCGTAATATTTTAGACATGAAATGGGTTCCTCGATCTGAGTCAATGTTGTTCACTATTCCATACCAGGAAATAATTATTTCTAGAAGAGTTTTGCATACAACATTGGCAGTAGCTTTAACAGTTGGTACTGCCTCTCCACAATGAGCTAAATGATGTACTATTACTAGCAAAAATATCCACCATTGCACTTGGGGAAGTTCTGTAAAATCTACTTGGATACTTTGGAAGGGTTGTAAGGCTAATTCTCACCCTCCTTGGTGTCTTCCTCATAACTTTTCTGATTACTTTTTGGCATATCACACATTTTTCAGTTACTTGCTTAGCTATTCCAAAAATTCCCATGCAACCCAAATTTTTCAGGAACTGATCACTCAACGCTTGGGTACCCCAATGAGTCTTGTTATGCATGCTTTCCAATATTTTCATGGCCAGCGGTTTATTTAACAACTGTCTCCCATCAGGTAACAACAGCCACTTCCCTTCCTTGTCTTTTTTTGCTCCTATTTCGAGGAATTTCTTTTCCTCTATTTCACTGAACACTGGGATACCCTGAATTTCTTCTGTGGGGGTTAGGATCATCATCATTTTTCTTCCCCTGACTCAGCTGCATTTTTAGCCTCCACATCAGCTGAGTTGTTCCCTCGTATTTCTAAGGTGGTCCCTTTCTGATGTCCCTGAACATGCACAACAGCAATTTCTTCTGGCAATTGTAATGCTTCTAATACTTCTGAGATAAGCCTTCCATGAATTAATCCTTTCCCTTTTGAATTTAACAGTCTCCTTTCCTCCCAGATTTTCTCAAAAGTATGCACCATTCCAAAGGCGTACTTGGAGTCAGTGTACACAGTCCCCCTCTCTTGTGCTAATATTTTGAGGGCTCGTTTCAAAGCGTACAACTCGCATACTTGAGCTGACCAGCTAGGAGGTAACTTTCTCTTTTCTATGGTTACTAATTTTTCATCTATTATAGCATATCCTGACATTTATTGCCCCTGGATTACCCTTGAAGACCTATCGATGTATAATCGCTTCCCTCCTTGAAGGGGCTGGTCTGTAAGATCTTCTCTCACCTTGGTCTGATAGTTTATGATTTCTAAGTAATCATGTACTAGCTCTTCTATTGGTTCTCTGTATAAAAACTGGGTAGGATTGAGGTGTTTATCTGTAATTAGTTCCAGGTCATATTTGTCGGTTAGAATTGTTTCATATTTTAGCACCTGAGAATTAGTGAGCCATTTTTCAGCTTTCTGATTTAAAATATTTCTGAGTGTGGGGTGTGCACTTTTAGCATCCTTCCAAAAGTTAATTTTCTGCTTTCTTCTACCAGTAAGGCAATGGTGGCTGCTGTCTGGATACAGGTTGGCCACCTCCTACTAACAGGGTCTAACAACTTCAGCAGATAAGCCACCGGTTTCCTGGACCCTCCCCATTCTTGGGCTAAGACTCCATGGGCTACCCCATTTTCCACATCTACAAACAGGTAAAAAGGTTTATCTAAAGCAAGAAGACTTAGAGCAGGTGCACTTTTCAATTTTTGTTTCAAACTTTCAAAGTTTTGCTCATCTTCTTTTCCCCACATAAGTTCATCTTTTACTAGTTTCTTATACAAGAATTTAACAGCTTGAGTATACCCTTCTATCCATAACCTACAATATCCTAACAAGCCCAAATGCTTTCTGATTTCCCTTTTAGTTTTTGGTTGGGGGAGTGAGGTTGTTCCTGTAATTGTTTCAGGATTTAATTGCTGGCTCCCTTGGCTAATTATATGCCTTAAGTATTTTACTTCACTCTCCACAAATTGAAGTTTCTCTTGATAATCTGAGTCCTTGGTTGTGGGCTTGCAGCATGAGAGCCGAACTGGTAGTACTGTTCAGCTCATGACAGGAGTGAATTCGCTAGGCCTCAAGCCTTGGCAAAGGGAAGGGGGATTTTGAGAAAGGAATGCAGAAGATAACGGTGTACCTAGTACAGAACATGCTTTGCTAGCAAATTCTAGGCATACCTGTGTTAGTTAGTACGAGGCATATGTTAAGCAATATTATTTGGCAATATTACTTGTTATATAATGCAAGAGTATATAAGCTCGGCTAGGCGGATCAATAAACGGCTTCATATGAGCAATCAATGGAGTCCATGTCTCTTTGTCAATCACCATACTTGGTTCCCCCAAAAATTTATTATCTCTATCGTAAATGCTCAAACTTTTTCCTCCCCTGAGAGAAGTAAATCATTAACATATTGAGTAAGTTTTACTTCAGATACTATAGGGAAAAGTTGCAGTACTTCTTCCAAGGCTTGTCCAAATAAATTAGGGGATTCAGAAAATCCTTGGGGTAATTTGGTCCATCTGAGTTGTTGCTTTGTCCCTGTATCAGGATCTTCTCATTCGAAAGCAAATATCTCTCTAATTTCTTCTGCTGGGGGACAAGCCCAAAAGTCATCTTTGAGGTTTATTACACAAAACCACTGATGCGATGGGGGGATTTTTACTCAGTAGTGTATAGGGATTGGGTACTACAGGGTATCCATCTATAGTTCTTTTATTTACTTTGAAAATATCCCTCGAGCCCGGCTGGAAAGTGGCTTCCAGCTGTTCCCGGCTAGCCCTGGCTCGGGATACTTCCAAACTCGGTTGGCAGCAGCAGGCGGACCGGCTGCCACCCCCCCGGTGGGTCAGAGCTGCACGAGAGATGTCGGTGAGGCTTGACGAAGGTAGGAAGCGAGGAGGCTACTTTGTGGCTAGATGGTTTTTATTGTCCCCTGCCCTTCGCAGGGGAGCCACGCTTCTCTGAGCCTCTCTCGAGAGTGTCCCCACCCAAGGCGTGGCCACAGCTTATACGGGGTTGGAAAAAGGGGTGGACACAAGAGGGAAAGCCAATAAGGGAAATATGGATGTCACACAGACAGCGAATGGGAAACGAGGGGTGGGGGTTCCCCAGCCTGCTCCAATCTGGGACGGAGTCTCTCCGAACACTCTGGAAGGAGAGGATAGGCTTCCCAGAGAGTGACAGGCCGTGAAGAACAAAGGCAGAGGGAAACCAAGTGGGGAGAAATACAGGGGAGAACTTGGGAGAAACCATTACAGAACTTATTAATATTAACAATAAATAAAAAGGTATAAAACGCGCCGCTACATTACTTCTCTCAGGTCTTGATAAGTTCCATCTGATTTTTTTACTGGTAATATGGCGGTATTGTGGGGACACATGCATGGTTCCAAAGATCCACCTTTAATTAATTCTTGAATTAGTCTGCAACCCTTTTCTCCCCTCTCAAGACAGTGGGTATTGTCGTACTTGAATTGAGCAATCTTTGTTAGTTATTTTAATTACTATAGGGGTTATGTTTAACTTGCCTCTATTTCCAGGCTTGGCCCAAACTACTTCCTCAATTTGTTTTTCATCCTCCTCTTTTAATCGGAGGAGTTTGACTACCATTTTCCCTCCTTCTGGAAGCACCCCGATACCTAACTGCACTTGCAAATCCCTCCCCAGCAAATTACATCCTGCCCCTGGTACTAATAAAACATCCCCTATTCCTATTTTGTTTGTTCCTTCAAATATTACATGTTTTATAGCTGGTGCTTTAAATCCTTCTCCTTTTGCCTCTACTACTTGAATTGTATTTTGGCTTTTTTTGCATCCTTTTGGAATTCTACAAACACATGTCGTCTCAGCCCCTGTATCTACTAACAATTCAAATTTTTCCTCCTGGGGGCCTACTTTTAAAGTTATCAAGGGCTCCTGTTGATATTTTGACCCCAGGAAGTAGAGCTCCTGTCCTCCCTATTCATCAGTTTCTCAAGCTTCCTTAAAAACATTCAGGCCCCTTTCCCTCCGTGGGCAGTTTCACCTTAAATGCCCATTTTCTTTGCAATAGTAACAGATTGGGCCTTGGTTGTTAGGTTCCACTTTTCTTTTTTTAGGGACTTTCCCACATAGCTCTGTTCCCTTTATCCTCCCCCTGGTTCCACTTGCCTTGCCCTGACTGGAGTCTCACTTCCTTATGGGGTGGGTCCTCACATGCTGGTTCCCCTCGGCAGTAGCAGCTGCCATTATTTTAGCTTTTGCCTTTGCTTTCTCTTCATCCCTCCGTACATATACTTTTTGCACCTCTTTTAACAGGTCATTTAATCCCTTGTCTTGCCATTCTTCCAGCCTTTCTAGCTTTTTTCTTATACCTGGCCACGCATGAGTGACAGAAGTTACTTTTAATAAGACTTGTCCAGCTACTGTATCAGGGTCTATACCTGAGTATTGTCTCATATTTTTCCTTAATCTCTCCAACCACTCAGCTGGGGTCTCTTCTTTCTTTTGTTGTTCAGCAAATGCCTTATAGGCATTCTGAGTTTTGGAGCAGCTTCTCTAATATCGCTGACAATAAAGGTTCTATAATTTTACATGTTTTGCCTTCCCCCGGGGTTATTGTGGTCCTAGTTAGGACGTTTTAAAGCAGAAAATGTTCTGCTTCCCAGGGGGTCCATGTGCATGTTCCCTTTTCCATATCTGCATACCAGCTACTAAGATAATTTTTTTTTCTTTGGGTATAAACAAAAGGCTGAGTATAGATTGCATTTCGTCCCAGGTATAAACATTGGGTCCCAAAAATTGGTCTACTTGTTCTGCTAATCCAATAGGGTCTTCTAGTAGACCTTTTAATTTTTTTCTAAATTTTCTCACTTCGGAGGAATTAAGTGAGGCAGTTACAAACCAGATTTTCCCGTGTGCCCCTCTGTGGCGGTTTGACCAGGATGTTTTTTCTAAGGAAGTTGTGGTAGATGTTGACAGTTTAGTTGACCAATTGAAGAGCTAGTTACACCTCTGGAAAACCCAGCCTTAAAATCAGGGATTCCTAGGTGACTGGCCCTCTTCCTTCCCGTGGGCCATGAGGTAACATCTTGGGCAGCAGAGGCCTGTTCTAGGCCTTGCTGCCCCTGGGCGAACGGGCCCGGGCCCTGCCCGGGCCTCCCGGAGCTGCTGCTCGGCGGCGGGGGAGCGGCCCGAGTCAGCTGGGCCCCATTCCCCCCTGGCCGTGGGCAGGGGAGGGAAGGCTGCTGCTGGGCAGTGCTGGCCGCCCACCTGGGGCCGCAGTCACTGGTAGGGGGAGGCCATGCCTCGGCCCTGTGTCGGCCCGGGAAAGAATGGGATTCTCCCTACCAGCTTGGCCTTGAAACTTGACACTATAAGCAGCGGCCTAGAGAGAAAGACTCTAGGCACATTTAACTCTTTCTTAGCACAAGATGAAGCTTTCAATGCTTCTCTCTTCTTTAAGAGAGAAGAGAGACAAGCAGAGTAAACATAGAAGAGATTCAGCACATGAAGTCAGATAAAAAGAGAGTGGAGGACTGAGTAGGAGAGAGATAGAGGAGTTGCTTGTTTTCTAGCCTTCTCATAGGCCATGGAAATAAATCCTTTAAATCATTGAGAAAATATGCATTTGGGGAGATTATTGCTTATTTATAGATTTAAGCAAAGGTATTTGTAATAGACTGAACTAGTAACTGTAATCCTGTGATCTCATGAGAAGTTTGAACAGAGAGGGAGATAAAAAGCTTCTGCGCTAGTGAGGAGTGAAGAGTCAGCTCTTTTCCTTGAGAAGAAGAATCCTCTACTTCTAGAGTTCAGAACTTTTAAGTGGTAACACCCCAATATGCCTGAGTCTCCATGTCCCAGAAGCTGCTTGGGAAACTGCTGATAGGAGGGGTCACAGAAGCAAGTTTCCCCAGGCAGCTGTTTTTGCGACAGTTAAAACCCACAAAGAGAACTGTTTTAAGTTATCAGTGAGATCTATAACTTTTTGAGAGACTCTTTCTCCCAGGGAATGGATAAAAGACTATTTTCAAATGGTGAAACTGACTGAAAATCACAGGTTGTCTATGTTGCTTGTGAGAAAGTGAACAGTTTGTGAGGGGAGGAAAAAGGTTTTAGAAGTTTCATTTTTCCCCCTTTTTTTTTTCTCTTCCTTTAGTGTGTGTTAAAATCTATCTGTTTACCTTAAGTTGGGCCTGCTCTGCCTTTTTCTCCTTAATCGAATCTCACAGGAAGAAAAACATTTAGACCACTACACTAAATTTAGCCAACAGAAACAGAGGTAAACATGAAACCACTACACCATCACTACACCTTCCCAAAGGGGGTATAGTCCCACTGCTTGGTTCTCATTTTTCGATTCATCTTGCTGGACCGCTTTTCCCCTGGTATTCTGACTAGGTCCATCGGGGGTACATTAGGTGCTGTCGGGTATGGAGGGGCAGATAATCTAAAGGGTCTCAGTTTTTCACTTCTTTTAATTTAAACGTATTCGCCTCCCCCAGAGAAGCCTCACCCTTCCAACAGGCAGCATAATCGCTTGCTTCCTGACTAAATGGCTTTTTAGCATTCATATGAATATTCAAAGCCTGGCACATCCATTCTTCAAATGACCCATATTTTGGCTAGTATAAAAGGTCAGATCTTATCTCCTTTTTAGTCCATTCTATGATACAATGATGCATCGTTTTAATTTTATTTTTATTCTTTGTGTCAGGGTTATGTTCCCACTGTGCCAATTTTATCCCCAGGGGACTATGTGGAGGTATATCTATTGATATTTTCCTGCTCCCCTTTCCCCTGGGAGTTTTCTCCATGCTTGCTTTGTGTCCCATTTTCCCAGCTTATCCTGGTACCATCTGCACACCTTTTTTTTCCTTCTTTCTTAACTTCCAAGCAAATGTGACTCTTACACCTTTCACACGTATTTTCCCAGTCCTTCTCAGGTACTGTTCAGGCATGGGGGACTAAATGCTGTTTCCCACACACTATTTTAATTATCACTGCCTTTTGCGAATTGATCATTGCCTCCCATCATGCACCTTCTATCCTTGGACTGTCTATTTCCTTGTGTCCATAAAAAATTAAGAAATGCAATGCTTGATTTCTGGCTCTTAATTCTGCTCTTTCCTACTCTTGTCACCAGGCACTCCTTTGTGTAGAAGTGCAATACCACCTTTTATGACAGATTTTACATTCACACAATAGCCAAGGCTCACATCTGAGTCCACAACTTAAACACAAAATTCCACTCATACAGACAACATAAAATCTTTATTAAAAATTTTATTCATATAGACAACAAACATTTTGCTTTTCTCTGGCTACTTTGGTTGCCCAAAAAGAGGAAACATCGATCAAAGCCCCTCACTTGTTTCGTACCAAAGTATGTCTCATTCACTCAGCACTTACACTTATCAATCACACAAGATGTGGGACATTTACATATACTTCACACTCTCTTCACTCCTGTGCTGGTTTAGCACGGAAGTGATTTTTTTTTACAAGGAAGTTATAGCAAAATGTTGACAGCTTGATTGACCAATTAGAGAGTTAGAAATGCCTCTGGACTACACAAGTTAAAAATCAGAGAATCTCGGGAATTTCCCTCTTACGTCCAGCCTGACAGCAGGTAACTACTGGCCTGGCCTGCTCCGTGCAGCAGGCAGGGCTGGGCTGATGCCTTGGGAAGGCTGACCTGAAAATGAGACTGGACAGAGCTAGAGATTAAAGTTGGTATTTATTGAAAGGCCTCCAGGATCCATCTTGGGCAGGACAGGAGCCTGACCAGGGCTACACCCAGGGTGGACTAAGAATGGTCACAAAATGGCTGACCCATCATGAGATCTTACATTTTTATAAGTTTTGGTCCATTTGCATATTGAGGTTTAATTGTCCTATTACAGCTTCAGGTTGTGAGGTCTCATCCTTCTTGTTTTCTCTCTTTAGTCCACCATTCAAACTGAAAGTTGTCCTTGGTCCTCAGCAGGAAAAGGATTTGTTTTGTCTACCTACTCTGTGGAGAGCTTACTGGCACTTAATATGAGGCTCAGAACTACATCCCTAGTGTAATAAACAGGCCAGGAGATTTTTGTCCTTTTAAAAGCCTTTATTATGATCAGCTCGGGGTGGGGGCCCAACGGGTCGAGTGCACACCGCCACTGCACCCAGAAGCAACTCGGAGGAGGAGGTGTGCAGCAGCTTGGTCCGCTGGAGTGCAGGCAGAGCTGGGTCCTCTGTCCTCACTGCAGATCCCGAAGGCCTAGTTGGCTCTGAAAGTCGAGGGGTCCCTCTCTGGGCAATGTCTTTGAGAGTTAGGGTGAGGGAGTGAAAACCACTCAACCTTGGGAGGGGGTAGTCTTACTCTTTGCATGGTCTATCCTGTTTTGGTGGTTCGGTCTAATAAAGTTTTTCTACTTTCGGAGCAGTTTTTTGCTTGATTTTCCTCCCAGCTGGCACTGTATCACCTCTATTTGCATGTCTGCTGTTCTCTCCTCCCCTGGTTTTTTGGTTGCTATGTCGAGGCAGCAACGGGGCTCAGAGGCAGCAACGGGGCTCAACGGGGATCGAGGGCACAACAGAAAGGGAAAAAAAGGAGGTGAATAGCCTGGTGATTAATGGGGGGGTGAACATTTAACAAGGAGCATTGAACTACTAGAGGCTTCATTTGCAACAAAATTGCTTTGCTTTAGGCTTATTTATCTCACCTAGGCAGCACAGATTCTGAAAATATGAAAGCTAAAGCTGAAGGCATCAGGGCCAAGCCCCTGCCACTCCGCCATGTTGGCAGGGCTGGGCTTGGTCTGGCCCCCAGCAGCTACCAGTGGGGAGAAGGGGACACGGCAGCTACTAACATCTAGCCAACCTCAAGGCTTGCCCTGCCGCTGGTCGGGCCAAGGGAGATGTTCCCTGGGCCCCCGGGAGCAGCTCTGAATCCAGGCTGGGCCTGGTCCACCCCGATGAGACCATGGGGTGGGGGGAGGCATTCAGCAGGCTACCTAGCTACTGAGATCCTGGCCGCTGTTCCTGAGCCCCCTCCCCATCAGCTTAGCTTTGAAATCTAACACCATGAGCCGCAGCCTAAGAGGGAGAGATCCAGGCAAGAATTTAACTCTTTCACTGCACAGATGAAACTTGCAAAGCACTAACTTTTCTCTGAGTCTTAGGAAAGCCAGAGTGGGACATGTAAAGAGACAATATGAAGATACCAGGGTCAGTGAAGGAGAAGTTACATCTTAGATGAGGCGATGGAGAAGATGCCTTGGTTTTTGGGCTGAAAATCTTTTGTGAGCCATGGTAACAGACTGTAATATGCTAGAATATCCCTTTAAACTGTGGGGAAAAAAATGCATTGGGGAGATGATGAGAGTATTCAGATAGTATTTTGAGCAAAAGTATTTGTGATAGACTAAGTAAATATTGAAATAGCTGTGATCTAATGGAGAATTTTGAACAGAGGAAGATAGAGAGAAAGATATGAAGCTCTCTGCCCCCAGGGAAAAAAAAAAAAGACCTCTGTTTCTTGAAATGGAGATGATTTTAGAGATAGCTGAAGAAAATCCTTTGCTCTTTTGGAACCATTCATCTTTAAAATGATACCCCATGAGTATGCATGAGTCCATGGCCCATATGCAGTTGTGGGAAAAGCTGCCCATGGGAGGGACTTCACAGTTTGCAGAGTTTCCAGGTGGTTGCAGATTCATGACATGGGAGCCACAAGCGGATTGCTTTTTCATATGGAAAGTTCCATGGTGAACTAAAAGAGACTTCTCTCTCTAAATGGACTGATGAAAGACTATTGTATAAGTGGTACTGACCTAGAGTTCCAAGTTTCGTCTTTATACGTTGTCTGTGAGAAAGAAAAGAAGTTGTTGAGGGAGAAAGAAGTGTTTTGAAGATTTTATTCTGATTCTTATTAATTTTTTCTCTCTTGTAGTTCTGTTAATAAATCTGTCTTTATACCTTTAAAGTTTTGAGCCTGCTTTGCTTTTCTCCTAATCATATCTCACAGCAGAAAAAGAGTAAATGAATTTAGCAAACATTCAAACCACTACACTAATTATGGGAAGCAGAAATTGGCAAACGTGAAAGCACTTCAACTCCCTATTCACACATTTACACAATGCTAAGGTACCTCTGTTGTTTATTTAGGTGTTAATATCTTTCAGCGGGTACTATTTATCAAATAAAATGCTTTAAATTCCCTCAGAACCCCCCTCTTTTCTATAATGCCCCTCTAAGTGGAATAACCACCACTAAATTCTCGATTCGAGTCTCCCTTGAAAAGGATCAGAATTTCTTCTTACCTGCCCTTTGCAGCACGCTGTTCTAACTACTGTTTTACACATAAACATCTTTAATCAAGCCAATGACTCACCCAGCCGTGTACTTAAGCACGGACTTACAGTATCAGGCTTAAGCTCCAATGTACATCAGATTCCAGGTTGGTGCATTACTTAACTGGAGCTGTTGTTCCTACACACAGAATCGAGCTATAGTCATTCCCTACAATTGTTCCAGGACTCACTTGATCTCCCCTTTTTGCTTCGTCCCTTTGCTGGCTGAACCCCTTGTGGGGAGACGGAACCGTGGCTAGAAGGACCCCGCTTTTGCTTCATGGATCTGGATTGTCCAATCTGCATCTCATACACACACCATTCATTCTCTCGGCATCCATGCCTCCACCTACACAATACTTACCCGTCTACATTTCCGTTAACAGTTTAGGGGCTTACAGTTGCCACAGTTTCTTGGGGAACCTTTTCTTCCCCTTTTCTCTTTGCTTATTGAGTTCCTTTTATTGGCCGAGTGTCAGACCTGTGGTCTCCAAATGATACCAGGAAAAAATGATCAAGCCGCTGAACTCAGCGGGACACTTTCCTCGCTTGGGATTTCTTGGAGTCACGGAACCGAGGTGTTAATCTTGGTGGAACCTCCAATTGTGAGAAACGAGACTCAGTCTTTTAAATTTTAAAAGTTTAATAAGGGATAAAAGGGACAGTAAATGGCGCTGGGTGCTTGGCAAATTGCCAGAGGCAAGCCAGTTAGCTATAGCAACTTTCCTTATATACTTTTTCATTGCACTGATCAAATACATATTCATGAAGATTATATATATTCAAACATTCCTTTGAGTTCTTTTGCATGTTACAGGAATTCCTTAGCTTGGTTTGACCCCTGACCCATCACACAATAGTGTAGATTTGATTTTTGGGAGTTGTGTATGTCATTTCCTCACAATGACAAACGGGGAATTATTGATAGCCACAGGGTCAGTGGCAGAAGTCCTTTTTACATCTTTTTTTTGATTTTATCTGTGTGGTTCCTGTGGGGGAGATATGGGACGGATGTGGACTGGAAAGGGACAGGTGTCCGGAAGAGTGTCGGGCTGTGACGGGAAGGGACAAGGCACATTCCAACCCCAGAGATAAGCTATCTCAAGGACACCAGTTCCTCTCTCTCCTTCACAAACAATACCAGTACTTTTCCATCTCCCCCCAAGGAAATGTAGTAAGACCCCCCTGACGTAGGGGAGGACCAGATAGTATTTAAACTGCATGTTTCAAATAATAAATGCTCTTAACCGTCCACCATACTGGTGTCTGCGTGTTACTAGCCCGAGCGCCATACCTAGCTTGTGGTTGCCGTGCCGTAAAGTCCTAAAGCCGAGCCACCGTGGTTGTGGCTGCAAAGCAGCAGCAACAGGTTCCTTCAATGTTATCTAAACATACAGACAGTTTTAGCTATTTCCACAAACTTATCTAAGTTATTCTCACTATTGTCAGTTAGTTACAAAAATAAAAGCATTCTGCGAGAGTTAACATTACATAGACTCTATTTTAATATCTTGCAAAAGCCTAAACTACAATATATGTTTATCACACTAATATATATATATAAAAGCTGCACATGGCCAGGGCATTGGCCACAAAAGCTGAAAAATTGTACTATATCAAAAACAGTTAAAAAGTGATTACAAAATGTACTACATCAAAACTGTGATTAATAATATTTGCAAAAGCTAATACATAATAATGAAAGCCAACAACTACATAGTTATTTATAACAGAGCTGATCACTGAAACTGGGTGAGGCACACCTTCAGCTCTGCTCACTGCCCATCACCCCTGGATGGTGGAAATATCCTGGACAAGAGCCCCCAAATTGTCAGAAAAATTAATCCACAAACACCAGAGGTTTATGTCCAAAAAGGAGACAGAGGAGTCCTGTTACTTTATTCAAATAAAGGGAGAGGTCATGGGCATTTCCCATAGGGTCTCTCAAACTGTTAGAGGACGAAGCCTCCTTTTTCTCCTAATTTCCTGGCTGCATTTCCCTCTCTCTTTCCCCATTGGCTGAGGTACTTGAGAGGTACAGATTTCCTGAAACGCCTGATACCTAAGACCCCCTTCTAATTTATAACCCCCCCTTTTTCTTTTCCTCGTGTCAGTCAGTGGAATTCCTATGGAATTTATGGTTCTTCCCATGGTTTCTTTCATCTCAGTATCCAATTTTCTTTATCAGTAGATCTACAGTTTGTAAAGACAAATCCCTCTCATTCCATTTATCAATCAGTGGAATCCTTCCCATTGTTTCTTTTCTCTCTCAGTGCTAGTTTTATCTACTAGCAGACCCACAGTTTGTTTGTAAAGACAAGTCGCTCATTCCTTTCACCCTGGGACTACCCACACTTCTGAGTTCAAATTAACACACATTCCTTGAAAAATTCAAAGCACCTGAGCAAACCCTTCTACATGAATAGCCCAGGCAGGTACACCTTGCAGGACTAAAACCTGCTATTCCGTAGCTGGGATACTCACAAACAAACAACACAAAAAGGCAACTCCACACATTCAGCAAACTCATGGGTGTCCTGTGTTACTTTTATAAGAGCAAAGTTCAAATTAACACACACACACATTCACCAGTAGTGGTGGAATAAAATGCACCTGCTCATGTTTCCCACTTATTAAAAGAACATATGAACAATTGTCCCCCATTTGGCATAAAATTCAAATTAGACAGAGAGGCTCCCATGTCTACTAGGAAACACTTCTCCGTCCAGCAAGGGCTCCAGTGTAGTAAACCCCAGGTAAAATAGAAGATCCTGATACCCTTAACAATCTATTTCTAATGTTCTCTTTTTGTTTTTTACAAACGGCGCATTGATTCCTGTGATACATGAAGGGATGCGAGACACCAACAGAGATGCAGGTGAATCTGAGATTTTTTCAGAAGTGCTCTCTAAACCTAAAGGACTTGTTTTTAGCTACAGCTTACAGGCTTAATCACAGTTCTGCAATAAATCTGTCCTCTTGGCATCTTCTATCATTCTCTCCAAAGCCATGGCCAGCAGAGCGCAAAGAGTGCACTGTTCTATGTTGAAGTAGAAACTCGTTCATCCAGTTCTGTTTCAGGTACATGCCGTCCAGAGAGACCTGCTGCTGGCAGCACTGGTCTTTGTTTAACTCTTTCCTTACACCAACACCTGTTGCCCCAACAGATTCCTTCCCAATTGCTGTCCTGGTGGCAGCCCCCTTCCCTTTGGTCCCTTGGGCTCCCTACACTTTTCCCCGTCGGGGCTTGTAAAAACTGTGCCATTATCCTTGCCTGTACCTTTACTATCACCGTGCGAATACTGGGAATCCTCTGCTAGCTTCTGTTTCCCACACGGACGACATTGAGTGCGACATCCGCTCCGTGCCATGCAACGGCGCAGACGTTTTTGAACTTTTTTCAGTTCAGCCGCCTAGAAACCTTTCTCTGGCACAGAAAAGGACAGAGTTTAGAAGGGAGATCTGTTGCTTATAGATCTCAGTTTATTCCCGAATTGCAGCAGCAGACAGATGCTGGACAAAGGACCCGGCGGGTTTTATGTGCCCGCCAACTCCGGGGCAGGGAGTAACTTCCAGCCAATCTCGTGGATGCAAAAATGGTGCTGATGGTGCCACAGGGACGAGCAGGCAGACAAGACATCCTGCAATCTCATGGAGCCAAGGGGCCACTGCAGCCCTGCTGCACTGTGCTGAGCCCCGGCTTTCCCACAGCCTTGGCTTGGTCCCACACCTCCCCCACAGGTCCCCAGTCCTGCACTCTCGCACCCAGCCTTGGCACTCCTCACCATAGAGAAACCCCCTTAAGTCCTGAGTAGTAAGCAGACAAACCCAAATCCTCCACCTTGTCTCCATAATGACCTGGAGAGGGGTGGGGGTGTAGAAACAATACCTCTCTGCCTTTTGTATCCTGGAAGCGAAGAATACAAAAGACTTGCAGCCAGCCCTGTATTAGTTGCAGCCAGCCCTGTATTAGACTGCAGATTTTGAAGATAAGGCAGAGAACTTCCCAGTTCTCCGTTTCTCTTTTCTTTCCTTATTGCATAGCCTCCCATTGCTATTTCCCTTAACCATATTTCAACCAATCCTTTCCCAAACCACCACCATATTGCCCACTCTGGGTATCCTTACCTACCTCTGGGAGATTGTGCAAACCATCTCAACATTCTCCCAAAGGACCCCTTGGAGGTATTTTGGGATTGTCATCCCTACAGTCGAGACTTATGATCCAGTTTAAACCCAGAAGAGAAAAGAAAACTAAGTCTTTGTGTATAAAATGGGAAGAACTTTGAAGATTCAAAATAAACCCATAAAACCAAATGAGGTTAGATGTTGGTGCCAAAAAATTGATATATTTTATTTAATAGTAGAAGAGGCAAAGAGAAAGAAAGAGAAAAGAAGAAAAGAAGAAAGGAAGGAAGGAAGGAAGGAAGGAAGGAAGGAAGGAAGGAAGGAAGGAAGGAAGGAAGGAAGGAAGGAAGGAGAGAAAGAGAGAAAGAAAGAGAGAGAGAAAGAAGAAAGAGAAGAAAGAGAAGAGAGAAAGAGAAGAAAGAGAGAGAGAAAGAGAGAGAGAGAGAGAAAGAAAGAGAAAGAAAGAAAGAAAGAAAGAAAGAAAGAAAGAAAGAAAGAAAGAAAGAAAGAAAGAAAGAAAAAGAAAGAAAGAAAGAAAGAAAGAAAGAAAGAAAGAAAGAAAGAAAGAAAGGAAAGAGAGAGAAATGTGCGTGGGGGGGTGAGGTGACAGGGGTGAGGTAGAAACATATCACCCTTCTGGAGGTCCCAATGACGTCTTGTTGCTCCCCTCCATCTGGTCTTCTGGTGGTGAGGGTCCCCCACTGCCGCCACCACGCCATGCTGAAGAGGATAGAATCCAGTGGATTAATATATGTTTTGGGCCAGGTTGGAACACCCAGGTGCCTCCCCTAAGGGGGCTAGGTTTGACACTGTCCCTTGCAACACTGTGGACAGTTGCATCATGCTGCAGTGCTCTGGTGCAGGGTCTGGAGACCCCTTTGGGGGGCCCTTTGACAGGCCATGACATCCCCTTCTGATGTGGATAAGCTTTTCCCAGGGTGAAGGGTCCCTCAGCTGAGCTGGTCTGCACAGCAGAGGATGGGCAGTCACTGCACCTCTGACCAGAGGCCTTTTCAACACACACCAAAAGCCTTTTTCCCCCCCATCCTTTGGTGCAAGGGTCCGTGCAAAGCCTGGCAGCTGATAGCCCTAGGGCTGTGGTCTCCAATTGGAAGGTATTAAGCTTGATCCCTGTGTGAATGTATTCTCCTCCAGCCCTGAGTTGTTACTTATCTTCATCAGTGAGCAGTTCAGTGCCCCAGTCAGAAGGCCTATTTAGGGTGTGATGATCTTCTCTGCAGCTTTTGTAATACATTTTTTGCTATATTAGGCAAAAGTCCTTCATGAAAATATTTGTCATAAACTATAATATTTCAGTCTCTGACAGAGACCCCATTTTGTACAGAAAATCACACTATGAAAAGCCAGTGTCCATAAAGGAGAGAGAGGAGTCCTGCAACTTTTTTTTTCAACTTTGCTTTACTGCCCACCCTGGGCATCCTGCCATGTTTTACTCCCCAAAATTGTACTCACTGGTGAGACTTGCCAAGACCCTTCTCGACTTTCCCTTACTGTCCCCCTGGGCATTCATGTCCAGCAGTGCTTTCTTGTGGACTCTTCATGGACCCCCCTGGTCTACCTGTCATCTGCCTCCTTGACAGTCTCGGGTACCCAATCAATCACTCGGTGCTGGCCAGCGCAGAAGGGAGCTGGTCACTTAAAAACTGGGTGATGCGAGCCTCCAGCTCCTCTTGCCACGTGCCGGATCCCGGATGGTGGAAAGAATCCCAGATGAGTCCCCATTTTGTATAGAAAATCATGCTATGAAAAGCCAGTGTCCATAAAGCAGACAGAGGAGTCCTGCAACTTTATTCGAATAAAGGGAGAGAGTCCACTGGGGCACACGCCCACGGGGTTTTCTCTCTTGAGGTTTCAGAGGGCGCAGTCTCCTTTTATCCTAAACTCCCAGCCACATGTTGCCCTCTTCCTTTCCCCATTGGCTGAGGTACTAGGAAGGTACAGCTTTCCTGAACCACCTACCACATATATCCCTTTGAACCTGTCATTTTACCCCAAAGTTCCAAAACTCAGGCTTATGCAGATCCATTTGTCTGTTTCAGAAGTCAAGCAGTCCGGGCCCTGCAACCAACCTGCTGCTTGAAGTAAGTAGAGATATTAAGACCCATTTCAAGGACGTTAACACCCATACCTTCACCCATGGAATTGTTTGTAAAGACATTAGCTCTCATCTTTCCTATCACACTTATTCTGAGACAAGAGTATATCAGATTAAAGATTGCATGAACTTAGTTCATCACCTTAGCATATGCATGCGTCCATATGAGTTTAAGTCTAACCTTTTTCTTGGTTTAAGACAATTTAAAGGAGAAACCTCTGCATCAAGCTGTCTCCCTTAGGGTTCCAAATAAGGAATAAATACAAGTAGATCGAGTGAAAAAATAAACCTTTAGTAACAAGCAGAACAGCAACAGTCAATAAACAACAGCAAATAACCACCAGATACAAAACTGCTCAAACCTGCAGAATTCCCAAAACAAAGAGAGATTAAAAACAAAAAAATTGCCAGGCACACCCCCGAAGATGGTGCCCTGTATTCCAACCATATAAGTAGAAGGACAAAGGGGAAAAAATTGTGTCAGTCTTTTCCCCACCATCTCCCCTCCATTCTCTTATCTCTCACTCTGTTTATCTTCCGACAGCTGGAGCTCCAATTGGAGTTCTTCAGATCCAGGGGCTGGAAACTCATGGAGGGAATTTGTCTTCCTAGAGATGGGGGCATTCAAGACAGGCAGGCTGGGCTGGATCCTCTCAGCTGGATACAGCTAATGGCCACTTGAACTGGGATGGGCTTCACTGCTGTTTTCTCTCAGCGTGGTGCCTCCAACTCTCCCGAACCACGAGGAGGAGGAGATCGAGCCTGGCGCTGGAGCTGGCATCACTGCAGCTTCTCTCCCTGCAATATCTCCAACTTCAACACCGTCAGGAGGGAGACTGCGGGGCAGCTTTTTAAAAAATGCGTGCACCAAAGCCAATTCCCTCCCCTGTCTCCACACACTCAAGGTCCCTCCAAGCGCAATCTTAAAGACATGGTAACAGTTTTGGGGCCTGGATGATCTGGGATACCTCATCATTATGAATCACCTCCAAGACACCTTTAAGCATTTAATTTTGTGAATTAAAGTGATACCTTTCCCCCGGTCCTAAAATCACGAACCAGACACAGTTAGGTGATAAGATGCAGTTACCTTTATAAGGATCCTTATGGTGCACAACATGCTGGAATACGTGCCGAAGATACATGCCATAACATAAAATTTTATATGTTTAGCAAATTAGCATAACTGACAAGAATCCCCAATCAGAGACATAGGTGATGAGGTAATTCTTCCCTGGTTCAACCCTTTTCTGAAACTCCCCCTTTAGATAGTAACTATGTTTATGAGAAAGTGTCCCAAGAAGCCATTTTAACCTTGGTCCCCAGAGAATCTAACCTTGGTCCCCTGGGGCTTGGAGCCTCTGGGGAATGTATTTTGTCTTTCTATCTAATAGAGTAGGTAAAATGCTAGCTATGAATCTATGTAGTTATACAATAATAGGCTACAGAGCTACAAATATTTATGAAGAATATAGAGAATATGTAAAAGCAAAAAGGCAAAAATCAATTTGGCATCAAAAGCATGGCTAATTAAATTATTTGGAAACAATAATAATCTCCCAAAATGAAAAATTAGGCTTCAGCTATTTCATGCAACATAAAGAAAGCTAAATGGAGTTAGACTCTGCTTTGTGGTATTATTTCATGTGTACCAGTATTAAGTTACAGAATTGCTTCCTGCAGCTTTCTTTGGACAATCCTTACAACTATGCATCTGAAAGAATGTTATTTGAATTAATAATTTCAAGAACATGAGTACTACAGCTAGTACAACTTTATATTCCTCAGAAACACTCTATGCCATATTAATCTAAAACAGTAGCTGAAATACTTAATACTCATGAACTACATTTAAATGTTACATGAGTTAAACTGATATGAGAGAAAAAAACGCTGTGAAATGTAGGGTTGTGTTTCATGTCAGGTAGAAAAAGATGGCCTTTGTAGTTATGGTTGTGAAATGTGTGGAAAAGGCCATAGGATAATTATAAAAATATCTGTTTAATGAACAAAATGGAAAAAGCATGAAAAGGGGCTTTTGAACTAATATTTTGATTGCTTATAAGTGAATCATGGAAGCCTATAAGGTTTTTAATAAAAGAGTCTGAACTATAGCTTTAGAATATATATAGAAAGAATTGAAATCACCTAAATAGAAGAAGGAAGTGAGCTATTCCAACCTAAAAATTAATGACAATGAGAAGAAAGACTGGACCCTCCTGGAAAAAGAGATAGACCACCATCTGGAAGCTGGACATAACCAACAAGTGATTTATAGTCCTTAGAAGGAAGGCTGAATCTCTCATCTCTGGTGTTTTCTTCTGAAGAAGGAAATCTGGACGCCACCACCACTAATTTATGGTCCTGAGAACCTCATCATCACAAGATGTTATTTCTGACCTCACCAATTTCATACCTTTGACGTATAAAAAAAATTAACATCACCAATAGAAATTGATCACAATGGGTATAGAAATTAGATTTCAAAAATAGAAATTAGGAGGAAACTAGAAAAAAAGTTGCTGAAAAGTGCTTATGAAAAATCTCAATAAATACCAGCAGAAAATCAACAGTTGGCGTGCAGTTGGAGGGGAAACCCCCACTGTACCCAGCGCTTCTTTGCTCACATTTTACCATTCTGTATTAATTAATAAATTGATTGCTGCTTGATATATTGGCCGAGTCAAGCTCTTTATTTATAGTAACACCACCACCTCTTTGAGGTATTGGTAACAAAGCTTTAATATTTCAGCTGAAGAGACATTATTACTGTATGATCAAGTTTAATTTGCCTGGACTGTCAAAGAATGCAAGCTGTACAACTGAGCCTTTTGAACACAGAGCTAGCACATGTAGTTTAGGTGCTGTGATAGGAATGAACCAAGTTAATGTTTAGGGGAGCAAGTGCCTGTTGGGGATTAGGTTTCTTTTCTTTTGTTCTTTTTTACTTATAGAATTTTTTTCCTATAAGTTACTAGGAAACACTAACAACTGGGTACCTAAAAAAACCAAAAGAAGTGGCCAAGCTCAGGGGAGGAGGGCATCTGGTTGCACTTCTCTTATCTGAGAGTTGCTCTCCCAGGGTGAGCTGGTTTTGCATTAACTGACATATAGTGAGGAGGGAAGAAGTCACCCACGGAAATGATTTTTCCAAGAGAAGCTGCTAACAGTTTCCTCCATGCCTGACAAAACCAATCAGTGACTAGTTTTGAATGCTGACACCTTGTTAAACCACTAGGAAGGTGAACACACCTCTGTGAACACACATGTTAAAAATCAAACAAACCCTGGGAAAGCTCTTTTTTCTTCTGGTCTGGGAACAGGTAACAGGCCAGCCTGTCCCCCTCCGTGCGGCCAGGCTGGGCTGGGCAAGCCCTGCTGAGGGGCCGGGCCCCTTCCCAGGGAGTCTGCTGGACCCTGTCCCGGCTGGACCGGGCTCTAGCGGCTGCCAGGCAGGGGTACGGGAGGCTGAGAGAGTCCATCCCAGTCGGGCCGGGCCCCAGCAGCTGTTAACATTGTGCCACCGGGCTGGTTTCCCCAACCCCCCCCTTCCAGTGCAGTCCTGGTGGGGCCATGTCTGACCAGGTCCTGCCTCTGACACAGCGCTGGCTGGGCCGAGCCCCGAGATCCTAGCAGAGCCCCAGCGAGGCCTGAATCTACCACTGTGACTGCTTCAGCCACCACCCAGTAGAAACCATAACTACCGCAGGCCCTAGGCAAGATATTAACTCCTTTATTGCAGAAATGAAACTTACAGAACAATAATCCTAGCTCAAGTGAGCAAAAAGGACAGAGTGAAGACACATAGACAGACAACATGAAGACACCAAAGTCAGTGAAGAAGGAGTTAAGTCCCAGATGAGAGGAGAATGAGGAGATGCCTTAGTCTTAGGCTGAAATTCTTTTGCAAGGCCATGGTGATGGACTGTTGATACACTAGAATATCCTTTTTATTCATGAAAACAATACGGGGAGATGGAGTGCTCAAATTGCAGATATGAGCAAAGGGATTTGAGCTAAAGCAAGTAAGTGTTGAAGTAGCTGTGATCTCATGAAAAGCCATGAAGACCCTCTGCCCCTAGGGAAGAAGACCTCTGTTCCTAGAGACAAAGATGATCTCAGAGATAGATGAAGAGAACCCTTGCTTTTGAACAGCTCATCCTTGAAATAGTACCCCATGAGTTTGACATGGCCCATGAATGCAGCTGTTGGAAGGCTGCATGAGATTGGAAGGACTTCACGAATGCAGATTTCTGGTAGGCTGCTATTCGTGAGAATAGAAGCCACGAGAGAACTGTTTTCTTCTGGAGAAGTCTCCATGACATGGCTAAAGAGACTCCTCTCCCTAAGAGAACTGATGGAAGACTATTTTAGAGGTGGTCAACTGACCGAAGTCCTAAGGTTTTGTCTCTACTTTGTCAGTAGGTGTCCTGGTTTAGGGCAAATTTGGGAGAAAACCCCCGAATAGGGTCCCTCTGGGAAGCAAACCCAAATGGCCCCTCCCCCAGCCGGTCCAGGAAAAAAGAACTTCCTCAGAGAAAAGTGGAAAAAACTATTTAACAAAGTGCCCACAAGCATAAAGAATGAATAACATGGAACAATAAAACCTGTCATTGCTCTGAAGTGAGATGGCAAATTGAGAAAGTCCTTGCCTTGAGTGCATCTCAGCTCACTCATTCTCTTGTCAGTCCCAGTCCCTTCGACGCTGGAAAGGGCAATCAGGTGGCCCGGGTGGGCCGCAAGCTTGAGCTCCCAGTGTCTCTCTGGGTTTTTCAGTCCAAAGCAGGTTTAAACAGTCCCAAGAAAGAGAGAAAAAAACAGTCCAGGGAACTTCTCTGCCCTAGCTAGCTAAAACTAACTAAAAAGCACAGGAGATCTCTGTCTCACCGCTGTACGTGCCTCAAACAACAGTACCCAGAGGAATGCAGAGGATTGAGAGCTGTTTTCAAAACAAACTTAGCGCTTCTTCTTTCCCTGCTTTGCTCTTAGAACCAGTCTTAAAGGTACAGAACTCAATATACAGCACAAACAGAGGATTGGGGATACAAGCATCATAAAGTCACCTCAGAATATTCTATCCCTTATCCCCATATCGTCAACTTACCAAGACTAATATATATTATAGCTATACAAACACATACATTATACATACATATATGTATATAAAAACAATACACAGCTATATACAGACAGTGGCAGTGACATTCAGTAAACAGTGATATTTACACATGGTTCTCACCCAACCATCAGATTTCCCTGAGGTACACATTGTGTGGTTCCATCTTTCTGCATTATCCACCATGTGCAACCTGGTCCCTGAGCAAAAACAATCCCACAGATAGGTTTGTCTGTACTCGAGGCAGAATTGATCCAAACTGTCTTCCCTGACAAACCTCTTACATGTGCCACTGGGACTTTATCTCCATCTACTGTATGCAGGAGCTCAGCCTGGGCAGGGCCTGCTCTGTTGGTGGAACCTCAGGTGTTAACTAACCAGGTGGCCTTTGCTAGATGTTGCTCCCAATTTTTGAAAGATCCCCCACCCAGTGCTTTCAACTGAGTTTTTAACAGTCCATTGTATCTCTCCACTTTCCCAGCAGCTGGTGCATGGTAGGGTGTTGCAGCCTCGGAGGCTGAGAGGCCTCCCTGGCGGTCTGTAGCCTGAGATAAGAAAATGCAAGTCACGATGAGTGGCCAAAAAGAAGCCCCTTGGCACCTTTGGACCCCTCTTATCTCTCTGTAAGACTATAGGCCAAATTGTACCTTAACTCTCCCATTGGTCCACTTTTCAAAACCCCTCTACCCTATATAAACCCCAAATATTGCCCTATTAAGTCAGAAGAGCTGTCACTGCAACCCTTCGAAGAGGATGCTGAAATAAAGAACATCATCTGAGGAACTGCATACGCCTTCTCCTCTCTCTCCCTGTGTCTGCCAGGGCACTTAGCAAGCAAAAAGCTGAATATCACTGCGAGCTGAAAATTCACTGCCATTAAGAGCTGAATTCACAGCATATTGCTTGCTAAGTTTGCCTGAGGCTAGATACCTCGCCTGAGCTTCGGGTCGGTTGATTCCTAACGATATCATTCTATCCGGGACTTGCGGCCAGAATTGGACCCTCATAAAGGTATCAAAAAGCCTCTTTAAACAGTAGGGGATAAGGTACACCCATTCAATGCCATGTTCCCTAGCCCAGGTGTTGATGAGGCTGTTCTTGAAATGAGTCCCATTGTCTGACCCAATCCTCTCAGGGGTACCATGCCTCCAAAGGACTGGATTTTCAAGGCCTAGAATGGTGTTACGGGTCGTAGCGTGAGGCACAGGGTAGGTTTCCAGCCATCCTGTGGTGGCTTCTACCATTGTGAGTACATAGCGCTTACCTTGGCGTGTCTGGGGCAGTGTAATATAATCAATCTGCCAGGCCTCCCCATACTTATATTTGGACCACTGTCCACCATACCACAGGGGCTTCACTCGCTTGGCCTGTTTGATGGCAGCACACATCTCACAGTAGTGGATAACTTGAGAAATACTTTCCATGGTTAAATCCACCCCTTGATCTCGTGCCCACTTATAGGTGGCATCTCTACCCTGATGACCTGAGGCATCATGAGCCCATTGAGCTAGAAACAACTCTCCCTTCTGTTGCCAATCTAAGTCTTTCTTTGACATCTCTATCTCTGCAGCCTCATCTCCCTGTTTGTTGTTTCGGTGCTCCTCATTACCCCAACTCTTGGGGACATGGGCATCTACATGGCAGACTTTCACAGGTAGCTTCTCTACTCTGGTAGCGATGTCTTTCCACTCTTCATCAGCCCAGATTGATTTTCCTCTACCCTGCCAATTAGCCTTTTTCCGCTTCTCCAGCCATCCCCACAGAGCATTGGCTACCATCCATGAATCAATACAGAGGTACAGCTTTGGCCACTTCTCTCTTTCAGCAATGTCCAGGGCCAATTGAACAGCTTTGAGTTCAGCAAGTTCACTTGATCCACCATCTCCTTCAGTAGCTTGTGCAACCTGTCATGTGGGGCTCCATATGGCTGCTTTGCACTTCTGGTTCATCCCTACAATGCAACAGGAACCATCTGTAAAAAGAGCGTAACATGTTTCTTCTGCTGGCAGTTGGTTGTACGGTGGAGCTTCTTCAGCCCGTGTCACTTGCTCTTGATCCAATTCATCAGTGAGACTAAAGTTTTCAGCTTCTGGCCAGTTGGTAATTATCTCCAAAATCCCAGAGTGATTCAGTTTTCCAATACGGGTGCACTGTGTGATCAGAGCAATCCACTTATTCCATGTGGCATTGGTGGCATGGTGGGTAGAGGGAACCTCTGCTTTGAACATCCACCCCATTACCAGTAGTCAGGGTGCCAGGATGAGTTGTGTTTCAGTGCCTATTACCTCTGAGGTGGCTCAGACTCCTTCATAGGCTGCTAAAATTTCCTTCTCTTTTGGAGTGTAGTTGGCTTCAGACCCTCGGTAGCTTCGACTCCAAAATCCTACTGGCCGGCCTAGAGTCTCCCCAGGCACCTTTTGCCAAAGGCTCCATGACAGACCATGGCTCCCAGCTGCAGAGTAGAGCACGTTCTTCACATCTGGTCCCATCCTCACTGGGCCAAGGGCTACTGCATGAGTGATCTCCTGCTTGATCTGGGCAAAGAATTGTTGCTGTTCAGGGCCCCACTGGAAATTGTTCTTGTGGGTGACGAGGTAGAGAGGGCTCACAGTCTGGCTGTACTCAGGAATATGCATTCTCCAAAAGTCTATGGCACCTAAGAAAGCTTGTGTTTTCTTCTTGTTGGTTGGTGGAGACGTTGTGATCTGATTGATGGCGTTGGTGGGTGTAGCAAAATTTCTTAGGGAGTAAGGGCATGATTTACTTTGGGATTGGGCCTGAGCTATCCCAAGCTAGGCCTCAGAATTGGGCCTGAGTGGTGGTGAGTAGGCCTGTGGCGCAGCAAGAAATTAGATTAAGGTATGCTTAATGCTAATTACTATAGTTATAGCAACTCTACCATGACGGCCCTTAAGTTGATATTGTTTACATTCCTTTCTGTCTGAATGCCAATTAGAGAGCACCTGTTATTATAAACTATATGAAACTGTATTTAACCGACCATCTTGTGACAATAAACTAGAATACATGCATTAGCCATGTTGGTTGTATCGTGCGTTGCTCTGTCCAGTCTCCTATATCTATATTCGGAGCCCTGGCTTCAGGTGGGAATCTTCCCACTTTACTCCCAGGAACTGGATCTCTTGAGCAGGTCCCTTAACTTTGCTCTTCTTGATAGTGAAACCGGCTTTCAGGAGAATCTGGATGATTTTCTTTCCTTTCTCAAACACTTCAGCTGTAGTGTTCCCCCACACAATGATCATCAATGTACTGCAGATGTTCTAGAGCCTCATCCTTTTCAAATGCAGTCTGAATCAGTCCATGGCAGATGGTGGGGCTGTGTTTCCACCCCTGGGGCAGTCGGCTCCAGGTGTACTGCACTCCCCTCCACGTGAAGGCAAACTGAGGCCTGCATTCTGCTGCCAAAGGAATGGAGAAAAATGCATTGGAAATGTCAATTGTGGTGTACCACTTCTCTGCCTTGGACTCCAGCTCGTACTGGAGCTTTAAAATGTCTGGCACAGCAGCGCTCATCAGTGGTCACCTCATTCAAGGCACAAAAGTCCACAGTCAATCTCCATTCTCCTTCAGATTTGCGCACAGGCCAGATGGGGCTGTTGAAAAGTGAGTGTGTTTTGCTGACCATCCCTTGGCTCTTCAGCACACAGATCATTTTATGGATGGGAATCACAGCATCTTGAGTTGTTCTGTACTGTCAGAAATGCACTGTCAAAGTGGCAATTGGCACTTGTTGCTCTTCCCCCTTCAGAAGACCTACCGCAGATGGGTTTTCTGATAGTCCAGGCAAGATGTTCAATTGCTTAACACCCTCTGTCTCCACAGCTATCCGGAATGCCCACCTGAGTCCTTTTGGGTCTTTGAAATACTCATTTCAGAGGAAGTCTATGCCCAAAATGCATGGGGCCTCTGGGCCAGTCACAATAGGGTGTTTCTTCCACTCATTTCCAGTCAGGCTCACATCAGCTTCCACCAAACTAAAATCCTGTGATCCCCCTGTCGCACTAGCAATAGAAACAGATTCTGCCCCCACGTCTTGATGGGATTAGTGTGCACTGCGCACCAGTGTCGACCAAGGCCTAATATTTTGGGGTTCAGATGTGCCAGAACAATGAATCTACAGAGTCTAAAAAACATGGTTTTCCCTAGCCTCTACCTGGCTAGAGGCAGGGCCTCTCTAAGCCTGGTTATCCTTCTTTTCCTGGGTAACTGGAGCTGCTTCCTTTTTGGTGGAACTTCCTCTCTGAGTTTTGCCTTCCCACAATTCATGCATCCATTGTGCCAGAGCAGCAGTAGATTTTCCATCCCATCTCCTTATGTTATCCCCACAATCATGCAGGAGGAACCACAGCTCAGATCATGGGGTGCCCCTTCTCTCCCTCTCTGGGGTACATCTGCCTTTGGTACCAGAACCTCTGATCTGTACTGCAGAGACTTGGTGAAAGCCCTGTTTCATCTCTCTCGTCTCCTCTCTGAGTGTATTGTGATTCTCCTCTATCTTACCTTCTAATTTCTGCAGATGTGTTTCCAGAGCTGCGATTCTTGCATGTGTTGGACCATGCATGGCATCTGCATATGCTTGGAGCTTCTTTGCCATATCAAACACGGTCTCCTCACTTTCATCCCACTTCATTATTGCTAAAGCAGAAACATATTCTTGTGGCCCAAGTCATACAAGTTTTCACCACATCACAGATGTACATGGTACCAAGTCTGGATTCTAAGTTGTTAGGTCATCTGAGAAGACAATCTCTGCCACTGCCATTTCTCTCAAGCATTGAATCTCTTGTTCTATGGTCTTCCACTGGGTTTGCTGCATATAGAGATCATCTGCACACAGATATATTTGTGACACATTTCCCAGGACCCGTGCCCAGAGACTGCAGAGGGTTATCCCCCCTCATCACTTCTTGGTAGATAACCAGATCATGTTACAGGGATCCCAAATTGCAATCCAGAATTGTAGCCTTTCTTGCAGAATTCCAAAGATGGACTAACCAATTATAAATTCACCAGGTCATCGAGTGCAATAGTTTCTTAGGCTGCAAAGATCCTTCAGGTAAAGAGACTCAGTAGTGGCTTCTGATCTAGTACCAGTTGGTTTGGCTTCTGATTTTATGTCAGGAGGCATTGAGGGTCCTACTTCCGCATCATCATCATCATCCACTTCTCGATTGGCCTTGTCTGTGCACTTTCTGCTTCTTGTGCTGGTAGCAACAGCCATTGGTTGAGGCTTACTGTCTGGTTTAGCTGCTGGCTTAGGCTCACTGTCTTCTTTAGCTACTGGTTTAGCTACAACCTGAGTAGCTGGGGTGTTGGCTGCAGCCTGAGTAAATGGGGTAGCTGCTGATTTATGTCCCTGCCCCCCTGCCTCTATCTGCTGCCCTACAGTATCTAGCAGTGTGCGATAAGCATATGCCAGGGCCCATCTTATTGCAATGAGCTTTTCCTCCTTGGACTCACCCTGGCACTTCTCTTTCAAGTATCTCAGCACTCTGCTCCTGAGGTACCTTTGGAGCACCTAATCTTTCTATTATGTCCCAATTCTTTTCTTCAGCTGCTTTCTTCCTAACGAATTCCCAAAACTTCTGAGGCTGTCGAGGAAGCACGGTTACTTGGCATGGTGGTAAAGTCCATGGGGCAGTAGGGCTGGATCTGTTAGAAGATGGACTATCAATAGCTCCCTGCCCCAACTCAGGCATTACTGTGGGTGACTCTTGACCTGTTTCGCTGTCACTGTTAGGCAATGGAGGATATGACCTTGTAAATTGCTCATGCAGCTCAGAGGGAAACAGGGGTGCAGACGGCTGGGTCTCTCTCTCTGCTAAAGTCATTTCAGCCAGCTGACATTCGGGGGTAGTATACATAGGTGGCATTGCGAGCTGCTATGCAGTTGTTAGATAAAGAGGTTTGGGGAACTGATAAGAAAGTGCTTTGGCAGTCTGCCAGGAGGCCTTGGCAGCTTTCCCAGAAGCTTTGGCAGCTTTCCTAGAAGCCTTGGCAGTTGTCTCAGAAGCTTTGGCACCCAGCCCAGAAGCTTTGGCAGCTTTCCAAGAAACTTCCATAGCAACCGCACCTGAAGCAGTTTCCCCCTCCGATTCTGTCTCTGTCTCAACCCCCCGTCCATCTCCGTTATCGACTCTGAGTCTGTTACCGAGCCCGACCCTTCGTCTGTGTCTTGCCCCCTTTGTTCCCACTCTGTTTTCTCACGCTGTGCTTTCCACTCCTTCAATGCCTCAAAAAGTGATCTCCAGGTAACTGCTAGATCAACAACCGTTTTATCTCCCGCTCAGATGACTTCCCAAAGTCTGTCCCCGACTTTTTTCCACGCCTTAACACTGAATGCTGTATTAGGATCAGTGCCAAAGTCCTGTGATTTAGCCCACAGCAATATACTACAAAGGGCATAATCTGAAGTATTAATCCCCTTATTTCTCAACAAAGCTTTCCATGTAACTGAAACAAATTCTTCCTCCTTAAACAGATTGTTTTCCTTTTTTCTTTTTTTTTTTTTTTTAATTCTAGTTGGTGGCTCACCTGCTTCCAGGTGTCTTGATAGGAGGCAATCAGGTCCGGACCTCCCTGTGGCTTCCACACGCCACTCTCAGTTTCACCAACACCGCCTCCCCCACTCTCTTCCCAGTGGGTCAATGTTGCCAGTCAGTAGGACCTCGTATGGGTCCACAGGCTGTTATATCCTCGGTGGTCACCAGATGTCGCTGTGGAGGCCGTCACGACAAAGCAGAGACCATAAGCAGTCTCAAGCGGCAACTGTTTATTATCAAACATGGCTGATCTTTTATACACTTTCCAGTTGTTTATACTTCTTCTACCCCAACTATTGGCCACAATAAATCAAAATAACCCTATTGGTGAAACATGACAGTAACTTCTAAAAATACTTAATCCAGCTGCAAACTTCTTATATTTCTTCTGTTCTCTTCTTCTCTTGGTCTCCTTAGTAACAGCCTTGAAAAAGGCTCCTTATCTTCTTGTTTCTCAGCTTCTTCTTGTTTCTCAGCTTCTTTAGCTAGCCAGGCCTGCTGGTAACTCCTTCCACATAGGTGGAATGGCAGGGATGTCCCGGCAGGGCAAAGCCTCAAAGCAGGGTCGAAGAAGCAGCAGCAGTGGGACAGGGCCAGCTCTGGCGGGGGGAGGGGGGGGGGGGAGGTGAGCTCAGAATTCCTGGGCACATGAGCAGATGGTGGTAGATTTCCCAGGACTGGACTTGGTGGTGACAGTGAACTCCTACGGCAGCAGGCAACAGCCTGGCCGTCCTCTCTCCAATGCCGAGAGCAAGAGACAGGGTAGTTGCCCCCCACCAGTCCTTTACCTGCCCCCAAACCTCACGGTATCTTTTCCCCTCTGAGAGAATGTGCTGGTTTGAAAGCAAAACCAGTGAAAGACTCCAAGTCAGAAACACAATTTAATAAGAGGAAAAGAAAAGAAATAAATGAAAGCAAATTAAAATAAAAGTAATAGTACAAAAAAAACCCCCACTGACAGAGTCAGAATACAACCTGACACCCTGTTAGGGTGGTAGTGGCAGTCCAGATGAGATGGTCTGGTCAAAGCAGTGATTCCTGTAGAAAGGTCTGGTAGCTCTTGTCTCCTCTGGAAGTCCAGTGGATAAAAGCTACTTGTGCTGTCCCAAACCCTGGATTTATCCAGGTGGGAATGCTTGGCTCCTCCCCCTGGGCAGAGCATCTCACAATGGGGATGATCTCATTCTATGAGTCATGCAGTGGGTCCTTGATGGCCCATTAAACAGAGATAACTCCCAGAGGAAGTTATCTATGAGTCATGTGGCAAGGCATTGTTAGGCTCGTTAACAGAAGATAAGGAAAACACTGCCCCACTTTGGCTCTAAGAGCTCATGGAAATAGAATACATACCTTGGGCACAATTTTACATTGCAACCTAGGACATAATCCACCCCTTATTCTATCACCATCTACATCATACACCCTCACAGATACATACATATATACACAGAATGAAACTTTACACACTAATTCTAGTTCTCACTTAAAATTAGGTCTCCTTGTGGTACACAACGGGTTTCTCCATCTTTTTGCATTACTCACTAAGTATAACCAGGTCCTTGAGCAAAAACAATCTCACGGATGGGTCTGCCTTTGCCTGAGGTGGGATTAATCCAAACAGTCTTTCTTAAAATCCCTTTCATGTGTACCACAGGGACTTTATCTCCATCTACTGTGTGCAAGGGTTCAGACTGGGCAGGACCAGCTCGATTGATGGAGCCTCAGGTGTTGACCATCTAGGTGGCTTTGGCTAAGTTTATGTCCCGATTCTTGAAGGTCCCTCCGCCAAGTGCCTTCAGGGTAGTCTTTAATAGTCTATTGCACTGTTCAACTTTCCCGGCAGCTGGTGCATGATAAGGGATGTGATATATCTATTCAATACTATGTTCTTTGGCCCAGGTGTTTATAAGGCCATTCTTAAAATGTGTCTTGTTGTCTGACTCGATTCTCTCTGGGGTGCTATGTCTCCACAGGACTTGCTTTTCGAGGCCCAGGATGGTATTCTGGGCAGTCGCATGAGGCACAGGATAGGTCTCTAGCCATCCTGTGGTTGCTTCTACTATGGTCAGCATGTAGCGCTTGCCTTGGCGGGTCTGGGGAAGGGTGATGTAGTCAATCTGCCAGGCTTCTCCATACCTGTACTTCAACCATCGTCCACTGTACTACAGAGGCTTCACCCGCTTGGCCTGTTTGATTGCAGCGCAGGTCTCACAGTCATGGATGACTTGTGAGATGCTGTCTATAGTAAGGTCCACCCCTCAGTCACGGGCCCATCGGTATGTTGCATCTCTTCCTTGATGACCAGAGGCATCATGGGCCCAACGAGCTAGGAATAATTCTCCTTTGTGCTGCCAGTCTAGATCTACCTGTGATACTTCTACCTTGGCAGCTTTGTCTACCTGCTCATTGTTGCGATGCTCTTCATTAGCCCGACTCTTGGGTACGTGTGCATCTACGTGTCGAACCTTCACGGTTAGCTTCTCTACTCGGGTAGCAATGTCCTGCCAAATCTCAGCAGCCCAGATGGGTTTCCCTCTGCGCTGCCAGTTGGCCTTTTTCCAGCGATTCAGCCATCCCTACAGGGCATTAGCTACTATCCATGAGTCGGTGTAGAGATAGAGCCTCGGCTACTTCTCTCGTTCAGCAATATCCAAAGCCAGCTGGACAGCTTTAAGCTCTGCTATCTGACTCGATCTACCTTGTCCTTCGGTAGCTTGTGCAACTCGTCGTGTGGGGCTCTATACTGCAGCTTTCTATTTCTGGTCAGCACCTATAATTCGGCAGGAACCATCAGTGAAGAGGGCATATCGTCTTTCAGTCTCTGGTAGTTCGTTATATGGTGGGGCCTCCTCAGCACGTGTCACTTGCTCTCCTTCTTCTTCAGAGGATAATCTAAAAGTCTCACCTTCAGGCCAGTTCGTTATAACTTCCAGAATCCCAGGGCGATTTGGGTTTCTAATACGGGCGCGCTGTGTAATGAGGGCAATCTATTTGCTCTAAGTAGTGTCGGTTGCATGATGCGTGGAAGGAACTTTTCCTTTGAACATCTACCCCAGCACTGGCAGTCGGGGTGCCAGAAGCAGCTGTGCTTCAGTGCCAATTACTTCTGTGGCGGCTTGAACTCCTTCATAGGCGGCTAAGATTTCCTTCTCCGTGGGAGTGTAGTTGGCTTCGGACCCTCTGTAGCTTCGACTCCAGAATCCCAGTGGTCGACTCCGAGTCTCACCAGGCACTTTCTGCCATAGGCTCCAGGACAGGCCATTGTTCTCGGCTGCTGAGTAGAGCACATTTTTCACATCTGGTCCTGTCCTCACTGGGCCAAGGGCTACTGCATGAGCAATCTCCTGCTTGATCTGGGCAAAGGCTTGCTGCTGTTCAGGGCCTCAGTGGAAATCATTCTTCTTGCGAGTAACTAGGTATAGAGGACTCACAATCTGGCTATACTCAGGAATGTGCATTCTCTAAAAGCTTATAGCACCTAGGAAAGCTTGTGTTTCCTTCTTGCTGGTTGGTGGAGACATCGCGGTGATCTTCTTGATTACTTCTGTGGGTATCTGGCGACGACCATCTTGCCACTTGACTCCCAGGAACTGGATTTCTCGAGCTGGCCCCTTAACTTTGCATTGCTTAATGGCAAAACTAGCTTTTAGTAGAATCTGGACAATCTTTTCTCTTTTCTTGAAGACTTCTCCTTCTGTGTTCCCCCACACAATAATGTCATCAATATACTGGAGATGTTCAGGAGCCTCGCCTTTTTCTAATGCAGTCTGGATCAGTCTATGGCAGATTGTGGGACTGTGCTTCTACCCCTGGGGCAATCGGTTCTAGGTATACTGCACACCCCTCCAGGTGAAAGCAAACTGGGGCCTGCACTCTGCTGCCAAAGGAATGGAGAAGAAGGCATTGGCAATGTCGATGGTCGCGTACCACTTTGCTGCCTTAGACTCTAGCTCGTACTGAAGCTCTAGCATGTCTGGCACAGCAGCACTCAGTGGTGGAGTGACCTCATTCAGACCACGGTAATCTACAGTCAGTCTCCATTCTCCACTGGACTTACGCACAGGCGAGATGGGGCTGTTGAAAGGTGAACGAGCCTTGCTGACCACCCCTTGGCTCTCCAGTTTACGAATCATCTCATGGATAGGAATCACAGAGTCTCTGTCGGTGCGGTATTGCCGACGGTGCACTGTTGCTGTGGCGATTGGTACCTGTTGTTCTTCAACTCTCAGCAGTCCAACAGCAGAGGGGTCATCTGAGACAGCAGGCAAGGTATTCAGTTGTCTGATGCCTTCTGTCTCTACAGCAGCTATCCCAAAAGCCAAACGATATCCTTTTGGGTCTTTGAAATATCTATTTCTGAGATAGTCTATGCTAAGGATGCATGGGGCCTCTGGGCCAGTCACAATGGGGTGTTTTTGCCACCTGTTCCCAGTTAAACTCACTTCGGCCTCTACTACAGTCAGCTGCTGGGACCCTCCTGTCACTCCAGAAATAGAAAAGGTTTCTGTTCCTACATACCTTGATGGCATCAGGGTACATTGAGAGCCAGTGTCAATCAAAGCAGTATACTCTTGTGGGTCAGATGTGCTAGGCCATCGGATCGACACAGTCTAATAGATCCGATTGTCTCTTTCCTCTACCTGGCTAGAGGCAGGGCCCCCCTATTCTTGGTCATGGTACACGCTACTCTCTTCCTGTAAATATGTTCTTGAGGTTTCTTGGAGAGGATCAGTCATATCATCATTCTTATCTCTTCTGGAGTTTTGTGCTCGAGAGACTGGAGCAGCATTGACTCTAGATGAACTTCTTGTGGTAGGGGTCTCTCTTTTCAGTTCACGTACCTGGGCTGCTAAGGAGGAGGTGGGTTTTCTATCCCACTTCCTCATGTCTTCTCTATGCTCCCGAAGAAAAGACCAGAGGTTACTTCGTGGAGTGTATGTTCTCTCCCTGGCTGGGGGACGCCTGCTCCTAATGGCAGAGACTCTTGTTGGTTCTGGCGAGACGTGGTAAATTTCTTCCTTAAGTTCTTTTTTCAGTTTCTGATGGCCCTCTTCAATCAAGCTTCGGACTTGCTCAGCCAGCCTTGTTTCCACGGATGAGACATGGGTATGAAATGGGGCAGTGACAGTGTCTTTATAAATTCTTAGTTTATTGACCAAGACGCCCACCCTGTCCTCACCTGCCTTCCATTGCAGCGTTGCCAGGTAACGAGAGTACATCTCTGGTCTAAGCTGTGCAAATCTCAACCACATCTGCGATGTGCACTGAACTTCATCTGGGCTTTTAGGAAATCTCTCGTCTTCTGAGAAAATGATCTCCAGCACAGCCAATTCCCTCAGGTATCGGATACTTTGTTCCATTGTGTTCTACTTTCTTTGGTGCACCTGGAGATCTTCTTTACAAAGGTATCTGTCCTTCACACTTGTTAGCAGTCGTCGCCAGAGGCTGAGAGTTTCTTGGGTTCTCCCGATCCCCTGGTCAATGACCACATCCCGGGACAGCGATCCTAATTGCCTGGCCTCACTTCCATCCAGAATGGTGTCATTGGCTGCAGCGTCCCAGATACGGAGCAGCCAGGTCAGGACGGATTCATTTGTCTGGCAGGTGAATTCCCTCCGCAGGTCACGTAGCTCACCCAGGGACAGAGAGCAAGTGATGATCTCTGGCTCTGTCTCTTCTGCTTGGTGCGAAGGTCCTGCTGCATCCTCGTCAGTCACTATGTGGACTGATTTGCTCTTTGCTTTCTTCTTCTGAACAGGGGCAACTGCTACCGGTTTAGGCTGTTCCAGTTCAGTGATGGTTTGTGTGGAAATGCTGGCATTTTTGGCTTCTTTCTCCTCTGTGACAACCTGCACAGACACAGACGTTGTGGCTTTGCTTGGTGCTTCTTTCTCTTCTGTGGCAGTCTGCGTAGATGCGGACACTGTTGCCTTGATTTCGGTTCCTGTTTCGTCTGTGACAGTCTGCGTAGACTCGGACACTGTTGCCTGTTTTTTTTTTGCTTCTGTTTCCTCTTTGACAGTCTGCGTAGACTCGAACACTCTTGCTTGGCTTTTGGCTTCTGTTTCCTCTGTGACAGTCTGCGTAGACTCGGACACTGTTGCCTTCTTTTCTCTTCTGCCTGAAGAAGACGCTGCACTACATCATGGAGTGTTTTGTTTCTAAGCATGGTGCAGGCTGTGCAGAGAAGAGAAAGCAGCACTAACAACAACATTATGCTGTCCTTGGTATCCAGAAACAACTCAATATTTTCAAAAACTGCTGTATCAGGCCTGAAAGACTGGAAAAAATTATTCTTTACCCCTCCCCACTGTGGCTGGGTGAGATTGTTGAGGCCCCAAACAAAACATCCTAGACCGGGACAAGACAACAAAATTGAGTACATATACTGAATTGTGCACATTGCCTCGCAGGTTATCATGCAATAGACATAATAGACTAATAGAGCAATTTTAGTGCCATACCCTGGTTTACACCAGAGTATTAAGATCTGCAGATAGTACCCCATGTGCGGAAAAATATAGAGAGCTAGGTACAAGACACATGTAAGCATGCTGAGCATCATAGCGAAAAAGTGTCTTTTTTCCCCAATACAAAATTGTAATTCTGACTTTTCTCAGTACTTCGTGCCCCACGTTGGGCGCCAAAAATATGTGCTGGTTTGAAAGCAAAACCAGTGAAAGACTCCAAGTCAGAAACACAATTTAATAAGAGGAAAAGAAAAGAAATAAATGAAAGCAAATTAAAATAAAAGTAATAGTACAAAAAAAACTCCACTGACAGAGTTAGAATACAACCTGACACCCTGTTAGGGTGGTAGTGGCAGTCCAGATGAGATGGTCTGGTCGAAGCAGTGATTCCTGTAGAAAGGTCTGGTAGCTCTTGTCTCCTCTGGAAGTCCAGTGGATAAAAGCTGCTTGTGCTGTCCCAAACCCTGGATTTATCCAGGTGGGAATGCTTGGCTCCTCCCCCTGGGCAGAGCATCTCACAATGGGATGATCTCATTCTATGAGTCATGCAGTGGGTCCTTGATGGCCCATTAAACAGAGATAACTCCCGGAGGAAGTTATCTATGAGTCATGTGGCAAGGCATTGTTAGGCTCGTTAACAGAAGATAAGGAAAACACTGCCCCACCCTGGCTCCAACGGCTCATGGGGATAGAATACAAACCTTGGGCACAATTTTACATTGTAACCTAGGACAAAGATAAAAATCAAAAGAGGAGAAGAAATAGGAGAGATTGCTAATTCTAATACAACTTATGAATCATGGTCAATGCTAGCCTAAGTTGAGTCACAAAACTTTTCACAAGACTTTGTGCTATTTAAAATGTACAACCTTGCATATTCTCTACTTGAAAAATCACTGTATGGCAAAACCCTACATACTTTCTAGATCAAATA